>JAVJIF010003839.1:0-129787 GCA_038442645.1 Agave tequilana
GCTGACGGACCTATATTAGTCGACTAGGGAAAATGACTAGTCGACTAGAGAAGGAGTTGGTCCACTATAAAGGTGGTCCAAGTCGACTAGGGGTAAGGCAAGTCGACTACACAGGTAAGGCTAGTTGACTGACAGGGATACGGAGAACTAAACAGCTCCAGGTCACAATATTAGTCGCTATAGCAAGGGGTTAAGTCGACTACACCAATGGTTAGTCGACTATAAGAAGGATCAAGTCGACCAGCAGAGAAAATACAGAGAGTTCAGCATAACCTGGAAGGAGGGTTAGTCGACTAGGGCATATATAAGTCGACTAACAGAGTGTTAGTCGACTAATAACAGGTATTAGTCGACTAATACCTCTGCCAGAACAGATATAAGAGGCATACTAAATCTGGTCTCCCAAGCTATTAAACACATATATGCAACTCCCTCTCACACTCATATACACAATCTCTACACTAATATAGGTACACATAGAATCTTAATAAGAATCAAGTACACATAATAAAAAGAATCGAAAGGAGTAGAAAACACTCACATAAATAAATCATGATTGCAACTAATGCAAACATACATGATTAACCATGATCATAATTAATGAAAACACATGTACATACTGTTAAAGAAATAGAGAGAGGAAAGGAGAACACTCACAGAGGGGTCGCTCGCCGTCGGACGATGCCGAGTCGCCGTTTTGGTTGCCGTGGTGCTGCTCTGCAAGAGGGATCTGCGGCCTGCCATGCTGGACTCGGGGCTGTGCTGGTGGAGTTCCGGCCGTGAGGCGTGATGGCCGGCCTGGTCTGGAGTTGCAGGGGGCTGCCGTCGGTGGGAAGACGCTGCTGATCTGCTGTTGCCCTGGATCCGGCCAAGGACTGCTGAACAGGGAAGAGGGTGCTGCTGCCCTGCTGCTCGCTGTTGTGGATCTGATCTGCGAGGGGAGGTCTGTCGTGATGCCGTGGAGGGGATCCGGGGCTCGTTGGTGGAGCAGCTGGGCTCGGGTGAAGGTGGTGGTGGTGTGATCGGCTGCAAGAAGGGAGCAGCCATCAAGAAGGAGGTTAGGCCATGGAGAGGGAGGAGATGCGGCTGCTGGTGATGCTAGTTCGGCCTGGATGGTGATGGTGCCGCTGGGAGCAGGAGGAGAAGATTAATTAGTTTAGGTTTTGGATTTGGTGGGGATTTTTTAGGAGATTAGTTAGGATTAGAATTAGTTGGGATTTGGGTTGTTATGATTAGATATGGATAATGGGTTTCGGGTATGGACAACGGTTGCGGGTTAGACTCCAATGATAAATATAGGGTATTGGGTTTGAGGGTAGTGGGCATAAGCTAATGGGTTGGGATCCAATAGATGAATGGGTGTGTTAACGGGCATGGATAACGGTTAAGATCCAAATAGTTTAATGGGTAGTCAAGAAAATGAGTAAAGAATCTAAATAGAGTAATGGGCATGGCATCACTAATGGGTACGGGCTTGAACTTCAAATGGGTATTGGTAGGATCAAGGAGTAAAACATGAATGGAAATCAAGGGAAGAGGAATATAACAAACACCACTACAAAATAATAATCCAACATTAGTAGTAACATCTCTTAACTAAAATGATAACAGTAATAATACCAAAAACATTACAAGATAATAATAATATAATAATAATAATAATTGACAGTAACAATAGCAACACTAATAATATTAATAATAATTACAAGAAAGAAAATAATAGATTAAGTTGATAAAATAATTTGTAAATTAAAATAAATACTTCAGGAAATTAAAAATACGGTAGTTTAGATTAGGGATATTACATTCTACCACCTTAATAAAAATTTCGTCCTCGAAATTTTGATAAGGTAGGGAATGCTAGAAAATCAAAATCAAGAAAAAAAACAACAAGCTTCCACGTCGCTTCGCTGGGACACCACGGTTCCGCTGCGCGCTCTGATCTCTGCTACCAGCTTCAATATGGAGTGACCAATTCCAAGAGACAAGATCATAAATAGAATAGACAAGAAGAATAGGAATCGAGATGGAACTAAGATTACTCTAGAAGAAGAGATGCAATCAGTGATCGAAAGATTAAAGAGATGGATTTTCAAAGAGAGGACAGTCAATTCCCAGTGGAGTCAATATCATAATGGATAGTATATGTATATTGCAGTGTAACTATAGCTTGTTCAAGTTATCGGTAAGAACTAGGTCTCTCTTGCGAAACAAGAGTCAAAGTTCAAGATCGCAAGTCGAAACCTAGGCTCTGATACCAAGAAACCCTGTCACGCCCCGCTTCCCAAAATACACGGAAACGGAGTCACGACGAGAGTCGGCGACGTATATACGCGAGGAAAAACCCCACGTATACACGCTAAGCCTAAATTAGCCTGAACAAGCTATAAATCAGAACTATAATAATCATCAATCACTGCAATAATACATATCCATGACATCACAATGATAGCAGTTGAATAATGACAAGAAAATGGCAGCTGAATGCGGTAAAGGGAAAATCATGAAAGTAACAGGAATATAACAGAAATGAGGATACCAGAAACAGAGAGGGACTCAAACTCCTCGCATTATATATGAGCGCAACAAACATCTGCACAATAGACACAAACCGTCCAATATCTGGACGTGCAAATCCAGGGTCGTCAGAATGCGACCATGGTGAGTGTGTGTGTAAAAGGAACAGCTCGTGCATGTAAACAGTGCATAGAACAATAACAAAATAACTGTAACACAAAATAACATGATAAATGAACAGCTGAATAATAATAACCAGAGTAAGAGTACAGGTACAAAAACAAGTAAACAGCAGATGTCAAGATGTGTAACCTGTCACATGTCACTAGGTTGGTATCCAAGTCTGATCATAAATCTGATCCTGGTTACAATCATGTGTCTATCACAGTGGTATATATGTACAGTCAGGTTATTAATTCAGTCCACAATGCATTAACAGTCATTATCAGTTATTATGTCAGCGAACCCCATTGCCACCTGTAATAGGCGCATCCATACTACGCCTACGACACGTGTCAATCAGGGTCCTAAGTTATTGAAATTAGTGGAAGAGACTTTGTCCATGCTTTAGGTGGGTCCCGTACATACCCGGGACCACGGCCTCAGTTTCCTGGCGCTGAACTAGGCCGTACCGCTAGGTACTCAGTAACAGTAACAGTAATCTCACTGTGAAAACAGTGGAACAGTAACAGTACAGATGGGATGTCAGTCATCCCCCAGGAACCCTGCAGTGGAACCCCTCAGTCGGCTGCGCAACCTGTATCCTAGGTCCACCCAAAATACAGACACTGTCTCCTCCATCAATTTCCCCAATCCCGGTGTAAGTTGTTCAATTACTTTATTATTTATTCAAATCAGTTAAATAAATCAATGTCCATATTATCAAGAACACTGGGACGATATGGTGACAGTAACAATAACAGTACAGTAACAGTCAATCAGTGATCGTATACACGGTAAACAATATCAGTAACAATGAACAGTAACGGTAACCGTGTATACAATGAACAATAGGACTATACCGCGGTTACGGTCAAACAATCATTTTCTAGTAACATGAATAATAAGTTATCAGTTAGGTATCATGCATGACCAGTCAAGTTCAGCTCACTAATATCCAACTAATTCTCACCTGTCTTATCATCAAAAGATAATCAAATCTATTAATGAAACTGATAACTGCTATCTGGTAACCCTAAGTACAAGATCACTGATATCGACTAGGTCACTATCATAATAACTAAATCTCTATCAACTGAAGTAATCCAGTCTCTAACATCATCACAAGTCCACATCAATATCTGAATGAATCATTATTTAAGTTGTTAACAAAGAAGAATAACAAGTCTGGAAGTCCTCTACATAAAATATATCATCTGTCCTCTATAACTCTAGTTCAGTGCAAATCACAGTCCAACAGTTACTTGATCATCAAGTATCGATACACATCGAGAAGTCAGATACAACAATTGTCATTTCCAACATATATCAATAATCAAGCTCAGCTCTCTCACTCTAACAATCTAATCTGATTCTCAAGTCTTCACAATCACCACTCCTATTAAGATCAATCATTATATCCCAACACTCGGTATCATAACATATTCATGCATCTAAGTTCTACTAGATCAAGTCATTACCACCACTATCTATCTCTAGAAATCATATACATCCATCTATATCCATTACATAACTCATGGGTAAGGTCTACATCCAATAAAGGAACTACACCTAGCTGACAGACCTATATTAGTCGACTAGGGAAAATGACTAGTCGACTAGAGAAGGAGTTGGTCGACTATAAGGTGGTCCAAGTCGACTACACAGGTAAGGCTAGTCGACTGACAGGGATACAGAGAACTAAACAGCTCCAGGTCACAATATTAGTCGACTATAGCAAGGGGGTAAGTCGACTACACAATGGTTAGTCGACTATAAGAAGGATCAAGTCGACCAGCAGAGAAAATACAGAGAGTTCAACATAACCTGGAAGGAGGGTTAGTCGACTAGGGGCATATATAAGTCGATTAACAGAGGTGTTAGTCGACTAATAACAGGTATTAGTCGACTAATACCTCTGCCAGAACAAATATAAGAGGCATACTAAATCTGGTCTCCCAAGCTATTAAACACATATATGCAACTCCCTCTCACACATCAATATACACAATCTCTACACTAATATAGGTACACATGGAATCATAATAAGAATCAAGTACACATAATAAAAAGAATCGAAAGGAGTAGAAAACACTCACATAAATAAATCATGATTGCAACTAATGCAAACATACATGATTAACCATGATCATAATTAATGAAAACACATGTACATACTGTTAAAGAAATAGAGAGAGGAAAGGACAACACTCACAGAGGGGTCGCTCGCCGTCGGACGATGCCGAGTCGCCGTTTCGGTTGCCGTGGTACTGCTCTGCAAGAGGGATCTGCGGCCTGCCATGCTGGACTCGGGGCTGTGCTGGTGAAGATCCGGCCGAGAGGCGTGATGGCCGGCCTGGTCTGGAGTTGCAGGGGGCTGCCGTCGGAGTGGGAAGACGCTGCTGATCTGCTGTTGCCCTGGATCCGCCAAGGACTGCTGAACAGGGAAGAGGGTGCTGCTGCCCTGCTGCTCGCTGTTGTGGATCTGATCTGCGAGGGGAGGTCTGCCGTGATGCCGTGGAGGGGATCCGGGGCTCGTCGGTGGAGCAGCTGGGCTCGGGTGAAGTGGTGGTGGTGTGATCGGCTGCAAGGAGGGAGCAGCCATCAAGAAGGAGGGTTAGGCCATGAAGAGGGAGGAGATGCGGCTGCTGGTGATGCTAGTTCAGCCTGGATGGTGATGGTGCCGCTGGGAGCAGGGAGGAGAAGATTGATTAGTATAGGTTTTGGATTTGGGGTATTTTTGAGGAGATTAGTTAGGATTAGGATTAGTTGGGATTTGGGTTGTTAGGATTAGATATGGATAATGGGTTTCGGGTATGGACAACGGTTGCGGGTTAGGCTCCAATGATAAATATAGGGTATTGGGTTTGAAGGTAGTGGGCATAAGCTAACGGTTGGGATCCAATAGATGAATGGGTGTGTTAACGGGCATGGATAACGGGTTAAGATCCAAATAGTTTAATGGGTAGTGAAGAAAATGGGTAAAGAATCCAAATAGAGTAATGGGCATGGCATCACTAATGGGTACGGGCTTGAACTCCAAATGGGTATTGGTAGGATCAAGGAGTAAGACATGAATGGAATCAAGGGATGAGGAATATAACAAACACCGCTACATGAATGGAAATCTTAGTCCAACTCGAGTCACCATCCAACTGGCTGACCGTTCTATTAAAGTTTCAAAAGGGGAGATTATGATGTCCTGATCCGGGTAGGAGAGTTCATTTACCCTGTCGATTTCATAGTTCTAGAGACACAACCTATTTCCAACTCTAATCATAGGGCTCAAAACCCTGTTATCCTAGGGCGACCATTCCATACTACTGCTAATGCCATCATCAATTGTAGGAATGGGTCTATGAGGTTAACCTTTGGAGACATGACTAGAGAAGTCAATGTCTTCAATCTAGGAAAACAACCTCGCGATATCGAGGACCAAACATTTGAAGTCAACCTAATTGAGAACTTGACATGTGAACATGGGGAAGAAATGAAATTAGAAACAGAGTGTGAATTCGGGTTAGAGTCTGACGACTTTAATCTTGATCAGGTTGTAGATTCTGCTGTGAATTGGGCCTCAAACCCTATTTCACCAACATTGGAGCCTACAGATTTGACTAGTCCTACCAGTGAGCCTTCCTCTTCCTTAGAATTGAAAGCCTTACATGCGTATCTCAAGTACGCCTATCTAGGCGAACAAGAGACCTTTCTTGTCATCATTGCCTCCCGTTTAAATGACAGGGAAGAAGATTTGAAAGCTGTTCTAAGAAAACATAGGGAAGCCATTGGATGGACTATGACTGATATCAAGGATTAAGTCCAACCATCGTTCAACATCGAATTCATATCAAGAAGACGCCAAACCTAAGAGAGACTCGCGGCGTAGGTTAAACCCTATAATGTAAGAGGCTGTTCATGCTGAAATCATAAAATTCTTAGACAATGGGATAATTTATCACATTTCTGATAGCCAATGGGTCATTCCTGTTCACGCGGTTCCGAAGAAGTCTGGTTTCACCGTAGTGAAAAACGAGAACAAAGAGTTGGTTCAAGCTCGACTCCCACGAAGATCCGAGTTTGCATCGACTATAGGAAACTGAATGCTGCAACTCGTAAGGTCCATTTTCCACTTCCCTTCATTGATCAAATGCTTGAACGTTTGGCGGGTCACAAGTATTACTGTTTCTTGGACGGTTACTCGGTTATAACCAGATCCCTATCGCTCCTGAGGACCAAGAAAAGACTACGTTTACATGTCTATTTGGACATTTGCTGTAACGCCCCGATCCCACGGATACGGGGTCGTCACTGCAACGTATATACGTAAGTCCGAAGTACCTTCCCGTATATACGCTAAGCATCAGTACAGACAAGAATCAGAGTACGGAAGCAAATGGTGCATTATACATTCCGACACATATATATATATATATATATACAATTACAGAGTTATCACCAGAGGTGATGAATATTACAATAATAATACATCACAGATATGCGCAAATGCGAGAGTACAAAAGATATACATATATGAACAGTATAAAAGGGTGTCCACATACATGTATACAAGGAATGTACAAGTATGAATAGAAAAAGGGCACTCACGAGTTTGCTAAGGGAAAACTCGAGAGGCATACAGGGGGTCTGGAAGGATGGAGCTCTGAAAGGTCGGCTGGGATCCACGCCACCGCTGCGCTACTCTGAGCAGCAAAGGGGGAGATCCTCACGCTCCGGGCTCCAGGACCTGGACATGAGAATCCAGGGGAGTCAGTGAAACTCCCCAGGCGAGTATGATATGATGCATGAGGTGGCGAGCCAGGATGAGTACAAGTGTCAAGTACAGAAGACAGGAGGGTTAGAACACAAGTGAAATATATATGAACAAGTATAACATAATATCCATAAAACAGGAAATCCAAGGTAAAGCTGATCATAAGCAAAAGTGATTGTATACGCTTAAGTCACGGTCCCATGAGACTAATACATCGAAGGAATAATCCAAACAAGGAAACCCTCATCTATATACCTTTATCTCATGCCACAGAAATCCAAGCGTATAGAATCAGAGTTGCAAATCATATGAAAGCAAACAGGAATACAACACGGAAATCATAACATGTATAGCAAGTGTAACAGGAATCATAGCAGAATCTATTATTATTATTACTTGTCTGACCCATATATCTAGGTATGTGACCTGGTGTACGGCCAACCCACATACATCCATATATAAGCAAGCCAAGGGTGGTTAACGGAAGTAGATGGAGAACTGATAGAACTTCTTATAGTGGTTTCCATACACCTGGAACCGGCTTTGGAGGCCCAAAGTCCCTCTATTCAGTAATTCAGATTCACTACCGCCAGTACATATATATATATATATATGTATATATATATACTTTTATTCCATCACTATAAGCAAGGTATCATTCCGGCATCCATCACTTCCTCCCATACCCATACAAGTTGTCCTTTTTATAGCTTATGAACATAATTATCAGATTTCGGGAATGAGCAATATCATAACAGGGATACATAACAGTGATCAGTACATAACAGTAATCAGGTACTACATTCCCTTTATCGTGATAATTATAAGAATCGGTGTATCATGCTTGGTGTCAAGAGATAGCATGATAAATGGTGATGTATATCAAGTAACATGCATACTAATGAGATCGATATAGTCCGGGTCAGTCATGTCATAACAAGAGGGTCTAGTAAGGTAGTGGCATGCCAGGTAGTCAGGTGATAACATACTAGATGGTCAGGTATTACATGTGTTAAAAGGAAGCATGAAACTAACAAGTCTGACATGGCAAGTAGAAACATAGAAGCAACTTAGTGTTCAACGACCACGAAGGGTCTGCCACGCATGGTATACGACAAAGGAGTAAGAATATCATAAGCATGGTACAAGCACAAGATGAAGCTATCATAATACAAGCAATGTAGTGCAATACATGAATATGGAATTAAGAAGCGAAATACTTATCGACCGATGAAACGGGAAACTCAAATAGAGGCGAGACTACTCGCATACAAGAAAGTAGCGAGTGAGAATACTCGCCTAAATCCTCAAAGCGCCGAAAGATCCGAAATCCACGAAATCCGGGGCACGCCATAAACTATGATATATATATATGTAGAGTGAAGAGGAGAGGGAAAGAGAGAAGTGAAGATGATGTTAGTCAAGATACAAGTCAAGAAGTATAATATACAACATATAAACCAAGTATAAGATCCAAGTTTGAGAAGGTAAATAACTGTAACAAACAGACAGAATTAGTCGACTAGGGTAGGATGAGTAGTCGACTAATAAAGGGGTTAGTCGACTAACAGTCTGGTATAGTCGACTAATACTGGGTCCCAGAGAGTTGGGATTTGGTTTCAGAGAAAAGTTAGTCGACTAGGGTCATATGGGTAGTCGACTAACAGACATGACAAGTCGACTAACAGTTATGTTAAGTCGACTAAATCTGAGATACAGAGAGTTAAGGTTTCTGGTCCAGGAAGGGTTAGTCGACTAGGGTCAAGGGTGTAGTCGACTAAGGGCCTCTAGTCGACTAGGAACTAAGGTAAGTCGACTAATACTGTGTTTCCAGAAAAGGTTAAGTTTCAGCTAGGGTTTTCTAGTCGACTAATCTATAGGTCTAGTCGACTAATCGACTGGAAACAGCAAACAGAACAGATTTTCTAGGATTTGTGTTTGATGATCCAAAAATCATAAATTGAAGACACAAGTGAACATGATATGTAAACTTAAGTATACTAGGAAATAAATCAAGTCTTGGTGATGAAGAACACTTACCTAAGAGAAGCACAAGGTGATGGAGTGATGGTGGTAGTGATGGAAGTTGATGATGAAGAAGAAGGTGGAGTCCTTTGGTGTTGTTGATGCCCTTGTGGTTGCTTCCATGGTGATGAAGGAGGAAGAAGATGAAGCTAAAGTGTTGGAGTAGTTGTTGAGGTGGTGGAGATGAAGAGGAATTGGAGATGGTGAAGGCTAGGGCTTTGGCTCTTGATGAAGAGAATGAAAAAAAGAAATGAAATGTAAAGGAAGGATATATATAGTATTGGGATTTTGTGAAGGGGGAGCAATTTAGATAGAATAGAGGGGCTTAATTGCAAAAAGGGGAGGTGAGGTGAGTGTCCCTCTCTTGGCCACTTGGCCGGCCATGGGATGAGGGAGAGAGAAATGCATTTAATGGGGGTAGGTGGGAGTTGGTGGAATAAGAAAAAGGAATTTAGAATTTTGGAAAATAGGAAAAGTGTGTGGTGGAAGTTAAAGGAAAGGAAAGAAAGAAAATAGGAAATGGGAAAGAAAATGGAAAAGGGAAGGAATACTCTTGGAAAAAATAATGGAATGTGGCGGCGGATTCCCGGGATTCAGTTGCGGATGCGGAAATCTTCCGGGAAAATACCGGAATCGTCCGAATTTCAAGTATCTCGGAACGACCCGAAATAATTATCAAAAATCAAGAATATTATATTAAATATCATAGTGAAATCCGTTTTAAGAAATACTTTATAGCTTTGAAACTAAAAATCCCGGAACCAGTTATCTACCGACTCCGATGGAATTTTCATAAAATCATAAAATCCTCAGAAAAAGAATGTAGGTAGAAAATATGATTCTAAGAAATAATGCCTAAAGGACCATCATGAAATTCCAAACTGTTTGAGAATTAAAAATCTAGGAATCGGTCAGCGGCACTGGCCGACACCGGTTTTGAAGACTTTCATTTTAATTCCAGAAAAATCTAGAAAATCATAGAAAATATATAATATTAGAAAATGATATTTAAAACTAAAATCGGTCAATTCTAATTATCAGAATGTCTAAATCGAGTAATACTCTAGGATCGGGCCTTCGGTTCAGACTAGGGCTGACTTCGAATCCACGAATCCAAATCCAAGACAAAACAGTCATATAAGGAATTCATAATACAGAATAAATACAGGAAACAAATCGAAAAAAAATACGACCGAAAATCTGAATACGCAACTAAGTACGTATTCCGGGAACGGGGTATTACAATCCACCCACCTTACAAAAATTGCGTCCTCGCAATTTCGTTAAGGGGCAAATTGAATACAAAGGGGACAAGGGTGGAATTTATACCAATTAAGATATGAAGCACTATAGGTAGGGCTCTCAAGTCAACTGAATAATAATCATACTCTGCATTTCCGGCTGATGATGTCGTGGCTGTGTAATAAATCTTTAGAATAATGCTGAATAATACTGATGATGTCGTGGCTGTGAAATAAAGAAAACCCCGAAAATCCTGAGCATAATAAAGAAGACCGATAATTAAGAATCCGACTGCTGTCCTCTGAAAGATAGCCAGATCAAGATCGATCTGGAGAATACCAAGCTTCATAGAATTGGCCGAAGAGATCACATAATAGCTTCATTCTGAACCAGCCACTACCTCTCTAGTCTAGTCATATCTTAAAATAGTATAAGGGTTCATAAAACCAAAACAGGGAAAGGATAGGAGGAATTTGGAATCAAAGGAAAGATAGTCAAGGAGGGATTTGAAATCAAAGGAAAGATAGTCAAGAAATAGATAACTCCGCACTTGCAGTTGGAATGTATAACCAAGATTCATGTATTCCAGTTGCAAATCGCTTTACCATTGATTTGCCTTCTGGACGTACTGAGGAAGTTAGAGCCTAAGCTCTGATACCAACCTGTAACGCCCCGATCCCACGGATACGGGGTCGTCACTGCAACGTATATACGTAAGTCCGAAGTACCTTCCCGTATATACGCTAAGCATCAGTACAGACAAGAATCAGAGTACGGAAGCAAATGGTGCATTATACATTCCGACACATATATATATATACAATTACAGAGTTATCACCAGAGGTGATGAATATTACAATAATAATACATCACAGATATGCGCAAATGCGAGAGTACAAAAGATATACATATATGAACAGTATAAAAGGGTGTCCACATACATGTATACAAGGAATGTACAAGTATGAATAGAAAAAGGGCACTCACGAGTTTGCTAAGGGAAAACTCGAGAGGCATACAGGGGGTCTGGAAGGATGGAGCTCTGAAAGGTCGGCTGGGGATCCACGCCACCGCTGCGCTACTCTGAGCAGCAAAGGGGGAGATCCTCACGCTCCGGGCTCCAGGACCTGGACATGAGAATCCAGGGGAGTCAGTGAAACTCCCCAGGCGAGTATGATATGATGCCAGGTGGCGAGCCAGGATGAGTACAAGTGTCAAGTACAGAAGACAGGAGGGTTAGAACACAAGTGAAATATATATGAACAAGTATACATAATATCCATAAAACAGGAAATCCAAGGTAAAGCTGATCATAAGCAAAAGTGATTGTATACGCTTAAGTCACGGTCCCATGAGACTAATACATCGAAGGAATAATCCAAACAAGGAAACCCTCATCTATATACCTTTATCTCATGCCACAGAAATCCAAGCGTATAGAATCAGAGTTGCAAATCATATGAAAGCCAAACGGAATACAACACGGAAATCATAACATGTATAGCAAGTGTAACAGGAATCATAGCAGAATCTATTATTATTATTACTTGTCTGACCCATATATCTAGGTATGTGACCTGGTGTACGGCCAACCCACATACATCCATATATAAGCAAGCTAAGGGTGGTTAACGGAAGTAGATGGAGAACTGATAGAACTTCTTATAGTGGTTTCCATACACCTGGAACCGGCTTTGGAGGCCCAAAGTCCCCCTATTCAGTAATTCAGATTCACTACCGCCAGTACATAATATATATGTATATATATATACTTTTATTCCATCACTATAAGCAAGGTATCATTCCGGCATCCATCACTTCCTCCCATACCCATACAAGTTGTCCTTTTTATAGCTTATGAACATAATTATCAGATTTCGGGAATGAGCAATATCATAACAGGGATACATAACAGTGATCAGTACATAACAGTAATCAGGTACTACATTCCCTTTATCGTGATAATTATAAGAATCGGTGTATCATGCTTGGTGTCAAGAGATAGCATGATAAATGGTGATGTATATCAAGTAACATGCATACTAATGAGATCGATATAGTCCGGGTCAGTCATGTCATAACAAGAGGGTCTAGTAAGGTAGTGGCATGCCAGGTAGTCAGGTGATAACATACTAGATGGTCAGGTGATATACATGTGTTAAAAGGAAGCATGAAACTAACAAGTCTGACATGGCAAGTAGAAACATAGAAGCAACTTAGTGTTCAACGACCACGAAGGGTCTGCGCCACGCATGGTATACGACAAAGGAGTAAGAATATCATAAGCATGGTACAAGCACAAGATGAAGCTATCATAATACAAGCAATGTAGTGCAATACATGAATATGGAATTAAGAAGCGAAATACTTATCGACCGATGAAACGGGAAACTCAATAGAGGCGAGACTACTCGCATACAAGAAAGTAGCGAGTGAGAATACTCGCCTAAATCCTCAAAGCGCCGAAAGATCCGAAATCCACGAAATCCGGGCACGCCATAAACTATGATATATATATATGTAGAGTGAAGAGGAGAGGGAAAGAGAGAAGTGAAGATGATGTTAGTCAAGATACAAGTCAAGAAGTATAATATACAACATATAAACCAAGTATAAGATCCAAGTTTGAGAAGGTAAATAACTGTAACAAACAGACAGAATTAGTCGACTAGGGTAGGATGAGTAGTCGACTAATAAAGGGGTTAGTCGACTAACAGTCTGGTATAGTCGACTAATACTGGGTCCCAGAGAGTTGGGATTTGGTTTCAGAGAAAAGTTAGTCGACTAGGGTCATATGGGTAGTCGACTAACAGACATGACAAGTCGACTAACAGTTATGTTAAGTCGACTAAATCTGAGATACAGAGAGTTAAGGTTTCTGGTCCAGGAAGGGTTAGTCGACTAGGGTCAAGGGTGTAGTCGACTAAGGGCCTCTAGTCGACTAGGAACTAAGGTAAGTCGACTAATACTGTGTTTCCAGAAAAGGTTAAGTTTCAGCTAGGGTTTTCTAGTCGACTAATCTATAGGTCTAGTCGACTATCGACTGGAAACAGCAAACAGAACAGATTTTCTAGGGTTTGTGTTTGATGATCCAAAAATCATAAATTGAAGACACAAGTGAACATGATATGTAAACTTAAGTATACTAGGAAATAAATCAAGTCTTGGTGATGAAGAACACTTACCTAAGAGAAGCACAAGGTGATGGAGTGATGGTGGTAGTGATGGAAGTTGATGATGAAGAAGAAGGTGGAGTCCTTTGGTGTTGTTGATGCCCTTGTGGTTGCTTCCATGGTGATGAAGGAGGAAGAAGATGAAGCTAAAGTGTTGGAGTAGTTGTTGAGGTGGTGGAGATGAAGAGGAATTGGAGATGGTGAAGGCTAGGGCTTTGGCTCTTGATGAAGAGAATGAAAAAAAGAAATGAAATGTAAAGGAAGGATATATATAGTATTGGGATTTTGTGAAGGGGGAGCAATTTAGATAGAATAGAGGGACTTAATTGCAAAAAGGGGAGGTGAGGTGAGTGTCCCTCTCTTGGCCACTTGGCCGGCCATGGGATGAGGGAGAGAGAAATGCATTTAATGGGGGTAGGTGGGAGTTGGTGGAATAAGAAAAAGGAATTTAGAATTTTGGAAAATAGGAAAAGTGTGTGGTGGAAGTTAAAGGAAAGGAAAGAAAGAAAATAGGAAATGGGAAAGAAAATGGAAAAGGGAAGGAATACTCTTGGAATGGAGAATGAAAATAATGGAAGTGGCGGATTCCCGGGATTCAGTTGCATACAAGAAAGTAATGGAATACTCGCATACAAGAAAGTAGCGAGTGAGAATACTCGCCTAAATCCTCAAAGCGCCGAAAGATCCGAAATCCACGAAATCCGGGGCACGCCATAAACTATGATATATATATATGTAGAGTGAAGAGGAGAGGGAAAGAGAGAAGTGAAGATGATGTTAGTCAAGATACAAGTCAAGAAGTATAATATACAACATATAAACCAAGTATAAGATCCAAGTTTGAGAAGGTAAATAACTGTAACAAACAGACAGAATTAGTCGACTAGGGTAGGATGAGTAGTCGACTAATAAAGGGGTTAGTCGACTAACAGTCTGGTATAGTCGACTAATACTGGGTCCCAGAGAGTTGGGATTTGGTTTCAGAGAAAAGTTAGTCGACTAGGGTCATATGGGTAGTCGACTAACAGACATGACAAGTCGACTAACAGTTATGTTAAGTCGACTAAATCTGAGATACAGAGAGTTAAGGTTTCTGGTCCAGGAAGGGTTAGTCGACTAGGGTCAAGGGTGTAGTCGACTAAGGGCCTCTAGTCGACTAGGAACTAAGGTAAGTCGACTAATACTGTGTTTCCAGAAAAGGTTAAGTTTCAGCTAGGGTTTTCTAGTCGACTAATCTATAGGTCTAGTCGACTAATCGACTGGAAACAGCAAACAGAACAGATTTTCTAGGGTTTGTGTTTGATGATCCAAAAATCATAAATTGAAGACACAAGTGAACATGATATGTAAACTTAAGTATACTAGGAAATAAATCAAGTCTTGGTGATGAAGAACACTTACCTAAGAGAAGCACAAGGTGATGGAGTGATGGTGGTAGTGATGGAAGTTGATGATGAAGAAGAAGGTGGAGTCCTTTGGTGTTGTTGATGCCCTTGTGGTTGCTTCCATGGTGATGAAGGAGGAAGAAGATGAAGCTAAAGTGTTGGAGTAGTTGTTGAGGTGGTGGAGATGAAGAGGAATTGGAGATGGTGAAGGCTAGGCTTTGGCTCTTGATGAAGAGAATGAAAAAAAGAATGAAATGTAAAGGAAGGATATATATAGTATTGGGATTTTGTGAAGGGGGAGCAATTTAGATAGAATAGAGGGGCTTAATTGCAAAAAGGGGAGGTGAGGTGAGTGTCCCTCTCTTGGCCACTTGGCCGGCCATGGGATGAGGGAGAGAGAAATGCATTTAATGGGGGTAGGTGGGAGTTGGTGGAATAAGAAAAAGGAATTTAGAATTTTGAAAAATAGGAAATGTGTGGTGGAAGTTAAAGGAAAGGAAAGAAAGAAAATAGGAAATGGGAAAGAAAATGGAAAAGGGAAGGAATACTCTTGGAATGGAGAATGAAAATAATGGAAGTGGCGGATTCCCGGGATTCAGTTGCGGATGCGGAAATCTTCCGGGAAAATACCGGAATCGTCCGAATTTCAAGTATCTCGGAACGACCCGAAATAATTATCAAAAATCAAGAATATTATATTAAATATCATAGTGAAATCCGTTTTAAGAAATACTTTATAGCTTTGAAACTAAAAATCCCGGAACCAGTTATCTACCGACTCCGATGGAATTTTCATAAAATCATAAAATCCTCAGAAAAAGAATGTAGTAGAAAATATGATTCTAAGGAATAATGCCTAAAGGACCATCATGAAATTCCAAACTGTTTGAGAATTAAAAATCTAGGAATCGGTCAGCGGCACTGGCCGACACCGGTTTTGAAGACTTTCATTTTAATTCCAAAAAAATCTAGAAAATCATAGAAAATATATAATATTGGAAAATGATATTTAAAACTAAAATCGGTCAATTCTAATTATCAGAATGTCTAAATCGAGTAATACTCTAGGATCGGGCCTTCGGTTCAGACTAGGGCTGACTCCGAATCCACGAATCCAAATCCAAGACAAAACAGTCATATAAGGAATTCATAATACAGAATAAATACAGGAAACAAATCGAAAAAAATACGACCGAAAATCTGAATACGCAACTAAGTACGTATTCCGGGAACGGGGTATTACATTTGCTTATCGTCGAATGCCCTTCGGCTTATGCAATGCCCCAGCAACGTTTCAACGTTGCATGTTGAGTCTTTTCTCTGATATGGTAGAATGATTCTTAGAGATCTTTATGGATGATTTCTCCATCTACGGAGATTCATTCACTCAATGTCTCCACCACCTCTAGAACTCGTCCTCCAATGTTGTGCTGAGAAAAATCTGACACTGAACTGGGAGAAATGCCACTTCATGGTAAAACATGAAATTGTCTTGGGTCATGAATCTCCAAGAAAGGAATTGAGTGGATAGAGCCAAAATCGAGGTTATTGCTAAGCTTCCATGCCCAAATGCGTTAAGGACATTAGATCCTTCCTAGGACACGCTGGTTTCTATCAAAGATTTATTAAGGATTTTAGCAAAATTGCTAGGCCCTTGACTAATCTGTTAGCTAAGGATGTGTCCTTCACTTTCGATGCTGAATGCATAGATTCTTGGGAGAAGCTTAAGAGAGAGCTTATTTCCGCACCAATCATATCTGCACCGGATTGGTCTAAGCCGTTTGAGATCATGTGCGATGCTTCCGATTTTGCCATAGGCGCTGTCCTAGGATAACGCATTGATAACAAGCAGCATGTGATCTACTACTCTAGTAGGACTCTCAACGATACTCAACTGAACTACACTACGACTGAGAAGGAATTCTTGGCAGTAGTGTTTGCCTTAGAGAAGTTTCGTCCCTACCTACTAGGGTCCAAAACCACCATTTTCACCGATCATTCTGCGCTTAGGTACCTCATGATGAAGAAGGATGCCAAGGCCTGACTCATTCGTTGGATCCTCCTTCGTCAAGAATTTGATCTTGAGATTCGAGATAAGAAGGCGTAGAAAATGTTGTTGCTGACCATCTCTCACGGATCCCTAATTCTCCATGCAATGAATTACCCATAAATGAGGATTTTCCTGATGAACATCTCTTAGCTATCTCTAGGGAACCTTGGTTTGCTGATATAGTGAACTACTTAGTCACAAACCAAACTCCGTCTCATTGGTCCAAAAATGATGTTTACCGGTTCTTATCCCAAGTCCGGTATTTCTTTTGGGAGGAATCATATCTTTTCAAGTGCTGTTCTGACCAAATTATTAGGCGATGCATTCTCGATGAGGTTAAGAGTGTTCTATCTTTCTGTCACGAACTTGCATGCGGTGGACACTTTGGTCCCCACAAGACTACTGAAAAAGTGCTACAAGTGGGTTTTATTGGTCCACTCTGTTCAAGGATGCTTATGAATTTTGCAAGACGTGCCCTAGATGCCAATGGTAGGAAGGATTTCAAACCGAAATATGATGCGCCTAAACCCAATTTTAGAAATAGAACTCTTTGATGTTTGGGGCATCGACTTTATGGGTCAATTTCCTAATTCATTTGGGAACCAATACATATTGGTTGCTGTGGATTACGTGTCCAAGTGGGTAGAAGCCATTCCTTGTAAAACTAATGATAACAAAGTTGTCATAAAGTTTTTGAAAGAGAACATTTTTTCCCGCTTCGGAACCCCTCGTGCTATCATCAGTGATAATGGCACTCACTTTTGCAATAGATCTTTTGAAGCTCTTATGCGAGAGTATGCCATAACTCACAAGTTGTCCACACCTTATCATCCTCAAACCAGTGGGCAAGTTGAGGTTTCAAATAGACAAGTCAAGCTTATATTAGAGAAAACTGGAAAGATTTGTCCATCAAGCTTGTAAATGCTCTATGGGCCTACAGGACCGCTTTCAAGACGATTTTAGGAATGTCTCCCTATAGGTTAATCTATGGCAAACCTTGTCACTTGCCCATTGAGTTAGAGCACCGAACCTTATAGGCAATCAAGCAGTTGAATTTTGACTTGACTAAGGCCGCTCACCTTCGAAAATTACAAATTTTGAAATTAGAGGAATTAAGAAATGAAGCCTATGAAAATGCTAGGATCACTAAAGATAGAGTCAAGATTTTTCATGACAAGCACATCATAAGAAAAACCTTTGTCCCAGGACAAAAAGTCTTACTCTATAATTCTAGGCTTCATCTTTTTCCAGGAAAATTGAAATCGAGATGGACTGAGCCATTCGTTGTAAAACCGTGTTTCCACACGGTGCAGTTGAGATCAGTGACACCAAGAATGGAAATAACTTTAAGGTAAATGGTCAACGCCTTAAACCTTTCTTGGAATCGGTACGGTAAATGAAACGGCTATGGGTCTTTTTGACGCAGTCTATCGGTAACTTTCCTCCTTTCCATTTTTATTTCATGCACTTATACATTTCTTTCATACATTGGGGACAATGCATGAGATAAGTGTGGGGGAGGGTTCTAACATGACTGATTTAAAAAAAAAAACTTTTTGAAGGGGTAGAACAATATTTTGATATATTTTTTGTAAGAAATTAATTCAATTTTAAGGAATAGGAGAATCATAATTAAGATTTCTTACACTTGGTCAAAATAACTTGTTTGATTTTTAGGGTCAGGAAGAAAATTTGTGAAAGTAATTTAGTCTTGATATTTACCTTGATGACATATGCACATTAAATACACTTACACACTTAGGGTTTAAAAACAGAGACTCTTATGCCTTATAAAAAATATTTATGAAAAAGAAAAAAAACAAGTCTAATTATTGATTAGCTACGTGCTTTGGCCTAAGCAAGCCTTAGTATTTATGCAAAAAATAATTAGATAAGTTTGAAAAAAAATGTGTATATAAATCCTCTGATTAAGCTGGGTATTTATGCCTCATGAAGCACAAGTATTCACGCCTAAAAGGAGTACATCGTATAAATAAAAACCATATTTTCGTGGCTTTATCTGCTCGAATGTTTAAGTCCTTAGGGTGTTTTCTCACCTGGTGGCCTAAAACTGTCCGGTTTGGGTGTCACCAACTGAATGCTCGTTACATGGGCAGATTAGAAAGCCTAATGAAATTGAGGAATAAATTTCACCAAAAATAAATAAATATAAGGCATAGGAGTTAATGTAAAGAGCCCTTAGTCAACTTCACAGTCACGATGGTGCATACGACTCAGGGTAAATTAATAGACTAGATGAGAAGTACAATTTGACGCCTTACTTTAATTGATAACATGTTTTTGAATAGAGACTAAGTTTAGGAATGAAAAATTTGATATTCCTATAACTTATAGATGACTTAAGGCCTTACAAATATACTTCAAAATATTTTCTCTTTTTAAAATGCTTTTCAAAATACTAACTTCTTTCTCTTTCTTTTTGGATTTTGTGGTGCAATCCACTGAAAACCCTCACGAGACAAAACTCGTCCTCTAGGGGTAACCTAGAGGTTTAATGGCTTGTTGCACATGCTCAGTGCAATAGAGTGACCTGCGAAAGTCGTCTAATAATTGATTAGAGTTAGTCTGATCTTTTGCTCGAGGGCGAGCAAAAGATAACTGTGGGGTGTGATTAGTCACATATATTGAATTTCATTGTCACCTTACCATGCTTATTAGCTAATAAATCTTATTAATAGTTTTCTTTTTCTTTGCTAAATGTAGGCCCAAGTGCTTAAAGAAAGAAAAGAGAAACAAGCCCAAAAGCCCACCAAATTCTGAATTAATTCAGAATAAATTCGAAAAGAAGAAATCAGGGCTAAATCTTGGCATATCAAGAAGTTGAGAAGAATCCTTCCTGAATCGAGCGATTGAAGCCACACAATCAATGGCTGTTTCGTCAACGTTTGGAGCAGAAACAAGAAAACTAGTAGAAGATACGGGCCAAACACCAAACCAGAGATTTCCCTCCTTTTGGTGTGGCCACCTGGCCACTCCAGGGCCGCGGAAACGCGGCCCAAGCCGCGTTTCCGCGGCTTGTTAAGTTTTTAGGGGAGCGTTTGCTCCCCCAATCTTCCCGGGATCCTCCTCGTTTGGTTTTTGGCTATAAATATGGGTTTCAGCAAAGAAAAATGCAGCGAAGATTAGGATTAAGTTTTGTGTTTATTTTCTTAGGATTTAGGATCTTTGTTAGCTAGCATAAAAGTTATAATCTTGTTATTTACTTTGTAGTCCAGTATCAAAACTTGTGAGAGAGAGGAATTGAGTGCTTGTACTTGAAGATTGAAGTGACGTCAATACAAAAGTCGAGCCAAGTTTTCTTCCACTTGCAGTACGGTATGGTTTGCATTATTTCTTTACTTTCTTCTTCATTGTTTTCTATGAGTAACTAAACGGTTTTCTGGGCTAGCAATCATAACTCTCTCTTGTTCTTCTTCTCTTCTGTTTTTAAAAGAAAAAGACCCAATGAATCATATGCATGCCTCACTTAAACGCCTTTATTTTTGAAAGTGTTCTTGAAGGCACATGAGGATGGGTTTGGATTGTTGAACTCTCACTTCTTTCATGAAAATCTTTTGAATTGCTTTTACTTCATTCTTGCTTCTTCGCGCTTGATGATTTAATATTCAATTCTAACGATTTCTCGAAGAAAAGACTACACTCTTCCACCATCTTATGTACTTTGCTTAAAGCTTTCTAAAAATTAACTTTAAGTTTTGCAAATGATCACTTTGAGGCACTTGATATTTTAATGGAAGAATGAACAATTGAGTAGTGAGATAGTGAGCCCAGATTTGCTTTCTTATTATAATACAACAAAACAACTCTCAAGCTTTTTAAATCACCTTCTCCAAAACCTTTCTAATAGTTGCAATTTCTCTTTAATTATCTCTTTCTTTCCAGTCTCTTTTCCATAAAACAAAACAAACACAATTCTTTGTTTTTAAGCAATTCACCGAAACGCTTCCATCGCATTCCTCCTCGTGGACACGACCCTTTAGCCACAAGCTACACGGTAAACTCTTAAACTCTTTGATTGTTCTTTCTTTTAGCAATCAAAAGGACAGGTGTGGGAACTCTTCTTTGACGGTGCATCGAGAACAGGTCCGCAGGGGCGTGTTATAGTAGGAGTGGGGGTAGTACTGGTCTCCCCACAGACCTATGTGATCCCACGTGCATTCTCATTAACCGAACCAAGCTCCAACAAAGTAGCGAAATACAATGCCCTCTTGAATGGAATGCAAATCGCAGATGAGATTAGCGTTATAAATCTTGAAGCATAGGTGAATCTAAACTCATCGTTAACCAGTTCGCGGAGAGTACGTAGTCAGGCATGAAGACTTAGTACCCTATTTCAACGCAACTATCTCTATGGCCGAAAGGCTCGGAAACTTTTACATCGACCATGTACCACGCTAGCAAAATGCGCACGCAAATGCACTGGCATCTCTCACTGTCTCCTTAGCCCTTCCAGTTGGAGTAGTAGAGAAAATACTTGTCTACAGCCACGACTTGTATTGCCCAAGAACCGCTTTTGAAGATTACCAAAAGCTGATAGAAGACGGTCAAGCCAAAGAAGCTTTAGAGACTTCAACGGGTCCAGAACTCAGGGATTGGCGATTCCTGTACATCAACTATGCATTGTATGGCATCCTTCTTGATTATCCCAAAGAGGCGGCTATCATTAGAAGGAAAGCTCCCAAATTCTATCATAATGCGATCACGCGAACACTGTATCGCCGATCGCATGATGGGATCCTCCTCTGTTGTTTGTCGCAAAAGGAGGCACAGGAAGTACTCAAAGAAGCGCATGATGGCATGTGTAGGGCTCATCAGCCTGGTCCGAAGCTTTGGGAGTGACCCGAAGACTGGGATATTATTGGCCTAAGATTATCCCTGACGCCATCACTTATGCTAAATGATGTCATGCATATCAGGTCCATAGTGGCTTCATCCATCAAGCACCAGAATATCTTCACTCTAAAATCTCACCTGGCTATTTGAGATGTGGGGAATAGACGTGGTCGGCCCTATCAGCCCACCTTCATCTAAAGGATGTCGGTTCATTTTAGCTATAACTGACTATTTCTCTAAATGGGCTGAAGCTATTCCCTTGAGGAAGGTAAAGCATCTGATGTGGTCAAATTTGTTAAACATTATGTCATTTACTGCTTTGGTGTACCACGACGGATTGTTCATGATAATGGGCCCCAGTTCATCAGCCAGACTTTTCAGAGGTTCTGCAACAAGTTCAGAGTCCAGAGTGTGTCCTCAGCGGTATACTACCCAGCCGCTAACAGCCTCGCAGAACCTTTCAACAAGACTATTAGAAAACTTCTCAAGAAATTCATCTCAAAAAGCCAACGTGACTGGGATGACAAGTTAGGTGAATGCTTATGAGCCTATCGCACGACGGTTCGAACCCCGTTGAAGGCTACACCTATCTCCTTGGTATATGAGTGTGAAGCTGTACTCCCATTAGAAATTCAAATCCCATCTCTACGTGTTGCCTTGACAGCAGAGATGACAAATGAGGAGAAGCATCAACTGCGACTCCAAGAGCTTGAGGCTTTGGACGATAAACGCTTGCAAGCTCAACAGTAAATCGAGCTCTATTAAGCTCGAATTGCTAGAGCTTTTAGTAAGAAAGTCAAGGAGCGAACTTTCAAGAAAGACGACCTTGTCTAAGCTATCAGAAGACCTATGGTGATGACGCATAAGACCAAAGGAAAATTTCAGTTCAAATGGGAAGGACCATTTGTAGTAGAGTCAGTCTACTCAAATAGAGCATATCGCCCCATAACCTCATATGGTGATACGCTAATGATGCCAACCAATGACAAATTCTTGAAGAAATACTATCCTTGATAGCACTTTTCTCCTGATCAGGTTAATACTACACCTTTGATCGAAACTCCAGATCTATGAAAAGCTTCTTCCCTCCATTGGATCACATCACGGTCAATCAGTATCAAGCTAACCAACTGCTGGTTACATCATGATGCATGATATAAAATTTGAAGAAGAAACAAAATGCAAAACTTCAGTTTCAGTTTAGTTACTCTTCTACTGACATCTGACGACTCCGATGGCTAAGGATAGAGGAAAATGTTGGCTATTAAGTCCAATATAAGTCTTTGACAGCTTATCATGCTGAGGGGAATAGCATGGCTAGCCCAACTCAACAGTAGTTGGTAAAGGCACACCAAATCCGTTGATAACTAAGGGTTTGCTAAAAATCCTAAGGGACTTGGTCCCATCCTCTCCTCCAAAATCTCCTATCAATTCTCACCTACAGAATGGTAGGGCCACAAAAATACATGTGTTCATCTCCCTAATGAAATGAGCTGGGATTTGTCAAGTTAATATTAAACCTCTGACAAACCAGATTTTCCAATCCCCAGTGGTTTCAGTCAAGTTAATATTAAACTCTGACAAACTAAATTTTTAAATCCCCAGTGGATTCAGTCAAATTAATATTAAACCTCTGACAACAAAACTCATTAGAAATCCTCACTGTTATGTTAATACTACACCTCTAATAGCAAATTTCTCATGTTTCAGGAAATCAACGATTGTCACGTTAATATTAAACTTCTGACAGTTCATTTTACTTTCCACCCAAAATCCCCTACCATTTTCTTCCATAGAGTGATAGGTCCATAAATGCAATCATTGCTATGTTAACACTACACCTCTGACAATGAAAATTTTTAATACTCACAACAAGTACAAACTTCACTTGTCTCTCCTATACAATGAGTCACAAGTCCTCAAAATTACTCCTATCACAAATCAATTTTTGTCAAGTTAAAATTACACCTCTGACATCCCAAATTCCGCTTGCCAATTCTTATCAATAGAATGACAAGTCCTCAAAATTACCCCTATAGCAAATTAATTCTTGTCAAGTTCAAAATTATACCTCTGATAATATTATTGTTAAGTTTAACACTACACCTCTAACAGTGATTAAGTTGCTGTCAAGTTCAATATTAAACCTCTGACAGTCACTTTCCCTCAGGCTTTCATATTAAAGCTGAGATAAGCGATGCTAAGTTTAACATACACATCTAGCGTCCAGTTCATTATTAAGTTTAACAATACACCTATAACAATGACTTTCCCTCAAACTTTCATATTGAAGTTGAGATGATTAACGCCAAGTTCAAATTACACCTCTAGAATTACCTTCACTGCTAAGTTTAACATTACACCATGACAGTGATATTTTCAGTCTTCCCAAATGAAGCTGAAATTCCCGTTGAGTCAAGTTAATATCACACCTCTGACCCATGTTCCTGTCAAGTTAATATCATACCTCTGACAATAATCTTAAATTCTTGAAACGGAATTTTCCTAAAATTTGACTTGTTAAGTTAATTATCACATTTCTAGCAAGTTAAGAGTTTCTACTTCTATGTGTCTGATTTTCAATGCAAAAAAGGAATTCAAGACATATCAGAAGATAAGAAAAAGTGTCACTTTTATTTATTCAAACATATGAAAGTGATACAAGACGCTCTCTTATACAATAAGATTGAGTGTTACAATAAAGGAGTACAAAGAAGTCCCTCTCTCTCAGCGAAAGGTTGCACTCACTCCTCAAGACATCTACATCACTCCAAATACAAGATGTTTGGAAGAGTGCCGAAGAAAGGTTCCTCTCTTCTTCCACTGAATCATGTCACAGTTGACCAATGCTGAGACGACCGAGTGTTGACTACATCATGATGCATGATGTAAACATTGAAGAAGCTCATCACTAATTGAGAGCAATGGTGCTTCTCGAGGTCGAAATGTAGAAGAACATTCTGATTCCACCTGACCAACTAGTATGGACCGTAATCTTCACTTAATGGCAGATTTTGCCACCAGAAAGCTGAATCTTCCTTAATCAAAATTGGCAAAGGGAGGATCCAAACCTTACTGGTGACATCCTCTTTCTTGTGGCCTCTAAGGACACCATACCCACAACCATACCCACTGTGACCATGATAAACCTAGGGCAGCGCTAGTGCATCATGTCCAATAAGACCTTGACGAATATCTCAAGAGCTCGAATAAGCAGGCTGGTCAAAATATTCTTCCAAGAGCCCAGCGAAGACGCAAAAAATTGACTGAGGCTGTCAGAACCTGCAAGAAACAAAAAACCAAAAAGTTAAAATTTTGTTTAAGGAAGGAACATAAAAGCTGAAAGGTAGACGCAATTGAAGTCGTGAACTCCAGGCATGGAGTTGTCCAGTGTAGATCTGAACGCGGTCTGGTGTCAGACCTGCTTGCAAGATATAAGACGCAAGGTAGCCCAGACTCAGAGTTTGCCACACCCGCGTTTAAGAAATAGGGTTGCCACATTCAAGTCCAGAGGTCTCAAAAGAGATGGAATTCGCTAAGTCAAGAACCTCAAACCCGAGCTTCATGTACAAAGCTCGCGCTTCAAGATCCCAGCACAGAGTTTACCACACTCACATTCAAAGGATTTGTGACTTAGAGTTTAAAGTCAGTCAACTCGCGCTTCATCAAGAAGTCTAAAAGACGTAACTTCCTAACACGGGCGCATCAATTAGATTTTAAGAGAAGATCAAGAGATCGAATTTCTTCAATGGACAAGAAAACTGAAACTCAGTGGGACTGAGTATTTCATGGCAACAAATGATCCCTACCCGAGGAAGAATTCTCTAGGAATTGAACTTTATTCATCAAGGCACGGCCGTAAAAGCACTTAAGGCGATGCCGTTTGATCTTGAAATCACTTGACAGTGATAATCTTTGAAAAAGATTAAAGGAAAGTATGAAATTTTGAGTTCTTGTTGTTCACTGGAACACATCTCCTTGAAGGGAAGATAAACAAATCAAGACGAAGACCCTTAGAGCGCATGCTCTCAAAGTCTAACTAATGGACTGTTAAGGGGGTGAGGCCTATTTATAGGCGAGCCATAAGGCTTACAATTATTGGTATAAAAATCAAAGCCATCAGCCTTAATTCCACACGAACATCAAGTCCAATAAGGAGCAAATGCGTGGATTGCCACTTCGGGAAACATCGAAGAACACAAGTCGCCAATCGTCAACGCCGACTTGGCATTAAAAGATCCAACAAGATCTTTAAGATGGGCTGCATGTGACGCTTAGGAAG
Organism: Agave tequilana; assembly: GCA_038442645.1. Classification (NCBI taxonomy): domain Eukaryota; kingdom Viridiplantae; phylum Streptophyta; class Magnoliopsida; order Asparagales; family Asparagaceae; genus Agave; species Agave tequilana. The sequence goes on from JAVJIF010003839.1 coordinate 26,459, forward strand.
CGGCGTCAGGCGCAGACTCAAAGGTCGTGTCCACAAGTCCGTGACCTTTCATAAACCCGAGGACTGCGTTCCTTTCATTCCTACCAAAAAGTCCACAACCACGTCTCCTGAAGTGGTCTAGAGCCGCATCTCCTCAGCGAGTGGGATCCACCCGCCATGACTATTCAGGAATTGCATCTTGAGCTCATACCCATTCACAAGACTTGAAGGTCGCGTCTCCTTTATCAAGAACACAGGTTCGCGCTTTAAGGATGAGCCCTCTCAAGGGACCAGAGCCGCGTCTCTATTGAGCCAGAACCGCGTCCCTACCAACCAGCTGAGACCCGTACGTCATTCTTGAGGAACCTAAAACTGCGTCTCCACTGCAAATGGGAGCCGCGTCTCGCTCAAGAACTCAATACACCCTGAGTTTATAATTCATGACCGTACCCTATCAAAACGATTAAGGACTACGTTTTCACAAACAGTCAAGGAGTACGATCATGAAAACTGAGTTCATTCAGGCAGTAAAAGAGTCTAAAAGTGTAAAGATAAAAAAAAATTGAGAACTTTTATTATTTGACCCAAAATGATAAAAGTAACACAAAAGCTCTTATTCGATAGATGGAGTGTTACAAAAAAAAGGGAGAAGAAAGCAAATAATCTTGTTTCGCCAAAGAACGGAATTGTTCTCAGAGGCGATGCATCTCGTGCTAACGTGCCTTTTCAGCTTCCACCAAAGCTTGGACCCGTAACTCTTCCTCGAAAAAGAATCTCCTCATAGTCAGTTGCATCTGAAGAGACTCCAATCTGGAGGAATGAGCAGTAAGATTTTCTTGAACCTGCGTCTTGGCAGCCTCCAGCTCTTACAGCCTTTTTCTAGCAACAGCAAGTTTTTACTCATTGGCTTCAATTAAGGCTTGCGCCCTGGCAATAGTAATACGAGAAGTAGTGATAAGTTGCTCTGCACTCTAGATGACCATTTCAGATTCCTTTAAATCGCCAATCAGTCTTTGGTAGTCAACTTGAAAGTGCTAGAGATGGCGGGCTTTTTCAGCTATTTGCTCCTCTATCTTTTTTCGCTCGTGTTCTTGAGCGGCAAAGAGCTTACTTAGTGTTGACCGAGCCTCTTCTATTGAGCCAGCATTCTCCAGGGTCTTGAGCTCGTTCAGGTGGCTCCCCAGCTGTTCAACCAACATCAGGCACGCCCTAGCCTGCGACGGACTTCTAGTGTGACTGATGTTCTCGATCTGATTCTCGAGAAGAATCTGGCCAAACTCAAAGGAACTGCCCCAGAAAGGACCAAGTTATACAAGACCTCATGGAAGCAAAAAATTGTCGCACCATTTGATGTGCTAGCTGTTTCATGATATCATTAGCTAGAGATAACCCTGCGATGTACTCCCGGACTTCTTTCCATGACTGAACGAGAGATGGGAACCAATTCAACTTGTGCAGGGGTGAGGCCAACAACAGGTTCGTCAGACACTGAGGTCGTCGCCAATACCTCTGGGACAGTTATTATTGTGGCAGCTTCCATAGCAACAGAAGCAACAACAAACATCACGACACTGAGTTCCCCGGCTGAAGTTTGAAATGTGCTATCTTCTGCACCAAGGCTTGCCTTAAGATCCTCCACCTGAACTAACCCAGTGCTTTCTGTAAACTATAAATTAAACGTCAGTGGTAAAGATGAAAAAGAGAATATCTAACACATCAATATTCTCTTACCACGTTGAGGATCTGAAGATGACAAATCCTTGGATAAGCTACTTGGGGATGAGGGCTCCCTGACCTCAGCGATTGCACCGTCATGAGGAATCCTGGTAGCGGGAGCTTCAAGGCCCTCTTGCTGGGCCAACTCCTGGATTATCTCCTCAATATGAGAAGTTGTTATGGCTTCACTACCGGCAGTCAGCCCTGTAGAAGAAAGTCAAAAGGAAATGTTAGAACTCATTCCTAACTTGATGGGGAATCAGTTTAGGAGAACAAAGAAAATACCTTCAGTAGCGGCGATCCTTGCTATCGGCGAAATCGTCACAGGGACGTATCCCTGTATCTCTTCCTCCGAGATATGCGAGAATTTGCTTGTTTCAGGATGAGCGGGTTCATCGCCAAAATTGACTTCTTCGCTAGAATAATATCCATGTTCATCGGACGATGAAGATGACATCTCGAGGTTTCAGCAATCACGGCTTTACCACTGAATATCCCGGTAGTAAGGCTGGGTTCAATAACCCGCGAGGTGGGCATCAACACACTTGGAGCCCAGACTGCTACACCTACACCCTTCTCCCATGAGCTGAAGAAGGTCCAGGCTGAGTCGAGACTCCCAGAATCTCAACATCATCCTTCCTTACCAAGTTGACTTCGGGTCGCTCGACCTCTTCAGCCATGACAGGTTCACCTGCGAGCTCTCCCTCTTCAAGGATCATGGGATCCCTACTGCGCAAACCTCGGGAGTAAAGGATGGGTACTTCTTCCTCCTCTTCTTCTTCCTCTCCATGCTCCTCGAAGCTTCGGCCTCAGATTCCCTCCTGGCCTTCTTCGCGCTAGGCTCACCCTTGGAAGCAGAGCCAAGGGAATGTTTGGCCACGGCCTGCCAACTCTTTTTTGTGGGTTGCCCCTTAGGTGCTACTGTCCTTGGCTCCATCCCTGCTTCCTCTCTTGTTTCCCTCTCGGCTTCCTGATACTCATTCATACCTTGCATACGTTTGTTGGACTCCAACTTGATTTTGTAAGAAGCCTTGATGCTCTTAATGCAAGAGGTATTTATTCCAAAACCAGGCACCCAACTAGCAAGGAAGTACCACGTGCAGAAACCGAGGCTGGTGTGACAATTGGGTGTCTTATGAGGCAGGCTGAAACAGCTTTTGTCCCTCCAGCTACACTGTAGTACCACGCCCGAGCACCTTCGAACAAGTTTCACTAAAGCAGAGGCCAGTGTTAGGGTTGTTGATTTATAATTGATTATAACCGAACTGCCGAGCAAACGACTAGGCATGTAAGGCTCGATCGTACATGAATCACCTTGTCAGAAGATCAGGTATCCAAACCGAATATTGATCTGCCACCAGAAGACTCCTGATGGCAGCCTTGTGAAATCATCTGGTCCCGCAAGGTCGACAAACTTATCCCCATAGGACGCACCGGAAATCTCCAGGAAGCAACGGTCGAGCTGGTAATTCGAACTGTTTAGAATGGAATTCTTAACAAAGAACTTGTAGTAATGAGAGCAGCTCGAATTCTCCAGCCTCTGCACGAAGGGAACGAAACCTTAGAAGGAAGGCACCGCCATCATCAGTGAGGGGCAGTGCATAACGTACCAGACCATCAAGTACGTATAGGGAAGCTCGATCCTGGGGTTAGGGGTCTTCACTTCCGGACTTCCTTCTGAATCTACCGCTGGCCTACCCTGGGAGTCTACAATAGTCTCTACTTGGCACAGGCTTTTGATTAGAGCCCGTAAGCCACTCTGAATTTTAGCTACCATCGCTGGAAGGAGAGCAATAGACTTCATGTAGGCAAGTAAGACCATCGGGTACACCACATCGGCAACGATAGCTTCATGCGGCAGCTTTGGCACCACACAACACTTCAGCCACAGCATAAGGAAGCCCGCCAATAGAGATCAATCAGAAATGGGACCTCGGGCCTGGTGATGAAAACTTTCAAAATTAGTATTAGGTTTGAAAGTATCCTCGTTCGATTTGGTGGTGTATGAGCTTGTAGAGACATTAATCCTCTCAGCAATTTCCTCATCAGTGCAAGGAGCCAGACTAGTCACTAGGCTATCCTTTTCATTTATGTTGTTGAACAGATAGCTCACCCAGGACATCTGTTTGACACCCCTGTTCCTCCAGGAGGATATCTGCCCGCAGATATGAAAGTGACACAACACTTCCCAGTATGTCTCATACACCTGAGGGTCCTCTTTCCTCAAAGGTAAAGCTCCTCAAAAGTCGGGACGTATTCTTCATAAGGGGCATCTCCCATAACTAGCCCCAAGACTTCATATAGCTAATGAAGTGCAAGCCCCATCTCTCTGGCTGGGGTAAAAATGTGCCTGTCAGAGGATTATAATGCTCCAAGATGCCATAAAAATTAAGGGAACTCTACGGGAAGCCATACTGTACGGCCCTAATTGAATGGTATAATTCCACCTGTTGCAGCGGAGCCCCGAGCTCAACGAGAACAAATCCGACCATTCTACCCCACCATGATTTGTCGGTAGAATGGACCCATCCGAGCGGGCAAAAATCGACAGGAAAATACCCCTAACTTTCAAAAACTAATTGATATAGGTGGCGGCAAGCTGAGGGGTTTCTCCTTTCGGATACTCAGACCTGACTAACCCAAAAATAAATGGAAGACATCTTTCCCATGGCCAGCACGGTATGCTTCTTTGGCACCTAACCTGCTGAGAGACACGCCAGAGACAAACCGGGAAAGATCCCACTCCATCGTGCAATGAATAGACATATGCTGAAGATTGGACAAGGAATACATCCTCTCCATAGTGGAAGAAAGAACCTCCTGTCTCCTATCTGACGAAGCCACTTATAATCCCCGTCATGCGGAATCCTATCATCCTCGTTAATGGCGTCACCAAAGAAGAAAGCAGGCTTCCTTAGCGGAGTGCAGGAATTTGTCTCGAACAGCCCATCAGAGATAATCTCCCGAAGGTCACCATACTGGCCTTGGAGATTCTCTCCTTTCACTCCTTTGACTTACCAGTAGTCACAGGGGCAGTCTTCTGAAGCACGAACATCAGATTGCAATCAGCATCACCTACGTGCCTGAAGTGTCACTTCTTGGACAAGGGGTTGGAAGAGTATCACACTACAAAAATGACAACACTTAATCAGGAATATGAAAGAAAGTGGCTAGATGTTTGAAATTCAAACGCAAGAATGAATTCAGACGTGAAAATCAATAAAATCCGCATCTAGACTCAAAAAATATGAGGCTTGCATGAAGTCCGCATTTCAAAATCCATAACTTAGAAATTTTTCTAAGTGTCGGACTTAGATGCGAGAATCACTGTAACTTATGATAATCATAGGAAGTCTACGTCTGAACCTCCATACTTAGAAAAATTCTGAATATTGAGCTCAAAATGCAGGGCTCAACGCAACCCGCGTTCAACAAACAGATACGGACTCAAGATTAATGAAGCAAAGATGCAGAGGTCATCAAACCCACGTCTTGCCTACCAATTCAAGAGCTGCGTCTGAAAATCAAATACGGGCATGAGCCTCGCGTTGGAGATTCGCATTCAAAAAGAGACTTAAGAGTTAAGAGAACTATTTAAGCCCCTTCAATGGCGAAACCAGATCAGATTACTACCTGAAATGGGGGCCTCTTGCATGGAAGGACCACCCATTTGAGTCTCAGAGGCAGCAGCACTCGAGGACAAAGTAGAATGCTTATCGTTTGGTGACATCACAATCATGAAATCGGGGTTGAAGATGATGAAAATAGAAAAAGCTTTAAGCGTTTCTTAACCCTCGATAAAGATCTCAGGGAATAAGAAGAAGAATCTAATGATGACTCTTGAAAGACTGTTGTCTTTTATACGCATAGTGATCCGCAGAGATACGTGGCGCATGTCTCGAGGCCTAATTCCCGCCCAACGCGTGACATTCGTCTTAAATGCAACTCGAATTTCGCGCATCAAAGGAAGGATGTCCCCTCAACTCCATCGGACCCACGGCAATGCGCCCAAAACGTAGGACTCACGTTTAACAAAAGCCGCGTCCCTCCAAAGATCATATCTCCTCAGCAAGACTAGAACTGCGTCTAGTCAACAGGGTGAGAACTGCGTCTAGTCAACAGGGTGAGAGCTGCGTCTTCACTTAAAAGTTCGCATCCGTCCAAAGACCGCGTTCCTTCAGCAAATTAATAGATGTGTCGTCACCCCGAGTGAGGACTGTGTCTCTAAAGCAACATGACCCCTGGTCTACAAGACTTACATCCAGTCTTTACTTCTGCAGTCAGTTCAACAGTGTACTGGCACAAGCAGACGACTGTTTACCCCTGGTTCAACAGTACCCAACAACCAGCTCAGAGCACCAAGGAGGTCTGGACTGCGTATCTAGACACTCACCACGATCATCTCTGGTGGCTATTTGGTGGGGAAAAATTGAAGATCGAGGTGTAAATCTTTATCTGATTGTAAGGAAAATTACAACGGATCAATAATCCTTTTACAAGAGAGGGGAGATATTCAAGCTCAAATCTCCCCTTTGTTTAATGCCGGGTTCTTGATGTGGCGATGGAAAGTGAATCTTATTTTTCGTTGACCGGGTGAACGTCAGGACCTCTTGGGAATCCTCTCTTTGGATGGTGGACGAAGTAACACAGCCTCTGTCTAATAAGAATCTCAAAGAGACTATAGGCAAAAACAAACTTATATGCAAGAAGTTGTTAGAAGAGTTGAACTCTCTCTCTCTCTTTTAGCTAGAGATCTTGGTCCTTCTACGGCTTACAACCGAAGTTCTTCTGACCAAAGATTTTTCCGACCCCTTTTCCATAGCAAACTGGGCTATTTAGATAGGTTTCATAGGTAGTAAAAAGTGCATATTTTCCAATACATTTACTATCACATTTTCATATTTATTCCTATAATTCTGCACATTTACTAATATTTTATTATTTATTGTGTACAGGCCTTGAGTATTAAAAATAAAGGAATAAAGCCTTAAAAGAAGCCCAAAAGCCCATGTTTAAAGCCCATTGCAAAATTTGCAATTATCAAATATTAAAATTGCAATTACTAAGGGCAATAGTTGCAAATACTAAAAGAAGAGGGAAGGATAAACTTCTATTCAACCCTAAATACTTGCAGGATGAGGATAAAAGCCAAAGAAGGAGAGTTCAAGATCACAAATTCGTTGATAAAAGATTTGGATTTAGGGTAACTTGCTTCCCAAGTTATCCCGAAATCTCAAAATAAAGAGTCAGGATACAATTTCCAGAAGGATATACCCAGATGGACGGACCAGAGGATGCCACGCGAGAAAGCGCGTGGCATTTGGCTACAAAAGTGCCGCGTTTCCGCGGCAAAATTCCCGTTTCCGCGGCAATCTAGAGGCAGTTGGCGATGCATTTTCGTTGAGGAGTTGTACCGGGACTCTACTTCCTATATCTCCTATAAATACCTCTGTAGAGCAACAGAGAAGGGCGTACAAAAAATACAGAGCTAAAAGCTAGGGTTTTTCTTAGGCTAACTTGTAATTTAGGATAGGTTTTTATTTTCTTTTGTAATTTTGTAACTGAGAGGAGAGGATGCTTTCATGGAGGAAGGAGTTCATACTTGTACTGAGGTGACATCGGTGTAAGTCTTACTTTTCCTCCATTGTTAATAAAATCTACTCAAAGTTTGTCTTTATTTCTATTCTTGTTTTGTTTTTTTATTCATGTTTTATCCTTGTTTTCATCTTCTATTCTTGTTGTATTGTTTCTCTCTCTGATGACTTGCATACCATGAGATCCGATAGCTTCGAGACTGCCTAGCCGAAGAAGAGCCCTTGATGGCCTATGGAGATGAACAAGCCTTCTCTTTAGTTTGTCTTTTCTTTTCGTAGTGTAGATCGCGAAGGCGGAAGATCCTATACGCCATACTTGAATGCCTTCCAAGACAAGGTAAGTCGTTGCAACAGAGCAAAGGTAAGCAGGGCAGAAGAGGTAGGTATGTGTTTAATGTTCTTTCTTTTATTTCTTTAGTATAGATCACCACATCTTCCACATCTTTTCAATTTCTTTCCCGACTCATTGTAAATACCATTGTAACTAACAAAATAAATAAAAAAAGAGATAACTTACTTAAACGCTTCCATCGCTAGTCCCTCCCTGAGGATCACGACCGCATAGCCATTGCTACCGCGGATTAGAATTGAGCACCTGCACATCTTTACTTCTAAATCTGATATTTTATATTTTGTGTGTAGGAAAATCTCAATCAAAAGCTTCCATCGTAGTCCCTCCATGTGGATCATGACACGCATAGCCACTTGCTATAGTGGTAGAATTGAGTAACTTGCACTCTTTAATCTTAAAATCTGAAATATTGTATTTTGTGTGCAGGTAAAACCTCAATCAAATTTTGGCACCGTTTCCGGGGAGGGACGGTAAGTAGTTTTTTTAAAGTTTACATTTTTGTTTAACTTTCTTCTTTGTTTTTGGTGTACAGATTTAACAACAAGGAATTTTTGCTGCAATGACATATAAGTTGCCCTGGACTCTGCTCAAGAAAGCAGAGCACAGAAGCTCTCAGATTTGCTACATTCCAGTGACAATCTGAGTGAACTACTAACCTGTATTTTTTTTTGCAGGTTGGCTGAATTGCAAGGCTAAAAATCTATAGCTATTTTCCTTGTTTGTCTCACTGTACTTACTTTCTAACCTCAACAGTAAAATGATGTTTGTTAAATGCTAAAAATGGTTTAGACTTGCTTTTAGGCACGTGTCTAATTCGTTTACATTTTACATTATTGTTGAAGAGTGCTGGAACCAAGGTATATGTGCATAGCATTTAGTGTAAGGTTCATTCTTGTTTGAAATAGTGCATGAGTGTTACTTTTTTCTATATACTTGTACACTGTACTAAGTTGATTTAAGGACTGGTCCTATAAACAAGATAAGGTGGGTAAGTCATTACCCTCCCTTAGCCCATAAACAATCTCCTCACTCACTAACCCAAACCTAATTAAAACTAAGTAGACGTTGGCCCTAGGGACATCTCGGATTCAAATAGGAGACTGACCTAAGGGGGAAGTTGATTTGAATCTGACTTTTGCTAAATCGGTGACTAAGGTCGGGGATTGAGGGGCGAAACCGCGAAGGCTGGTGGTTTGGCTTAATTAGGCCCGTCACTTCTGCGCGGATACCTCCCACCAATCTTGCCCCTACCTGGCCGATTAACTTGCGGTCAGAGTCGGCAATATACCCCAATGGAAAGTCTAACCAGTTAGGAGTCGTCTAGGTCTAAGGTTTACCCTAAATTAGGTTAGATTTTTTTCTTTTTATTTGTTTTCTTATTTGTCTATTTTTTTCTTTGTTTGTGTTTTATTGTGTGATATGGCTTATAACAACATTTTTTTCAATTTTAATGGTAATCCATATTACACACCAACCCTTTTTTTTGGATATTACCAACCCGGCATATCATAACTTTAACCAACATAGTGTGCCGGATTGGTCTTATCCGAATCAATATAATCCATGCCCCCAATCTTATGACCATAATTCCCAGAATAATTTTAACTCTTCACAGAGTCAATGGGGATTCACCTCCCCCGAGTCCAATTTTCAACCAACTTGTCCTCCTTATCCACCTTGTCCATAATATTTCCAAGATTCATACTCGGTTCCACCAGTTCAAAATATAATACCATCAATTTTGGAAATGAGTATGCGTGAGTATGAACAACAATCACAAAATCTGACGAACTCACAATTTCATCATAAATTCCAAAACAACACTTCATCTTTTCAAGTCCAATCGCAACAAAATGATGAACCAATCAACTATGAAAAGATGCTTGAAGTCATGACTGAGGCTCAAAACGCTCATAATCATGACATAGATATGGTGGTCCAAACTCTCTGTTCTCATAGTTTGACAATTTCTGATATCGCTAACCATTCTGTTAGACCCGAAGAGTCATGTTGTTTTGGAAAACAGGGTTCCATTTTAGCACAATCATTTAAACTTGCCCAAACTCTAAATTTTGAAAATGACATTGACAGTTTGGTAAGTTATCCCTTTCTTGAAATTGAACTTGAGAATGAATATGATCCTGAACCTTAACTTAGTGATTCAATTCTACTTCCTGATTCAATAATGACTCTGGTATCTTCACCTGATTTCAATTTTTTTCCAGAGTCAACATTAGATCTTGTGCCAATTCATAATGAAATTGAATCACTCATCTTTGATGATCATCATATTGAACTTGACCAATTTCATACTTTTGAAAGTCCCATTAACAAATTGGCAAGTTATCATTATGAAATTGAACTCAATGAGAAATGTGACCTAGATTCTCAAATTTGTGATCTAGTTCAAATTTCCGATTTAGTATTGACTCCTATTTTGTTACCCGACTTGAGTAATATTTTAGAGTTAGTTTTAATTCCCACACCTGTCATTCTTGAACTTGAATCACCAATATTAAGTCACATTCCATTGTGGAAAAATGAATGTGGACTTGAGTTTCAACTTTTTTGATTTAGACCCACTTCCTGAACCAATCTCGACTCCTGAACCTTTACTTGACTTAAGTCACTTTCCTAAGTGGGTATTAGTTCTCATACTTCCTTTGTTCAAGTCAATCATTCTATCTTTTCACACTCCATTTTGGGACAAGGCAGTTGAAAAAATTGACTCCGAAATTAATTATGAAATTTGAAAATTAGATGATGTTAAATTTTTAATAAAAACCATTCATATATACATCCTTTTAATGGGTTATATAAGAGAGATTTCTGGTGGGTTCCTCCGAACTCCACGAAAATTCAATTAGGCTGCATTTCGTGGACCAATCAGACCACCACCGGAACCACCACCTTAAGGTAATATTTTCCTTCCCTTTCTTTTTTTTCATGCATCTATGCATTAATTCATACATTGAGGAAAATGCATGAGATAGGTGTGGGTGATTGCTAAAAGAAAGAACAATCAAAGAGTTTAAGAGTTTACCGTGTAGCTCGTGGCTAACGGGTCGTGTCCACGAGGAGGGATGCGATGGAAGCTTTTCGGTGAATTGTTTAAAAACAAAGAATTGTGTTCATTTTTTATGGAAAAGAGAATGGAAAGAAAGAGATGATTAAAGAGAAATTGCAACTTTTAGAAAAGGCTTTGGAGAAGGTGAAAATAAACTTTGAAAATCATTTGGTTTGTTTTAGATATAAGAGGAGAAGATCCGGGCTCACTAATGTTTAACTCAACTATGTACTTATCTCAAGGAAATTTGGGTTGCATCACTTTTATTTTGAACCATAAACCTTTAGCTTCTTTTAATGTCCAAGTAAAACAAATCAGATCGTCTCATTTAAATCTTAAGTCCTTTCATTACAAATCTTTAAGAAGTGAATATTAAACCATCAAGAGCGAAGAGGCAAGCATGGAAAAAAAACAGTTCAAAGAGATTTGTGCTTTGAAAGTACACGTTAAAGTAAAGAAATCATCATGTGCTTTCAAGAACAAAGTTTTAACTAAGGCATTTTATGCTTCAAAAAATGTTGCTTGTTATGAAATCAGTCAAGAGAGAAGTGAAAGAAAAGATCAATTAGTGAGCCCAGAAAACCGTTTAGTTATCCATAGAAAACAACGATGAAAGCATAGACATAATGCAAACCATACCGTACTGCAAGTGGAAGAAAACGCAGCTCGACTCTTGTATTGATGTCACTTCAATCTTCAAGTACAAGCACTCAATTCCTCTTTCTCACAAGTTTTAATACTGGACTACAAAGAAAAAGCAAGATTACAACTTTTATGCTAGCTAAAAAGAACCTAAATCCTAAGAAAATAAATACAAATTCTAATCCTAGTCTTCGCTGCATTTTTCTTTGCTAAAACCCATATTTATAGCCAAAAACCAAATGAGGAGGATCCCGAGAAGATTAGGGGAGCAAACACTCCCCCAATAAACTCCAACAAGCCGCGAAAACGCAGCTAAGGCCGCGTTTTCACGGCCCTGGTGTGGCCAGGTGGCCACACCCAAAGGGGGGAGCTCCTGGTTTGGTGTTTGGCTCGTATCTGCTACTGGTTTTCTTGTTTCTGCTCCAAAACGTTGACGAAACAGCCTTGATTGTGTGGCTTCAACCGCTTGATTCAGAGAGGATTCTTCTCATCCTCTTGATATGCCAAGATTGTGCCCTGATTTCTTCATTTCGAATTTATTCTGAATTAAATCAGAATTTTGTGGGCTTTTGGGCTTGTTTCTCTTTTCTTTCTTTTAGTACTTGGGCCTACAATTAACAAAGAAAAAGAAGACTTATTAATAGGCTTTTTTAGCTAAAAAGTATGGTAAGGTGACAATGTAAATGCAATATATGTGACTAATCACACCCTCACACTTATCTTTTGCTCGCCCTCGAGCAAAACATCAGACTAATTCTAATCAATTATTAGACCACTTTCGCAGGTCACTCGATTGCACTGAGCATGTGCAACAAGCCTTTAAACCTCAAGGTTACCCCTAGAGGACGAGTTTTGTCTCGTGAGGGTTTTTAGTGGATTGCACCCACAAAATCCATGAAGAAAGAGAAAAAGGTTAGTATTTTCGAAAAGCATTTTTTTTAAAAAAGAGAAAATATTTGAAGTATATTTGTGAGAGTTTAAGTAATCTATAAGTTATAGGAATATCAAATTTTTCATTCCTAAATTTAGTCTCTATTCAAAAACATGTCATCAATTAAAGTAAGGAGTCAAATTGTACTTCTCATCTAGTCTATTAATTTACCCTGAGTCGTATGCACCATCGTGACTGTGAAGTTGACTAAGGGTTCTTTAACATTAACTCCTATACCTTATATTTATTTATTTTTGGTGAAATTTATTCCTCAATTTCATTAGGCTTTCTAATCTGCCCATTTAACGAGCATTCAGTCGGTGACACCCAAACCGGACAGTTTTAGGGCACCAGGTGAGAAAACACCCCTAAGGACTTAAACACTCGAGCAGATAAGGCCACGAAACCAAGATTTTTATTTATACGATGTACCCCTTTTAGGCGTGAATACTTATATTTCATCAGGCATAAATACCCAGCTTAATCAGAGGACACATTTTTTTTTTCAAACTTATCTAATTATCTTTTGCATAAATACAAAGGCTTGCTTAGGCCAAAGCACCTAGCTAATCAATAATTAGACTTTTTTTTTCTTTTTTTTCTTTTTATATCAGTCATGTTAGAACCCTCCCCCACACTTATCTCATGCATTGTCCCCAATGTATGAAAGAAATATATATGTACATGAAATAAAATGGAAAGGAGGAAAGTTACCGATACACTGGGTTAAAAAGACCCATTGTCGTTTCATTTACCGGCACCGATTCCAAGAAAGGTTTAAGGCATTGACCATTTAGTCATTTCTATTCTTGGTGTCACTGATCTTAACTGCACCGTATGGAAACACGATTTTATAACGAATGGCCCAATCCATCTCGATTTCAATTTTCCTGGAAAAAGATGAAGCCTAGAATTATAGAGTAAGACTTTTTGTCCAGGGACAAAGGTTTTTCTTATGAGGTGCTTGTCATGAAAAATCTTGACTCTATTTTTAGTGATCCTAGCATTTTTATAGGCCTCATTTCTCAAATCCTCCAATTCGAATATTTGTAATTTCCGAAGGTCACCAGCCTTAGTCAAGTCGAAATTCAACTGTTTGATTGCCCATAAGGCTCGGTGCTCTAACTCAACGGGCAAATGACAAGGTTTGCCATAGACTAACCTATAGGGAGACATTTCTAGAATCATCTTGAAAGCGGTCCTATAGGCCCATAGAGCATCTACAAGTTTGATGGACCAATCTTTCCGGTTTTGGTTCACAGTTTTTTCCAATATAAACTTGACTTGTCTATTTGAACCTCAACTTGCCCACTGGTTTGAGGATGATAAGGTGTGGATAATTTGTGAGTTATGGCATACTTTCGCATGAGAGCTTCAAAAGATCTATTGCAAAAGTGAGTGCCATTATCACTGATGATAGGACGAGGGATTCCGAAGCGTGAAAAAATGTTCTCTTTCAAAAACTTTATGACAACTTTGTTATCATTAGTTTTACAAGGAATGGCTTCTACCCACTTGGACACATAATCCACAGCAACCAATATGCATTGGTTCCTAAATGAATTAGGAAATGGACCCATAAAGTCGATGCCCCAAACATCAAAGAGTTCTATTTCTAGAATTGGGTTGAGGGGCATCATATTTCAGTTTGAAATCCTTCCTACCATTTGGCATCTAGGGCACGTCTTGCAAAATTCATAAGCATCTTTGAACAGAGTGGGCCAATAAAAACCCACTTTGTAGCACCTTTTCAGCAGTCTTGCGGGGACCAAAGTGTCCACCGCATGCAAGTTTGTGACAAAAAGATAGAACACTCTTAACCTCCTCATCGGGAATGCATCTCCTAATAATTTAGTCAGAACAGTACTTGAAAAGATACGGTTCCTCCCAAAAGAAATACCAGACTTGAGATAAGAACCGGTAAACATCATTTTTGGACTAATGAGACGGAGTTTGGTTTGTGACTAAGTAATTCACTATATCAGCAAACCAAGGTTCCCTAGAGATAGTTAAGAGATGTTCATCAGGAAATCCTCATTTATGGGTAATTCGTTGCATGGAGAATTAGGGATCTATGAGAGGTGGTCAGCAATGACATTTTCTACGCCTTTCTTATCTCAAATCTCAAGATCGAATTTTTGAAGAAGGAGGATCCAACGAATGAGTCGGGCCTTGGCATCCTTCTTCATCATGAGGTACCTAAGCGCAGAATGATCGGTGAAAGCGGTGGTTTTGGACCCTAGTAGGTAGGGACGAAACTTCTCTAAGGCAAACACTACTGCCAAGAATTCCTTCTCGATCGTAGTGTAGTTCAGTTAAGCATCATTGAGAGTCCTACTAGAGTAGTAGATCACATGCTGCTTGTTATCAATGCGTTGTCCTAGGACAGCGCCTATGGCAAAATTGGAAGCATCGCACATGATCTCAAACGGCTTAGACCAATCCCGTGCAGATATGTTTGGTGCAGAAATAAGCTCTCTCTTAAGCTTCTCCCAAGAATTCATGCATTCAGTATCAAAAGTGAAGGACACATCCTTAGCTAACAGATTAGTCAAGGGCCTAGCAATTTTGTTATAATCCTTGATAAATCTTCGGTAGAAACTAGCATGTCCTAAGAAGGATCTAATGTCCTTAACGCATTTGGGCATGGGAAGCTTAGCAATAACCTCAATTTTGGCTCTATCCACTTCAATCCTTTCTTGGAGATTTCATAACCCAAGACAATTCCATGTTTTACCATGAAGTGGCATTTCTCCCAGTTCAGTATCAGATTTTTCTCAACACAACGTTGGAGGACGAGTTCTAAATGGTGGAGACATTGAGCGAATGAATCTCCGTAGATGGAGAAATCATCCATAAAGATCTCTAAGAATCGTTCTACCATATCAGAGAAAAGACTCAACATGCAACGTTGAAACGTTGCTGGGGCATTTCATAAGCCGAAAGGCATCCGACGATAAGCAAATGTCCCAAATGGACATGTAAACGTAGTCTTTTCTTGGTCCTCGGAGCGATAGGGATCTGGTTATAGCCCGAGTAACCATCCAAGAAACAGCAATACTCATGACCTGCCAAACGTTCAAGCATTTGATCAATGAAGGGAAGTGGAACATGGTCCTTACGAGTTGCAGCATTCAGTTTCCTATAGTCGATGCAAACTCGAAACTTCGTAGGAAGTCAAGTTTGAACCAACTCTTTGTTCTCGTTTTCTACTACGGTGAAACCGGATTTCTTTGGAACCGCGTGGACAGGACTGACCCATTGGCTATCAGAGATGAGATAAATTATCCCATTGTCTAAGAGTTTTATGATTTCAGCATGAACAGCCTCTTGCATTATAGGGTTTAACCTACGATGCGGGTCTCTTTTAGGTGTAGTGTCTTCATTGAGATGAATGCGATGTTGAACGATGGTTGGACTTAATCCCTTGATATCAGTTATAGTCCACCCAATGGCTTCCTTATGTTTTCTTAGAATTGCTTTTAGATCTTCTTCTTTCCCATCATTTAAATGGGAGGCAATGATGACAGGAAAGGTCTCTTGTTCACCTAGATAGGCGTACTTGAGATGCGCAGGTAAGGCTTTCAATTCTAAGGAGGAGGTAGGCTCACTAGAAGGACTAGTCAAATTTGTTGGCTCCATTGTTGGTGAAATAAGGTTTGAGGCCCAATTCACAGCAGAATCTACAACCTGATCAAGATTAAAGTCATCAGACTCTAATCCGAAGTCACACTCTGTTTCTAATTCCAATTCTTTACCATGTTCACTTGTCAAGTTCTCAATTAGGTTGACTTCAAATGTTTGGTTCTCGATATCGCAGGGTTGTTTTCCTAGATTGAAGACATTGACTTCTCTAGTCATGTCCCCAAAGGTTAACCTCATAGACCCATTCCTACAATTGATGATGGCATTAGCAGTAGTAAGGAATGGTCGCCCTAGGATAACAAGAGTTTGAGCCCTATGATTGGAGTTAGATACAGGTTGTGTCTCCAGAACTATGAAATCAACAGGGTAAATGAACTCTCCTACCCGGATCAGAACATCATTAATCTCCCCTTTTGGAACATTAACAGAACGGTCAATCAGTTGGATGGTGACTCAAGTTGGACTAAGATCGCCCAATCCGAGTTGTTAATAAATAGAGAATGGAAGCAAGTTGATACTTGCCCCCAAGTCAAGAAGTGTACGACTAATCTCAGCTTGTCCTATTGTGCAGGCAATGGTGGGACTACCTGGATCCTTGTACTTGACAGGGATCGGACCCGATAATAGCTCACTAATGTTAGTGGCTAAGAAGACCTTTTTTGGAACATTAGTCTTTCTCTTCTTGGTGACATGTCCTTAAGAAACTTAGCATAGGAAGGAACTTGTAGGATGGCATCAAGAAGTGGCACATTTATCTTCACTTGATTAAATATCTCGATTATCTTGTCCATGTGAGGATTTTGCTTGTTGTTTTTCAGCCTATTAGGAAATGGTACTATAGGCTGTGCACCTGGCTGGCTGACTTGTCTTTTTTAGATTCGTCAGAATTGGAAGAAATTGGATTAGATGAGGTGGAAGCTTGATTGTGGTTGTGCTGAATGGGATTGGATGGTGTTGACACTTGGTTATCAACTCTCTTTCCTGACCTCAATGTATGAACAGTATTACATTGATTAAATGAATGATCCTCAGCCAAATGAGCTTGTTGAGAATTCCTCGGATTGGTGACTGGCTGACTAGGCAGGGTATCCTTTTGTCTCTCATTCTGTGGAGTGGCTAGTTGACTCATTTGAACCACTAATCTCTGGATAGTTTGCATGAGAGAATCTTGGTTTTTCATATATCTTTCCATGTTTCTTTCAAAGTCAGTCATTCTCCTTTCTAATTGAGGATTCTGGAAGGAGGATTGTGGAGCTTGGTTAGGAAAGATCTGTTGATAGTTTTAAAAGTTTGGTGGATGGTTGAGAGAATTATTATGGAAATTGGAGAAGTTGGGTTGATGATTGGAAGAATTATTACCATGATGGAAGTGGCTAGCATGATTTGATCGTGAATGGTCAGAGTTATTTTGGCTCCATGAGAAATTAGGGTAATTTCTCCAGTCGGGATTGTACGTTGGTGCGTAAGGATTGTTGTTCGGCCTTGAAAAGACCGCATTCAATGGTTCATGATAGGGTTGCTGAGCCTGAAACACAGGGCATTCCTCGAACACATGATTCATGGCTTGACAGTAAGTGCAGCCCGGGTTGGAAATTGGTTCGAGCTGACTTGATTGACTGGACTTGGTTCTTTCGTTTCTAGAGCTTCCAGTCTTCTAACCAGGTTAGCTAACTTAGCCTCATTAGCGATGGATGATTCGATAGAATGGAGACCTCCTTTAAAGAGATAGAGTTAGGATTCCTAGAGGTCTCACTAGCAGATTCCCATTGGATGGTCTTCTCAGCTAGATTTTCATACAAATCCCATCCTTCATTTTCATCTTTCTGCAAAAAAAACCCTTTGGCACATACTTTCTATGAGGGTTTTGGTGGCATAGTCTAAACCGTCATAAATAATTTGGCATTGTCGCCATTTCTCTATTCCATGATGTGGACATTGGACAAGGAGGTCTTTAAAGCGTTCAAAGTACCTCCAGAACGGTTCACTAGGTTCTTGCTTGAATTGCATGATCGTCTTCCTAATGAGAGCGATTTTATGAATTGGATAGAATTTCTTCAAGAAGACCTTGATGAACCATCCCAGGATGTGATAGAACCGGCCGCTAAGCTGTAGAGCCACTTCTTTACTAGGTCCTTAAGTGCAAAAGGGACAAATCTCAACCTAATAGCATCGTCTACAAGGTGTGAGATTTTCATCATTAGACATACTTCCTCAAATTCTCTTATGAAGAAGTAGGCATCTTCGGACTTTAGGCCATGAAACTTGGGGAGTGTGTTGATGAATTGAGGCTTGAGCTCAAAATTGTATTCACCAACCGATGGAAGTAGAATGCAAGATGGAAGTGAGGTTCTAATAGGGTAGAACCTATCCTGTAGTGATGTTGATTGAGCCATTACCGGATCTGGTCTTGGTTCAAACTTGAGTGGTGATGTATTTCTAGTCAACCTAGATGAATTAGGGTCTCTCGACCACACTTGCATACACAAACACAATCACAATCACAAACAAGTTCAACCAACAGTCAACAATAGTAATCAATCGAGTCTAGTCTAAGGTAACCTTGACCTAGACAACTCCTAACTGGTTGATTGTCCACAAGAGGTAGAATGTAGACTTTGATCACAAGCTAATCAGCTAGGTCAGGGCAAGATTGGTGGGAGGTTATCCGTCAAAGACGTTCCTTAATTAAGTAACCACCAATCTTCGGGCTTTCGGCCCTCAATCCCCTTCCTAGACACTGATTTGGCAGGAGTCAATTTCCAACACCTTCCCTCTTTAGGATAATCTCCTAGTGCATTCGAGATGTCCCTAAGGCCAACGTCTATCAGATTTTACTTAGGCTTGGTTTGTGAGTGCTTGGAATCTGATTTTTAGGCTAAGGAAGAGTGATTAAATCCCCACCTTATCTTGTTATTGGGTGTTGCCCTTAAAATCAATTTGTTCAAGTGTACAAGATAAATAAGCTTCACTCAAAGCGATATAAATCAACCAAGAAATGAGTCCTATTCTAAATGCAATGCGTACGTACCTTGCTCCAGTACTCTTCAACAGTAAAGTAAATGAATTGAGAAGACTCGTGCCTAAAATGCAAACATCTAATCAATTTTTAAACTTTTCAATAAGTGTTTTACTGTTGGCTTAAAATAGGGATGTTGGATAGCAGAAATAGCACAAATATGACATACAAAAACTTAAATTTTTGCGAGCAATATGTCCTGCAAAAAAAAAGTTTTTAGTAGTCCAATGAATTTTTTTCAGTTTTGCAACGCAATTTCTAGAAATTCAGTTTCCTACTTTCGAGAGTAGGGGCACAGAATTTGCAAGTCTTCTCTTGCAAAGCTTGAATTCTAGATCTTGATCTTCAAGTCCCTGAAACAACACACAAAACTTGTTAGAAAACAAATACACCGTTCCCTCCCCGGCAACGGCGCCAAAAATTGATTAATAAAAGAAAGAACAATCAAAGAGTTTACCGTGTAGCTCATGGCTAACGGGTCATGTCCACGAGGAGGGATGCGATGGAAGCTTTTCTGTGAATCGTTTAAAAATAAAGAATTGTGTTCATTTTTTATGGAAAAGAGAATGGAAAGAAAGAGATGGTTAAAGAGAAATTGCAACTTTTAGAAAAGGCTTTGGAGAAGGTGAAAAAAACTTTGAAAATCGTTTGGTTTGTTTAGATATAAGAGGAGAAGATTCGGGCTCACTACTGTTTAACTTAACTATGTATTTATCTCAAGGAAATTGGGTTGCATCACTTTTATTTTGAACCATAAACCTTTAGCTTTTTTTAATGTCCAAGTAAAACAAATCAGATCGTCTCATTTAAATCTTAAGTCCTTTCATTACAAATCTTTAAGAAGTGAATATTAAACCATCAAGAGCGAAGAGGCAAGCATGGAATAAAAATAGTTCAAAGAGATTTGTGTTTTGAAAGTACACGTTTAAAGTAAAGAAATTATCATGTGCTTTCAAGGACAAAGTTTTAACTAAGGCACTTTATGCTTAAAAAAATGTTGCTTGTTATGCAATCAGTCAAGAGAGAAGTGAAAGAAGAGATCCATTAGTGAGCCCAGAAAACCGTTTAGTTATCCATAGAAAATAACGAAGAAAGCATAGACATAATGTAAACCATACCGTACTGCAAGTGGAAGAAAACGCGGCTCGACTCTTGTATTAATGTCACTTCAATCTTCAAGTACAAGCACTCAATTCCTCTTTCTCACAAGTTTTGATACTGGACTACAAAGGAAAAAGCAAGATTATAACTTTTATGCTAGCTAACAAAGAACCTAAATCCTAAGAAAATAAACACAAATTCTAATCCTAGTCTTCGATGCATTTTTCTTTGCTGAAACCCATATTTATAGCCAAAAACCAAACGAGGACGATCCGGGAAGATTGGGGAGCAAACACTCCCCCAACAAAATCCAACAAGCCGCGAAAATGCGCCTAGGGCCGCGTTTCCGCGGTCCTGGTGTGGCCAGGTGGCCACACCCAAAGGGGGGAGCTCCTGGTTTGGTGTTTGGCCCGTATCTGCTGCTGGTTTTCTTATTTCTGCTCCAAAACATTGACGAAACAGCCTTGATTGTGTGGCTTCAACTGCTCGATTCAGGGAGGATTCTTCTCAACCTCTTGATATGCCAAGATTGTGTCCTGATTTCTTCATTTTGAATTTATTCTGAATTAAATCAGAATTTGGTGGGCTTTTGGGCTTGTTTATCTTTTCTTTCTTTTAGCACTTGGGCCTACATTTAACAAAGAAAAAGAAGACTTATTAATAGGCTTTATTACCTAAAAGGTATGGTAAGGTGACAATGTAAATGCAATATATGTGACTAATCAGGGGGGGAGGGTCTAAAACTTAGGTTTTCCTTTATATTAAAAAAATTTTATTTACATTTTCTTTACCTTTAAAATCTTTTGAAATTAGAAACAATATTTTGACATATTTTTTTGTAAGAAATTAAGTCAATTTTAAGGAATAGGAGAATCATAATTAGGATTTCTTATACTTGGTCAAAATAAGATTATTTGTTTGATTTCTAAGGATAGAAAGAAAGTTTGTGAAACTAATTTAGTCTTGATCTTTACCTTGAAGAAATATGCACATCTTATACACTTACACACTGAGGGTTCAAAAATAAAGATTCTTATGTCTTATAAAAAAAAGAAAAAAATATATCAATGAAAGATGAACAAATCTAATTATTGATTAGCTAGGTGCTTGGCCTAAGCAAGCCTTGGTATTTATGCGAAAGATGATTAGATAAGTTTGAGAAAAATATATATATATATCCTCTGATTAAGCTGAGTATTTGTGCCTAATAAAGCATAAGTATTCACGCCTAAAAGCGGTTCATATAATAAAATCCTTAATTTTGTGGCCTTGTTTGCTCGAGTCCTTAAGTTCTTGGGGTATTTTCTCACCCGGTACCCTAAGACCGTTTGGTTTAGGAGTCACCGATTAAAGGCTCATTGCATGGGCAGATTAGAAAGCCCAATAGAACTAAGGAATAATACCACCAGAAATAAAATAAATATATATATAAAAATAAGGCATAAGAGTTAGAGTTAAAGAACCCTTAGTCAAAACTTCATGGTCATGAAGGTACATATGACTTAGGGTAAAGGAATTGACCAGATGGGAAGTATAATTTGACTCTTTATTTTGATTGATAACAAATATTTGAATACCGACTAAGTTTAGGAATGAAAAATTCAGTTTTCCTATAACTTATAGATTACTTAAATCTTACAATAATATTTTAAATATTTTTCTTTCAAAATGTGTTTTCAAAATACTAACATTTTTCTCTTTCTTTACGGATTTTGTGGGTGTAATCCACTGAAAACCCTCACGAGACAAAACTCGTCCTTTAGAGAAGACCTAGAGGTCTAACAGCTTGTTGCACATGCTCAGTGCAATCGCGTGACCTGCGAAAGTGGTCTAATAATTTTTTGTTTAGTTGTTTTGCTCGAGGACGAGCAAAAGATAGATATAGGGGTGTGATTGGTCACTAATATTGCACATTCATTATCATATTCTCATACTTATTATAGAATAAACTCTGTTTTTTCCTAATTATTGTTTGATTTATTTGCAGGCCCATTCCTAAAGGAGAGGGAAGAGAAATGTGCCCAAAAGCCCATCAAATTCTGATTTACATCAGAATTAATTCGAAGTCAGTAAATCAGGGTAGATCAGGTCGGCTCAGATCGGTTGAAAACCAGTTGGAACAAATCCCTGCAAATCAATCGATTGAAGCCAAAAATCAAAGGCTATTTCGTCAAAATTCTGGACTTAAACTGCAAATTCAGCTGAAGATAAAAGCAAATCGCGACGCCAGGGAATATCACCAACAGGGTGTGGCCACCTGCCCACACCCTGGCCGTGGAAACGCGACAAATGCCATATTTTTGTGGCTTTGTTGGTGAGTTAAGGGGAGCGTTTTCTCCCCATATCTTCATACGCTCTCCTATGTTGGGTTTTGCCTATAAATACTAGGATTTTCAGAGCGTATAGGGAGCGAGGATGCAGAGATAAAATTTTGTCCACTTTTTCATTTTTTGTATTGTAGGTTTTTGTTTTTCTTTTCATGTAATTTTTAGTTTTAATTTATGTAAATCAGAGGAGATCAGTGTTTCATGGGAGAATGAGAATGAAGCTTGTGCTGAAAGTGATATCAGTGTAAGATTTTTCTTCTTTTTTCTTATTGTTATAAAATTGAATCTGTAATTCCCCTTTTGTATGTACTTTATTTTTGTATTCTTCTTCTTCTTCTTCTCTACTTTTCTTCTTTTGGACCAATTGCAATCCAAGTGAGTCTTAAAGCATCGAAAGAGCCTTGCCTTTGCGAGTGCCACCGATAGTTCATGACGATGGATTTTTAGTTTCATTCTGTATCATTTCATACTTGCAACGTCTTGATGATATAATATGGAGGAGACGGGAATCAACTCTTTTGGGCTATACGTTGATCGCCTCACTTCAAGGTAACATCTTTGCAAAAGATTCAAGGTAAGCATTTGGTCAGAGGAGGTAAGCAACTTTTAGATTTTTTTTCTTTTAATCCTTTAGTTTAGAACATCACAATCTATCATTTCTTTTATCACTCCTTTTTCATTTCTTGTACATATCATTTCTAGTTTTCCCATCTTCTTAATCTGCCATCTTCTTCCTAATTCAACTTTAACTCAATTTTTCCTTTTTCTTTTAAAAGAACTAAAGAAGAACTTTAACCATACTTTGTAGCCTAAAAGAGAACTTACTAAAAAGCTTCCATCGCTAATCCCTCCTTGTGGATCACGACCCGCATAGCCACTTGCTATACCGTAGAATTGATTAACTTGCACTCTTTAATCTTAAAATCTGAAATACTATATTTTGTGTGCAGGTAAAACCTCAATCATTTCCCTTTGAGAGCATGCACTCTGAGGGTCTCTATCTCGATTTGCCTATCTTCCCTATAAGGAGATGTGATCCAATGAACAGTAAGCACTCAAAGCTTCCATGCATTCCTTTAATCATTTTCAAAGATTATCACTGTCAAGTGATTTCAAGGTCAAAAAGCAACGCCTTAAGTGATTTTACCGGCCACGCCTTGATGCATAAAGTTCAACTTCTAGTGAATTCTTCTCTGAGTAGGAACCAGTTGTCGCCATGAAATACTCCGTCCTATCGAGTTTCTGTTTTCCTGTCCATTGATGAAATTCGATCTCTTGAACTTCTCTCAAAATTGATTGATGCCCCCGTGTTCGGAAGTCGCATCTTTTAGCCTTCTTGATGAAGCGCGAGCTCATTGACTTTGAACTCAACTCACGAATCCTTTAACGTGAGCGTAATACACTTTGTACTTGGATCTTAAGACACGAGCTGTAAGCCTGCTTTTGAGGTTCTTGACTTGAAGAATTTTAATTCTTTCGAGATCTCTGGACTTAGATATGGCAACCCTTATTTTTTAAACGCGGGTGCGGCGACCTCTGTGTATGGTTACCTTCCGTCTTTTATCTCGGACGCGGGTCTCAAACCAGACTGCGTTCAGATCTGCATTGGTCAACTCCGCGTTTGAAGTTCACAGCTTCAACTGCGTCTGTCCTTCAGCTTTTACTTTCTACCTTAATAGAATTTTAACTCTTTGGTTTCTTACTTCTTGCAGGTTCTGGCAGCTTCAGTCAGTCTTCCGCATCTTTGCTGGGCTCTTAGGAGAATATTTTGACCAGCGAGCTTGTTCGATTGGCGAGCATTCGAGGAATCAAAGCTCCTGTTCATGGGCGAGGAGGATTTGCGCGGTTAATAATATCCATCAAGGCCTTATTGGATATGACGCACCAGCAATACCCCGGTTTTGTCATGGTCATAGTGGGTATGGTGGTGGGCATGGTCCTCTTGCAGGTCACGGAAAGAGGACGTCACATGTAAGGTCTCAGATCCTCCCTTTACCAATTTTGTTCAAGGAAGATCCAGCTTTTTAGTGGCAAAATATGCCATTAAGCGAAGAATTACGACCCACACCAGTTGGTCGGATGGAATCAGAATGTTCTTCTACATTTCGACCTCAAGAAACACCATTGTTCACGGTGAGCGGTTATTTACAGCATGCATCATGATGTGACCAGCATCCGATCGTCTCAACACTGATCAACCGTGACATGATTCAGTGGGAGAAGAGAAGAAGCTTTCTTCGGTGCTCTTCCAAACATCTTGTATATGAAATGGTATAGATATCTTGAGGAGTGAGTGCAACCTTTCGCTGAGAGAGAGGAACTTCTTTGTACTGCTTTATTGTAACACTCAATCTTATTTGTATAATAAAACGTTTTGTATAACTTTCATATGTTTGAATATTAATAAAGTGATACATTTTCTTGTGTTCTTATATGTCTTGAATTTCATTTTTTTTTTGGAAAATCAGACTGATAGAAGTAGGCACTCTTGACTTGCTAGAAATGCGATAATTAACTTAACAAGTCAAAGTTGGGTCGGGAATTCAAGAATACTATCAGAGGTGTGATATTAACTTGACAAGAATGTAGGTCAGAGGTGTGATATTAACTTGACTCAACGGGAATTTCAGTTTTATTTGAGAAGACTGAAAACATCACTGTCATAGGTGTAATGTTAAACTTAGTAGTGAAGGTAATGCTAGAGGTGTAATTTTGAACTTGGTATTGGTCATCTCGACTTTGATAGGGAAGTTCGAGGGAAGTCATTATCATAGGTATATTATTGAACTTAGCAATGAACTAGACGCTAGAGGTGTGATGTTAAACTTATCATCGCTCATCTCAGCTTCGATATCAAAGTCTGAGGAAAAGTGACTGTCAAAGGTTTAATATTGAACTTGGCAGCAGATTAATCACTGTTAGAGGTATAGTGTTAAACTTAACAGTAATTTGTCAGTGGTGTAGTGTTAACCTGACAGTAGCTGATTTGTGATATGAGAAATTTTGAGGACTTGTTATTCTATTGATGAGAATTGACAAGTGAAGTTTAGAATGTCAGAGGTTTAATTTTAACTTGACAGGGATTTACAGACTTGTGACCCCATGCGGAGGAGAGACAAGTGAAGTTTGCACTCGTTGGGGAGTATTGAAATTTTTCATTATCAGAGGTATAGTGTTAACAAAGCAATAATTGCATTTGTGGATTTACCCTTCTATGGAAGAGAATTGGTAGGGGATTTTGGGTGGAGAGTAAAATGAATTGTCAGAGGTTTAATATTAATATAACAATCGTTAATTTCCTGAGACATGAGAATTTTGCTGTTAGAGGTGTAGTATTAAACTTAACAGCAATGATTTCTAACTAATGAGTTTTGTTGTCAGAGGTTTATGATTAACTTGACTTAATCCACTGGGGATTTGAAAATCTGGTTTGTCAGAGGTTTAATATTTAACTTGACAAATCCCAGTTCATTTCATTAGGAAGATGAACACAGGTATTTTTGTGGCCCTACAATTCTGTAGGTGAGAATTGGTAAGAGATTTTGGAGGAGAGGATGGGACCAAGTCCATTAGGATTTTAGCAAACCCTCAGCTATCAACGGATTTGGTGTACCTTTACCAACTACCGTTTGAGTTGGGCTAGCCATGCTATTCTTCTCAACATGATGAGTTGTCGAAGACTTATGTTGGACTTGAAAGCCATCATTTTCCTCTATCCTTAGCCATCGAAGGCGTCGGATGTCAGTAGAAGAGTAACTAAACTAAAACTGAAGTTTTGCATTTTATTCCTTCTTCAATATTTACATCGTGCATCATGATGTAACCAGCGCTTGATTAGCTTGATGCTGATTGACCATGATGTGATCCAATAAAGGAAGAAAGCTTTCCTTGGCGTTGATCTTGGATCTGAAGCTTCAGTCAGAGGTGTAGTATTAACCTGATCAGGAAAAGAGTACCATCAAGGATAGTATTTCTTCAAGAATTTGCCGTTGATTGGCAACATGAGTGTTTTTCATTGATTTTGCAAAGAGGAAAACTTACAAAAAGGGGGTCGAGGAGCTAAATTACAAGTATTCTTTGAAGTAAAAAAGATTACAAGAAGATCTCCTGTGAGATTTCTGGGGAAGTGTGCCGTTAGGAATCTGATCAGCGCGCGATCACTTTATCCCTTTGACGATGCGATGCTAAGCAATTTCAGCTTCTCATGCGAGACTTATCTTATGGGCTCATGCAGGGCTAAGTGTTGAGCTAACTTAGTATCCCTTACGAGCTTTTCTTGGTTTACTGTCTGCTTCGCCGGATCAGTAGAGTCCAAGTTGCTGATTCGTCCTTTTTGAAATGGGTGAAGAACTGGTCGTCAGCTTGTCTGCCGCTTGTCTTTTGTAGATGTCAACAAGTTAGACATTATTCAGGCCAGTTAGGAATCTTGTCTCTTTTAGAGTGTCAACAAGACCCCCTTCAATGTTTTCGTAAGTCTGCAATGGACTGGTTCAGACTCCAAAATACTTTGAACTGCTTTGATTGATGGTATGTGAAATACGAACGTCGCCATAGTGGTTGAGTTCAGCTTCGCTTTCAATTCTGCTTCCGGATTGGAATAAGTTTGCCAAGGAATCGTGTAGATTCACGGTTCTGAATAGCTTCACGTCTGGATAGCTTCGTGTTTGAGCCTCCCGGAGTAGCTTCATTTCAAATCGGTTTTGGAACGACATTCCTTTCCCGAGGCTAATTACTTTTCGGCTAGTTACGAGAGGGATTATTCCCTTTCCCGAGGTTGAAATAACCTCTCTTGCATTAACGAGGGAGATCATTCTTTCTGCGCACATTTTCGAGCTAGACTATTCCCTTTCTCAAGGCTCAGTACTTGAATGCCTTAAATTTGCTCGCGCTTCCAAGCTTGAAGTAGTGGCATAGTCAGGCCATGAGACCTATAGATAGGACACCTGAAGTCCTCTTCAGAGAAACATACTTTTCATGACACCTCCTGGTGGTCCAGAGAAAGATACTCAGATTTCTGAAATAGTGGGGGCGCCCACACTGGTCACTAACCGGCCAAGAGCTGGTAAGTCTCGGTCATCCGATGACTTTCAGGGGGTTCATCTCCCTTAGCTTTACTAGCTATCTTAGAAATTAATTTCCCTTGTTCTTCATTCCGTATCTGACTGATTTTGTGGAGAAGGGCTTCGGCCCTATTTTCTAACTTCTCGGTGAAGCTATCATTCTTGCTTGATTAGAAACAGACTTTCCCATGCAGGGTTCCTGTCTTGATCTATTGAATCTGCCTGTTAAATCTGCCACGTAGGCAAGAATTGGGACTTAGTTTCTTTAAGGTCGAGCCAGTCTTGCCATATAGGTGGGGCTAAGACTGTGTCCCTCTGGGCCAGTCTGGCTTAGCCATATAGGCGAGGTTAGAACTTAGCCCTTTTTGATGCTCCTTCAGTCTAATTGCCTTAAGCGGAGCTAAGACTTGGTTTATGCTGAGCTAGCCCATCATCACTGTGCAAGCGAGGCTATCCTCTGCTTAATTGAAGCACCAATAAATCGGATATGAATTGCTTCGCCCTAAAGAATTTGCCTTAGCATTTCACCTTTGCAGCTTTTCTTTTGATTTAATGCTAACTTGTTTCCATTTTGCATTGCAGTGAACTGTGCCTGCCAGTCTTTTGTCTTGATGAAAGAGACCAGAAACTTGCCTCTTGAACTTCCAGTGGAAACTTTAATCCTAAGCAGGAGGAACATACTGGAGCAGCTAATGCTTGTTCTAAGAAGAGGTTGGCAGTTACTTATCCGAGAAGATCCACTTTGAGAAGGGGTTGGTAGTCGCTTATCCGAGATGATCCACTTCGGGAAGGCGGACGTCACCTGTAAGGTCTCGATGATCCACTTCGAGAAGGTGGACGTCACCTGTAAGGTCTCAGATCCTTCCTTTGCCAATTTTCATCAAAAAAGATCCAGTTTTCTATTGGAAATCAATCCTTTGCCAATTTTCATCAAAGAAGATCCAGCTCTTGATGGCAAAATCTGTCATTAGGTGAAGGATTACGGCCTTGTGCAGAAGGAAGGCCTTTCTCGTCCAGTTGGTTTGGCTTATCACCTTGGAAGTCGATGGGACAACTTGTATGCCTTTGGAGCAATGATTCGGTTGTATGAAAGATCACCTTGATATAGCGTCAATGTATCTTCCCTTTTGAATCAAATAAAATGTTTAATTTCTGTTTATCTGCTCTGTTCCCTCCTCTTCCTTTTGAATTTTAAAGGCAATTGGAATGGACCGGCAGATTTAAACTTCCTGCGAAGTTAAAGATAGAATCTCAGCTAAATTAGGAATGAGCTTCCAGCTAAGCTAGCATGAATTTTCTGCAAAGTTAGAGCCGAGCTTTCAGCGGGGCTAAAGTCCATCTTTTAGCGAAGTTATTCAAACGTCGCATAAGGTCGACGCTGAACTTTCGGCGGAGTTAGCCCTTAGCAGGGCTGAAGCAACACTTCTCGGGAAGGCACTTAGGTGCTGTTTCAAATTAATTTGAAACGACTGCCTACGCTCCTTTCAAGGAGGCGACATTTAGGCAATCATCCGCCTATATAAACCCGATTAGGCTGAAAAGAGAAGGCACCACTTCTCTTTGAATTTTCAGAGAACTCCAAATCTCTTCTCCTTCTTTCTTCTTCGTTTGGAAATTTGAGCACTTCTTCAGTTCTCCAATGGCTCCCAAAAGACGAGCAGGAAAAGAGGTAGCAACCTCTACGACAGAGGGTCCTTCTCCTCCTTCGGTCATCGAACGGCCTATCACGGGTAGGGATCTTTCCCTTCTACTCAGAGATTTTCATCTCTTTCTAAATCAAATTCCTGGCTATTTCATAATGAATCTAGAACGATTCATTGTGATCCAGTGATCTCAGGGAGTTCAAGTCCCTTAATTTCTCTTGATTTCTTGATTGGGAATCTAAGACCCGAAAGGGTTTCTTCTCCAAGCTTCTATGCGAAGCTAACCCTTAGGCGGTTCACATCCTGCCGAATAATAGGATATGAAGTAACCTTTGGAGCGCAACTGAAAATGACCGTAATGCCCTTAAAATAATTTTTAGGCAACAGTACCCTTATGACGAAGTTAGCCCTTGAGGGCTTCTTCGCATTCTATTATCTGAGGTTAAGCTTCCAGAGCGAAGCTAATACTTGGATATTTTTCTGCATCCTGTGTAACGCCCCGATCCTGGCGGATACGGAGACATTACTGCAACGTATATACGCAAGTCAGACGTACCTTCACGTATATACGCTAAGCATCAGTACAGGCAAGAATCAGAGTACGGAAGCAAGTGGTGCATTATACATTCCAACACATGAGTACTATTACAAAGTTATCACCAGAGGTGATCCAATATTACATGAATATTACATCACTAAAATGCGCAATTGCGGGAATACATGGAAATGTATAAGTATGAACAGTATAAAGGCACTCACGAGTTTATAAAAGGAAAACTCGAGAGGCGAACAAGAGGGCCTGGAAGGATTGAGCTACAGATGGTCTGCTGGAGATCCACGCTACCGCTGCGCCACTCTGATCAGCAACTGGGAGAATCCACTCGCTCCAAGCTCTGACATGCTCCAAGCTCCATGACCTGGACATGAGAATCCAGGGGAGTCAAATGATACTCCCCAGGCGAGTGTGATGTGAAAGCCAAGTGGCGAACCAGGATGAGCACAAGTGATTGTGGAATAGAATATAAGTGGAAAGACAGGACATGAACAAGTATAATATCATAAAACCGGAAATCCGAATAAAGCCAATTATAACCAAGATTGATTGTATAAGCTTAAGTCACGGTCCCATGAGACTAGCACCTCGAAGGAATAATCCAAACAAGGAAACCTTCATCTTTATACCTTTATCTCATGCCACCGTAATCCAAGCGTATAGAATCAAAGTTGCAAAATAGTCATAACAGGAGCACATAACGGGAGTCATAACAGGCATAACGGGAGTCCTTTATTATTATTGGGGCCGCCTAAGTTCCAAGCTTCAGTATGTGTCCCATTCCACATACTTCCACTCACAACTTATATAGCCAGTTATTTGGAAACTGATAAAGTTCGATGGATCATGTTCTGGATGGGTCCCGTACATGCCCGGGACAACGGTTCAGGAGTATCCGGTGCTGAGCCGGAATGTACCGCTAGGTACCGGGACTTATGGACGCCCGAACAGGAATAGAGTATCGCAGATCCCATAGAAATAGGCCTAGGGCGTGTGCATACCCGGCAGGAATAATCAGGAGTAGGGGTGCCAGTACACCCCACGGAATCCCTGGTGGCCGCCAGGTGATCCCTCAAGTATGTGGCCACGCGTGACTCGATAGTGCCACCATGAAAATGATTAATCAGGGCCCATCAGTTTCCCCCAAACCAGGTGCAAGTTGTTTATTATAACTTATCAATATTAACAGATTACGGGAATAACGGGTCATGACAGGAAATGGCCCTACAGATTCAAGAGGTGGCCCCCACAGATTCAAGAGGTGGCCCCCACCGGGTACGGTGTGGCACTTTGTTCCATGTGGCACTTTGTTCTGAGGGGATGGATTCTAGAGGTGGCCCCCACAGATTCAAGAGGTGGCCCCCACCGAGTATGGTGTGGCACTTTGCTCTGTGTGGCACTTAGTTCCATTCAGGATAACAGGTCACTGTTCATAATACAGGATAACAGGTCACTGTACATAATACAGGATAACAGGTCAGGATTCCCGTAATTGTGATAATCACAAGTCAAGTATTAATATAACAGGGGTTACATAACAAGCATAACAGGAGGCAGGTAACCAATCATGTCAAGAGGTTGAAATTAGTCTGGTGGCAAGTCATGTCATAACAAGGGGTCTTGCTAAGTAGTAGCATGTCAGGTGGTCAGGTAATATAAACAGGTATTAAATAGTAACATGAATGTAACAGGTATATGATAAAGTAATAGCTGAGCATAACAAAGCGGAGCTGCGGGACCTGACGGTCTCAATCACTGATAGTGAGTGACCAGAGGCTGAAGACCGAGAGACCTGCCGGCCCCAATCACCTCTCTTTCGAGATAGTGAGTGACCGGAGGCTGAACTGAGAAACCTGTCGGTCCCAATCACTTCTCTTTCGAGATAGTGAGTGACCGGAGGTTGAAGGGTCCGAGAGTACCTGCAATGTTAGTACCACTGAAATAGGAAAGCCAAGAATAAAGCGAGATCACTCGCATAATCAATGAAAATAGAAAGTCAAGAGGATAGCGAGAACACTCGCCTAAATCACCGGAAAGCCGAAAGGTCCGAAATCCACGGAACTCGGAACGCGCCATAATTATGGAAGGAGAGAGTGCACGGGTTTTGAAAGTGAGACGCGAGGGTTCGCAGACGCGGGAGTTAGCGTCGCGAAAAATAACAGACACGGGAATAGTAGACGCGAGGCTTGCGTCGCAAGAATGGCAAACGCGGGAATAGCAGACGCGGAGTCGCGTTGCAAGAATGGCAAACGCGGGAATAGCAGACGCGGGAGTCGCGTTGCAAGAATGGCAAACGCGGGAATAGCAGACGCGGGAGTCGCGTTGCAAGAATGGCAAACGCGGGAATAGCAGACGCGGGAGTCGCGTTGCAAGAATGGAAAACGCGGGAATAGCAGACGCGGGGTCCGCGTCGCATAGATGCCACAAACGCGAGGCTCGAGGCCTGCGTTTAAATCAGGGCATGAGAATGCGGACGCGAGGATAAACTCAGCGTCACGCCAACAAGGACAGAACACAGGCGCGGGCACTTAGCTTCGCGTCGTGTTGACATGAGAAGGACGCATACGCGAGTATGGCTCCGCGTTGCATCAATACAATAACGCGAAGGCCGCGTTAAGGGATGGCCTAGACGCAGGAGGTAAACTCCGCGTTTTAACCGACAGGGATGGTCCAACTCCAAATCCAAACCATTAAATGGTGGAAGTGGAATACATATCGACCCGACTAAGGGAAGTTCGGCCCCAATCCAAAAGGAGGGTACCGGCCCTAAGTCTTGCCAACGGAGAAGAACGCAGACGCGAACGTGGGTTCTGCGTCGCGTTTATCACAAGAAGAACATAGACGCGGGAATGGGCTCCGCGTTGCATTGATCGTTGTCGCCGAATATCACTAAATCGATCACCGGAATAATCGCGAATGATTACCGGAATGATCTTCGGTGATATTACCGACGAAAAGGAGCTCGGCCCCAATCCAAAAGGAGGGGCCGGCCCTTGAAGAGATGATGGGGTGGTTAAGGCTTTTGATGAAGTGGTGAAGAGAGATAATGAAATGAAATGGAGAAGGAAGGGTATTTATAGAGGTTTGGAATTTGGGAAGGTGATGCAAATAAACAAAAGAGAGGGGCTATTTGCAAAGTGGGGAGGTGAGGTGTTTCTCTTGGCCAATCATGGCCTGCCATGGTGAGGGGTGAGGTGGAGATATTTGTGGTGGAGTGTTGGAGAAGCTTTGGAGAAGCTTATGGAGGAAGCTTGGAGAAGCTTAGGGTGGAAGGAAAAGAAAGCTTGTGGTGGAAGCTAAAGGAAAGAAAGAAAATAGGAAAAGGAAAAGAAAATGGAAAAGAGAAGATATTCTCTTGGAAGTAAAAGTGGAAATAATTATAGTGGCGGATTCCCGGGATTCGGTTGCGGATGCGGAAATCTTTTGGGAAAATACCGGAATCGTCCCGAAATCAAGTATCTCGGAACGACCCGAAATAATTATCAAAAATCAAGAATATTATACTAAGAATCATGGTGAAATCCTTTTTAAGAAATACTTTATAGTTTTAAAACTAAAAATCCCGGAACCAGCCAGCTACCGACTCCGGTGGAATTTTCATAAATTCATAAAATCCTCAGAAAAAGTATTTAAGTAAGAAATATGATTCTAAGAGATAATGTCTAAAGACTCTTCGAGAAATTTCAATCAGTTTGTAAATTAAAAATCTGGGAATCGGTCAGCGGCACTGGTCGACACCGGTTTTGAAGATTTTCCATTTAATTCAGGAAAATTCCAGAAAATCATATAAAATCTAAAATATTGGAAAATAATATTTAAAACTGAAATCGGTCAAATCTGATTATCAGAAAGACCAATTCAAGTAATACACTAGGATCGGGTCCTCGGTTCAGACTGGGGCTGACTCCGAGACCGGGGATCCGGATCTAAGACAAAACGATCATATAAAGAATTCATAATACAAAATGAATACAGGAAGTAAATCAAAAAATACGATCGAAAAATCTGAATACGCAACTAAGTACGTATTCCGAGAACGGGGTATTACATTCCATCCACCTTACAAAAAATTGCGTCCTCGCAATTTCGATAAGGGGTAAAATGAACACAAAGGGGACATGGGTAGAATTCATACCAATTGAGATATGAAGCACTATAGGTAGGGCTCTCAAGTTGGCTGAATAATAATCTTCCTCCGCACTTCCGGCTGTATAAATCTTCGAACAATGCCGAATAATACTGACTGATAACATAACTTTGCAATAGAATTCCTGCTGTACTGCATACTTAATAGCCCTCCGAGAATAAGCCAGAATACTGAAGATAAAGGAAACCCTGATAGTACTGAGCATAATAAAGAAGACCGATAATTAAGAATTCCGACTGTTGACTTCTGAAAGATAACCAGATCAGGATCAATCTGGAGAATACCGAGCTTCATAGAGTTGGCCGAAGAGATCACATAATAGCTTCATTCAGAACCAGCCACTACCTCTCTAGTTTATCATATCTTAATGTTGGTATAAGGGCTTCATAAAACCAAAACAGGGAAAGGATAGGAGAGATTAGGAATCAAAGGAATGATGATCAAGATAGAATAGATAACTCTGCACTTGTAGTTGGAATGTATAACCAAGACTCTTGTATTCCAGTTGCAAATTTCTTTACCATTAATTTGCCGTCTGGACGTACTGAGGAAGTGAGAGCCTAAGCTCTGATACCACCCTGTAACGCCCCGATCCTGGCGGATACGGAGACATTACTGCAACGTATATACGCAAGTCAGACGTACCTTCACGTATATACGCTAAGCATCAGTACAGGCAAGAATCAGAGTACGGAAGCAAGTGGTGCATTATACATTCCAACACATGAGTACTATTACAAAGTTATCACCAGAGGTGATCCAATATTACATGAATATTACATCACTAAAATGCGCAATTGCGGGAATACATGGAAATGTATAAGTATGAACAGTATAAAGGCACTCACGAGTTTATAAAAAGGAAAACTCGAGAGGCGAACAAGAGGGCCTGGAAGGATAGAGCTACAGATGGTCTGCTGGAGATCCACGCTACCGCTGCGCCACTCTGATCAGCAACTGGGAGAATCCACTCGCTCCAAGCTCTGACATGCTCCAAGCTCCATGACCTGGATATGAGAATCCAGGGGAGTCAAATGATACTCCCCAGGCGAGTGTGATGTGAAAGCCAAGTGGCGAACCAGGATGAGCACAAGTGATTGTGGAATAGAATATAAGTGGAAAGACAGGACATGAACAAGTATAATATCATAAAACCAGAAATCCGAATAAAGCCGATTATAAGCAAGATTGATTGTATAAGCTTAAGTCACGGTCCCATGAGACTAGCACCTCGAAGGAATAATCCAAACAAGGAAACCTTCATCTATATACCTTTATCTCATGCCACCGTAATCCAAGCGTATAGAATCAAAGTTGCAAAATAGTCATAACAGGAGCACATAACGGGAGTCATAACAGCAATAACGGGAGTCCTTTATTATTATTGGGGCCGCCTAAGTTCCAAGCTTCAGTATGTGTCCCATTCCACATACTTCCACTCACAACTTATATAGCCAGTTATTTGGAAACTGATAAAGTTCGATGGATCATGTTCTGGATGGGTCCCGTACATGCCCGGGACAACGGTTCAGGAGTATCCGGTGCTGAGCCGGAACGTACCGCTAGGTACCGGGACTTATGGACGCCCGAACAGGAATAGAGTATCGCAGATCCCATAGAAATAGGCCTAGGGCGTGTGCATACCCGGCAGGAATAATCAGGAGTAGGGGTGCCAGTACACCCCACGGAATCCCTGGTGGCCGCCAGGTGATCCCTCAAGTATGTGGCCACGCGTGACTCGATAGTGCCACCATGAACATGATTAATCAGGGCCCATCAGTTTCCCCCAAACCAGGTGCAAGTTGTTTATTATAACTTATCAATATTAACAGATTACGGGAATAACGGGTCATGACAGGAAATGGCCCTACAGATTCAAGAGGTGGCCCCCACAGATTCAAGAGGTGGCCCCCACCGGGTACGGTGTGGCACTTTGTTCCATGTGGCACTTTGTTCTGAGGGGATGGATTCTAGAGGTGGCCCCCACAGATTCAAGAGGTGGCCCCCACCGAGTATGGTGTGGCACTTTGCTCTGTGTGGCACTTAGTTCCATTCAGGATAACAGGTCACTGTTCATAATACAGGATAACAGGTCACTGTACATAATACAGGATAACAGGTCAGGATTCCCGTAATTGTGATAATCACAAGTCAAGTATTAATATAACAGGGGTTACATAACAAGCATAACAGGAGGCAGGTAACCAATCATGTCAAGAGGTTGAAATTAGTCTGGTGGCAAGTCATGTCATAACAAGGGGTCTTGCTAAGTAGTAGCATGTCAGGTGGTCAGGTAATATAAACAGGTATTAAATAGTAACATGAATGTAACAGGTATATGATAAAGTAATAGCTGAGCATAACCAAGCGGAGCTGCGGGACCTGACGGTCTCAATCACTGATAGTGAGTGACCGGAGGCTGAAGACCGAGAGACCTGCCGGCCCCAATCACCTCTCTTTCGAGATAGTGAGTGACCGGAGGCTGAACTGAGAAACCTGTCGGTCCCAATCACTTCTCTTTCGAGATAGTGAGTGACCGAAGGTTGAAGGGTCCGAGAGTACCTGCAATGTTAGTACCACATGAAATAGGAAAGCCAAGAATAAAGCGAGATCACTCGCATAATCAATGAAAATAGGAAGTCAAGAGGATAGCGAGAACACTCGCCTAAATCACCGGAAAGCCGAAAGGTCCGAAATCCACGGAACTCGGAACGCGCCATAATTATGGAAGGAGAGAGTGCACGGGTTTTGAAAGTGAGACGCGAGGGTTCGCAGACGCGGGAGTTAGCGTCGCGAAAAATAACAGACACGGGAATAGCAGACGCGGGAGTCGCGTTGCAAGAATGGCAAACGCGGGAATAGCAGACGCGGGAGTCGCGTTGCAAGAATGGCAAACGCGGGAATAGCAGACGCGGGAGTCGCGTTGCAAGAATGGCAAACGCGGGAATAGCAGACGCGGGAGTCGCGTTGCAAGAATGGCAAACACGGGAATAGCAGACGCGGGGTCCGCGTCGCATAGATGCCACAAACGCGAGGCTCGAGGCCTGCGTTTAAATCAGGGCATGAGAATGCGGACGCGAGGATAAACTCCGCGTCACGCCAACAAGGACAGAACACAGGCGCGGGGCACTTAGCTTCGCGTCGTGTTGACATGAGAAGGACGCATACGCGAGTATGGCTCCGCGTTGCATCAATACAATAACGCGAAGGCCGCGTTAAGGGATGGCCTAGACGCAGGAGGTAAACTCCGTGTTTTAACCGACAGGGATGGTCCAACTCCAAATCCAAACCATTAAATGGTGGAAGTGGAATACATATCGACCCGACTAAGGGAAGTTCGGCCCCAATCCAAAAGGAGGGTACCGGCCCTAAGTCTTGCCAACGGAGAAGAACGCAGACGCGGACGTGGGTTCTGCGTCGCGTTTATCACAAGAAGAACATAGACGCGGGAATGGGCTCCGCGTTGCATTGATCGTTGTCGCCGAATATCACTAAATCGATCACCGGAATAATCGCGAATGATTACCGGAATGATCTTCGGTGATATTACCGACGAAAAGGAGCTCGGCCCCAATCCAAAAGGAGGGGCCGGCCCTTGAAGAGATGATGGGGTGGTTAAGGCTTTTGATGAAGTGGTGAAGAGAGATAATGAAATGAAATGGAGAAGGAAGGGTATTTATAGAGGTTTGGAATTTGGGAAGGTGATGCAAATAAACAAAAGAGAGGGGGCTATTTGCAAAGTGGGGAGGTGAGGTGTTTCTCTTGGCCAATCATGGCCTGCCATGGTGAGGGGTGAGGTGGAGATATTTGTGGTGGAGTGTTGGAGAAGCTTTGGAGAAGCTTATGGAGGAAGCTTGGAGAAGCTTAGGGTGGAAGGAAAAGAAAGCTTGTGGTGGAAGCTAAAGGAAAGAAAGAAAATAGGAAAAGGAAAAGAAAATGGAAAAGAGAAGATATTCTCTTGGAAGTAAAAGTGGAAATAATTATAGTGGCGGATTCCCGGGATTCGGTTGCGGATGCGGAAATCTTTTGGAAAATACCGGAATCGTCCCGAAATCAAGTATCTCGGAACGACCCGAAATAATTATCAAAAATCAAGAATATTATACTAAGAATCATGGTGAAATCCTTTTTAAGAAATACTTTATAGTTTAAAACTAAAAATCCCGGAACCAGCCAGCTACCGACTCCGGTGGAATTTTCATAAATTCATAAAATCCTCAGAAAAAGTATTTAAGTAAGAAATATGATTCTAAGAGATAATGTCTAAAGACTCTTCGAGAAATTCCAATCAGTTTGTAAATTAAAAATCCGGAAATCGGTCAGCGGCACTGGTCGACACCGGTTTTGAAGATTTTCCATTTAATTCAGGAAAATTCCAGAAAATCATATAAAATCTAAAATATTGGAAAATAATATTTAAAACTGAAATCGGTCAAATCTGATTATCAGAAAGACCAATTCAAGTAATACACTAGGATCGGGTCCTCGGTTCAGACTGGGGCTGACTCCGAGACCGGGGATCCGGATCTAAGACAAAACGATCATATAAAGAATTCATAATACAAAATGAATACAGGAAGTAAATCGAAAAATACGATCGAAAAATCTGAATACGCAACTAAGTACGTATTCCGAGAACGGGGTATTACATCCTGCCTTCATATGGAGTGCAGAGTTAAGCTGTGCAGAGTTAAGCTGCTGATGCGAAGCTGAGCTTCGGGGCAAAGCTATTGTTAGGCCAACTTTACTCGGAGAGCAAAGCTATGCCTTAACAAAAATTATATTCTTGTTTTAGCTTTCCTTCAGCCGACGAACTAATCATAGTTTCTCCTTATTTTT
Source organism: Agave tequilana (assembly GCA_038442645.1). NCBI lineage: Eukaryota > Viridiplantae > Streptophyta > Magnoliopsida > Asparagales > Asparagaceae > Agave > Agave tequilana. The sequence goes on from JAVJIF010003839.1 coordinate 65,071, forward strand.
GCAGTGCATTATACTCCTGGTCCTCTGAACAGTCTCTTTGGAACAGCCAGGGGGCTGGATGGCAATGTCAGCCTACAGTTCCAAGGGCAGGTTTCATTATTTAGCGAGCGAAGCGCTCCTGGTCAGGATGCACTTATTCATGCTGGGGATTAGCGCACTATAAGGAGTATCTTAACTATTGCTCCCCTTGAAGATTTCGACCGAAGAATCTATCGAAAGCCTGGCTTCATGTTTGGAAATGTAGCGCCAGACAATCATCACCAGCTGTTAGCTAAGAGGGGCAGTGGATTTTCAAACTAGATGGCGAGAAGTATTATCTCCCATCTAGCAAGCGCCATTTTTTCTTGTTCTTCTTTCAATGTGTGACAAGGGCTCGAAAGATGCAGTGACAAGTGATGCGGACTACCGATTCCATTCACGTGGGGAAGTTGATAGCTTCGTCTCCTGGTTATACAAGGGCGGGTTCTCCTCGCTGCATATTTGGTCTCCACCCTGGGAACGTACTTCTAAACATCCCAGTAGGAGAATATCCCGTGGTGGCTCAGACTTTTAGGAATCAATTCTTTAAGGCTCACGGTAATTACCCAGCCACTGATTTCAGGACCCCTGGGTGGATTCATCCCCCCAAAGCATGGTGGAGGGACTTGACTTTATATGTCCTAGCCCATTTTGAAGAGGAGCTGGAGAGGTTGGGACTCTACGAGGCCGTCAGGGCGACCTGTTACGGCATCCAGATGAGCGTAGCGAACTTCTATGCCATCTTTGAGTTGTACTGCCCGGCTACATGGACCTTCACCCTTGTTGGCGAATTGGGCATGACTTTCCACGAGATGTGGGAAGTCTCTGCTCTGCCTTTGGGGTCTCTCCCTTATGAAGAATATTTCCCGTGCGAGGCGGAATTGACACTTTTAAAGAAGCAGGAGCCTGCTTTGTTTGAGACTTACCAGAAGTTGATATGCCACCTTTATATTTGCTCAAGCATGCATGGGAGCCATAAAGGAGCTTCATGCAGTTTGAAGAGCTGGGAAAATTATTGTTCCCTGACCTAGAAGGTATTCCTGAAGCCGCTCATTGTGGAGTTACAGATGAAGACATCTTTCGCCAGATGCAAGAGCACTCTCAAGGGGATTTGACTCTGAAAGAAGATGATGGACCCTATAAGAAAGGCGATATTCTTCAGAGTTTTCACCACCAGGCTCGTCGACCGACGTCCCGGAGGCACTTCTAGCTGGCTTTTTAACAGTTTGGCTGAAAAGATGTGTGGTGCCATCTCCGTCTGGCAATGTCATTCATCCAACTGTATTATTACCGACTGTTCGTCTAGTTCATGGTCATTCTCTTGGACTTCTTCCAGCCTTGGTGTGTTGTATTCAAAATGGTCTTCGTGCATTGACGGAGGCTTTCTGTATGCCACCAACAACGAAGCGAGGAAAGGGGACTATCTTGCCTTGCGACAGACTAACCCCAGAATTGGTTTGCCACATACTTATTTGATGGCATGGTTCGCCCTTCACTACCCCTCTATCATCCAAGCCGATGAGGAGCCCCCAGAAAGGGTTCGAATGGCGCTTCTACGTCGATTCGAGGGGTGTTTGTGGTCACGGATTTATGTGGCTGCGATCCGCAAATTGCTGTGCCATCATGACGTCTACAGCCTTTTTCAGTGCTTTCCCAACATTTACGATGCAGGCTATGGTGAAGAATTCAATGATGTAGGGGAAAGGCAGACGCCGTTGAGTCGGGGAGTCTTCGAATGGCTGGTTAGCATCCGGCCATCCCACTTGTTGTATAGAAGCGGGGACACCTGCTACCTGGAGCCCTATGTTCCGAGTCGGTTTGCTCGTCAGTTTGGGTATGACCAACTGTATGTAGGTAATCCGAACAGCAGTCTGACCTTCATGGGGAGCCTCATCGATGGAGCTCGTGCCTGGCGGTTCTATATTGCTGGTTGTACTGAGGCGCGGCTGTGCATGCCGCTAAGGACTCCGAACCTTCAAACAACTTTGGGGTTCTGTCAGTGGTACAAAACTTCAAACTCTACACCAATTGGGTTTTCTATTAATTCCTTGGGTGTGAAGTTGATCTCTCAGCGGCTGAAGCGGAAGGTCACTGAGAAGAGCGAGGGCAAGAGGGTCCGCGTTTCAAGGCTCAGGGAATTCATTGCTATTGATAATAGCGAGGCTTCGGACGCAGGAAGTCCTCGCTTTGAAGCGGATACAGGTGCTAAGGCTCTAGCAGCTACTTCTGGTGGGTAGGTACAGCTCCCGTGGAATATGTTAATGTGGAAGAGTTGAGGAAGAAAATCCTGACGTCCACTTCAAGCGAAAGCGGGAGGGTGGATCTCGTAGGAAGAGGGTAGTAAAGAAGCTCGTCGCTACGCTCCTACTGTTATTGCAGAGGGTAAATCATCTGCAGTGCCTCCTCCTCCTGCTTCATTAGTCATTAAGTTATCGGCTCCTAGGCAGATCGCTGGTAAAGCTGTTTCGGACCCAAGTAAGATCAGCTCCATTCTTACAATACACTCTTATATATTCCATACAGCTCATTGTTTACTTCATGATTCAGGAACTGAGGTAGTGAGAGACCCGAGAACTGAGGCTGTAGGAGAACAGGAGGAACATTATGATCCCCTGTTCACTTATAAAGAAGGCGATGAGGCTAGCTATTTTGCCGTCTCAGAAGAATCTAGAGGTGATGCAGCCGATGTAGGTCCTTCAGGTGCTGGGACTTCAAAAGGAAGCCCCATGGCCTCCAGCTCTATAGGATGGACCACCGAGGGTTCGGCGAGCGAAGGTGGGCTGGCCATCCGTGTTGACTCTGCCAAAGACTTTCCTATGGAGCCTGAGGGGACTTATGCCGTGGTCGAGGAAGTTTGGAGAGAAATTGCGGCCAAGGCGACTGAGGTGATATCATCTTTTGGTGGTGCTTTGACTTTTTGTGAGTAATTCTTCTCGTGATATTCATTATGCCTTGCTTAAATAGAATCTTGCTATAGGTGTTCCACCTCTGGGTGCACTGACTTCAAGGGAGCCAGCTAATCTTTCTGAGGGAATCAGAGGTGAAGTAAGTACTTCGACCGTGGCGGATGCTGCTGAGTTGGATGCCTTGTATCACGGTTTACCTTCCTATCAACCCGAACCAGCTAGAGGAAGGGGTATTGAGGGAACAGTAGTCACAGAACCAACCTCACTTTCAACTATATTGGTAAGTGAGGTGCAATTGGTTTTGCCAGTGCCGCCTAGCTTGCCAAGCACGGAGCTGAAGGTGATTACCAGTCCTACTTCTCCAACACAGTGGTTGAGCCAGTTCTCCCAGAAATAGTCACCCGTCCTACGTCGACTGTGGCTAGTGTACTGATTTCAATGAGGACTGCTCCGAAATCACCGGCGATCCCTCAAATTACTCCAGCCAGTGCTTCTACTATTCCTTCAGTGAAACCAATGGAAGCTTTGTCTTCAGAGGCTGCTCGTTTACCGGAAGTAGTTGAGACCGAGAATGAATTCGTGGCTGAGCTAGTCGACAGCTGTTATAAGGGCTTGAAGCGCTCCATTGCTTTGGTTTTGAAGGGCTTGACTACCTCATTCTCTGCTCAAAGATGTGAAATCACCTAGGGGGGGTGAATAGGTGATGGCTATATGAATTATGGCAATTTTGCGGAATTAAAACTTTCACACACAAATAGCACAAATAAAGACTTGCAATAAATACAACAATTAAGGTGCAAGAATTGAAAGGAGTAGAGTTAGAGAAAATTGATCAAACGCAAACGCAAGGATGTGTTTCCGAGGTTCGAGCCACGCTCTACGTCCCCGCCTTCACACTTGAAGGATTTGCACTACTATCGTTGATCCCACCGGATCGCCAATACAAGGACACACTTGTCCCTTACACTTGTGATGCCGCAACACCACCCGAAGCTCACTAGCTCCCTTGAGGCCGATGCCTCTACAACTTCACTCCAAGAAGAATTGAGTGATCACACTTGATCACTTTACAAAAGCTCACTTGCACAATCCTAGAACCAAATATGTAGATGTAAAGCTTGGGATTGTGGTGTGCAAAATCTAGAGAGAAGCTAGAGGAATAGGCTACAAGTTGGGTGTTGGGAATTTAGGCTTTGGAAAATCTTTTATGAAGGAAAGCTTTGAAAATCTTTGTAAAACTCTTAAGAAATATTTTGCAATCGTTGTCTAATCAATATGAGGTGACCCTCTATTTATAGGGGTCAAAAACATCCTCAAAAACTCGTTGGAGACAAATCCCAAAAAGAAAAACAGTCAGAAAAACTAGCTGTTGGATCTGTCAGAACTTTTGACAGATCCCGGTCGACCGGGTCGGTCGACCGCCAACGGTCAAAAATATGACCGTTGGGGCTCATCGGTCGACCGGGTCGGTCGACCGAAAACTCCTGTGAAGGCAAGTGAACATCGGTCGACCGGGTCGGTCGACTGATATAGACGTGCACAGTATTGTGCACATCGGTCGACCGGGCCGGTCGACCGGTCACTGTGAGTTCTGAAAAACAGAACTTCCAGAACCAGAAAACTTGGATTTTGGTTTTGGGTTTTGGGTAAGATTTTGGAACTTGTAAAAATATGAAGTATAAGCATGTGTCATACTTCAATCATGTTAAAAATAGTTTGATAAAATTCTTTTGAACACAAACTTATTTTTCCATAAAAATTGTTTTTCCAAAACTATTATTTTCTGAAAATCATATTTCCAAAATATGTTCTCTTTAGATCTAAGTTAGAAATGGAATTGAAAAATCTTTTTGAAGCCATGAACCTAACTAAGAGGTGTGTGTGTGATAATCCCATAGCTCTACTTCTAATATCTAGTTTTGACAAATATCTAAAATAAAAATACAAAGCTTGTTTTCTTCAATGTCTTGATCTTGTCTTGATATTGTCTTGATCTTCAAATCATCATCTTGATCCCAAAGCATCCTAGTTGTGCATAGCTTGGGAATCTTCATTTTTGCGACGAACTCCAAATGTGTGAGTCTTTTAGCGGAGCCGTCAAAAACAACCTGTTAAAATAACCTGAAAAATTCTGAAACACAAATGTTAAATACATAACTAAATATGTTTTGCTATCATCAAAATAACCGGGATAATGGCCTTTGGACCAACAATCTCCCCCTTTTTGATGATGGCAAAACATATGTAGTTATCACAAAATATTTTGGGTAGAGACTTCAAATGAAGCTCCCCCTCAACACAAGCATATATATAAAATCATACTTAGGCATATTATCCCAAATCATAATCATAAACATTTTATTTCCATGCCAACAAAAGAAGCCAAATACTCATGTCATATCATAGATGAAGGAAAAGAGTCTCATACATGACATAAATACATAAAGAACATAACCAAATCCATGTCCACAACACAAAATACATGATAAAGCAAAAGATGTCCAACACAAAATATCCAAATACAAGTACAAGCCAAAATAACAAAGTGTCACAAAATATCTCTCTCAAAATAACTCTCCCCCTTTTTGACATCATCAAAAGGGGAGGTCACTCCTCAGCACCATCATCACCATCATCGCCGTCTCCGTCATCATCACCACCTTCCTCTGAAGAAGCAACCTCCTCTGGATCCATGCCATCGACTCTGGTGCGCGGTGGAGGAACAGAAGAGCAAGCTCTGGGAGGAAATGGAGGACCGGTGGCAGGGAGTCGACAAGCAGTCAGAGTCCGATCAGGAACGAGCATGTCAAATTTTGAGAAAAGGGCCTGAAACTGAACATCCACGAATCTCATGGAGTCAGCAAAATAAGACATGTCGTTTCGGACCTCCTCTCGAAAAGCAGCGTCCTGAAGAGCACGAGCATCTAACTCTGCACGAATGGCTGCGTCGCGCTGCTCGGCCAAAGCCTGATGTGCCTCGAGCTGAGAGCGGACATCTGAAGAGAGAAGAGCTAGTAACTCAGGAGGAAATGCAGGTGCTGCAGAAGAAGAAGATCCTGGTGCTGAAGATGAGCCAGGACCAGCAGGAGGATGAGGTGGTTGCACAGGAGCGTGTCTACGCAGCTGTGCTTCCATCATCTTCAGAACAACTCCATTGATGTTGGTCAGGGGATTTGATGGAGTTTCAGCAGAAAGATCAAAGTCAAGACCCCTAAGAAGATGGGTAATAAGCATGCCGTAGGGCAAGCTCCTACCCGCAGTACGGATTTGATCAGAGGCCATATGAGAGGCAATGACTCTAGGAAAGTTGACCTTAATCCCTTTAAGCAGACAAAAGATAATCAAGGGACACAACCCCTAGCATGGCTATACTTACCATGTTTGGGGACAATGTTGAAAAAGATAATCTTGGCAAGGACTTGAGATTGAAGAGTGTATCGACTCACTACCTCATTCCTAACCAAGCCGGGGTTGTCATCCCCGTGAATCAGAGTAGAGGCGGTGAGTGAAGACTCACCCTCAGGAAAATCAAAGTCATGCAAATCATGTGAGTACACATCTGCTCCGCCAGTGGAGAGATGCAGAATCCTAGCAAATCGACCTATAGAAATGTCGATTTCCCTACCTAGAACTCTAGATGTGATGCGGTTACCATCAAATTCATAGTTGGCATAGAAGTAGGGAACAAGGGAAGTGTATACTTGCTCCTTGATGGACAAGAACTCAACTAGGTTGTTGTTTTGCAAGATTTGAGGGATACCTAGATGTTCAAAGTCCTGAATGGTAACAAATCTCCCTGAATTAATATTTCTAGTGGAGAGATGGGAGTATCTATCAGCAGCTAGATCATTGATAAAGGGCCGTACAGGTCTAGGAACCTGAGATGAGGGTTGAGCAACACCCTTCCCCTTCTCAGTTCGAGATCTCTTAGGCATGATTAATAAAAATGAAATTTTTAGATTAAAACAGGTTATGGCACGATCTAGAAGCTAAGCAACCTAAAATAGTGACACAGGAAGTAAGATTTCTAAGCTATAAGTGAAGATTCACAGTAAAAATTCGATTTTTACCTTGATTGAGAATCCAAAACCCTAACTGAAAAATCCTGAAAATCTTCAGATCCTGCAGATGAGAGGTGCTGAAATCGAAGATCTGGAGGGAGAAAGAGGAATTTGAGATGGGTTTAAAATTAATTTGGATTTGGTTGAAGGATTTGAGAGAACGAAAATTTTGGGGAAAATATGGTTTTTCGGTCGCTGAGTGAAATGAGAGAGAGAGAGAAAAATGAAAATATATAGCAGATTTGGGCAAAAACACGACGATCGGTCGACCGGTCCGGTCGACCGAATCCAACCGAGAGCTCTGTAAATAAGATCGGTCGACCGGGTCAGTCGACCGACATATCCCGAGACCACAGCAGGACAGCATTGGTCGACCGGAATTATGGTCGGTCGACCGGTAGCACAAAAAAAATAAAAATTTTCTCTCAGGCAGAGTCGGTCGACCGGGGTGTTAGGGGTCGGTCGACCGGCTTTGCCTGAAAGTCTGCTAACAGCAAATAGCCCTAAAAATTTTAAGTAATTTAGTAGTCCAAAATAGGTATGATATATTAATCATATAGGAATACCAACCGTTTTAAATCTTCATAAAGTCTTTACAAACATCAAAATACATGCAATCCAATTTTAATTTTATTTTCATATTTAAACAAAGATTTTAAAGATGTTGAAGCCGAATACCCAGTGACGGGTTCTGAACTTCATCCTCTTGATTCCTCTTGAATGAGTTGAGGTGCGCAATTGCCATCTTTAAGGTATTTGCTTAAATAGAAAATTTTACAAATGTTTTATTTTTATTTATGAAAATAATGTGAGTATATGTATATAAGTATATAATCACAAATACAAACTATACATGTGGACATACTATAAAACAAGGCATAAAACTAAAGATATCAAAAACTAAACATGGCATATACAATCATGATGGAGTTGCAAGTTTATACTAATCATGTATCAATGAGGCATAAAACTAAACTAGCAATCCTATAACAATTGTATATACAAAATTAAAACTCTTAAATGGAGATGTTACCAATTTACGGGCAATCTCCACAAAATTAGGTGCCTCCACGATAGCGATGCAATCTTGATGTGTTCTTTAGGCTTTGTTGCATCTACCATCCGGGCACCGTTTCCTCCTAAGTCTTGGAGGATGTAGATCCACCTATACCTGTATCATTTAAATTTGGTGGCTCTTTTGGTACCCAAATCTTAGTGGGTCCTTTGGGGTTAGATCCGGGGCGAACCCAAACAAATTTATTCTTAACATTATTTTTAGCATAACAAAATTTTTCTAAATGGCCTTTGCGGCCACAATGTGTGCAAATATAAATTCTACCATTATTATTATTACCATACATGTATGCATGCTTGTGTGGGTGTACATGTTTTCGTGCATGTGTATGGTGTGCATGTTTCCCTTGGGTTACTCCCTTAGGAAATTTAGATGCAATCTTTTTCAAATCAAATGCATAACTTTTTAAAGTAGAATCCAAAACTTCAACACGTTTTTGAATATCTACAAAATCATTTTTACTACATGATGCAATGGGGGTTTTCCCTTTACAAGCTAGTTTATAATTTGCAAAATCACTTTTTATTTTCTCAAAAGAATTAGACAAATTATTTTTCTCTTTTTCAATAATATTAAGTTTATCTTTCAAGGACTCATTTTCCCTTTTTAACTTTTTATTATGAGATTGCGAAATCTCATATCTATGTTGTAATTCCTCAAAGAAACGTGCTAGTTCATCCATAGTGAGATCATCATCATCAAGAGAGTTTTCAAAAGTTACCTTAGGAGTGTCCTCTCCTTGTGCCATGAAACACATGTTGGCGGCGTCGTGCTCCTCTTCGGATTCCGACTCCGAATCATCCCATGTTGCGGCCAACGCTTTCTTCTTCTTCCCATGTTTGGAAGTGGTTGCTTGGAGAGCGGGACACTCGGCAATTAAGTGACCGATCTTCTTGCAATGAAAGCAAGGACCGGGTTCATCTCTTTTCTTCTCGTACCTTCCTTGAGGCTTCCCTCTTCGGAAGTTACTTTGCCGTCCCTTCTTGTAGAACATCTTGCCCACCTTCCGGATGAGCATGGCGAAGTCCTCATCGCAATCCTCCGATGAGTCATCCTCTTCGTGTATGGTAGGAGCGGCTTTGAAGGCAATGGTCTTCTTCTTTGGTGCCCCCTTTCTTCTCTAACTTTCATCTCCATCTCATGCGTTTTGAGATTTCCGATGAAGCCGGAGAAGTCCATCTCCTCTTTGTCGTTGAGTTCCTTGAGTGTGGTCGCCTTGACTTCCCAAGCTTTGGGAAGAGCTCTAATCACCTTCCTTATCTTTTGATCATTATCAATCTTGTCGCCTAAGGAAGAAAGAGCATTAGTTATTTTTGTAAAACGGGTGAGCATGTCATCAATGCTCTCATTATCAAACATATAGAAATTCTCATATTGAGAACGTAGCAAGTCAACTTTGGCTCTCTTGACTTGAGACGTTCCCTCATGAGTCACAATGAGTATGTTCCAAACCTCAAATGCGGATTTACAATTTATTATGCGTGCAAGGTCATCTTCATTCAATGCTTGGGTCAATGCATATTGTGCCCTAGCATTAGCCTCATAGTCTTTGGAAGTATCCTCGGACCATGTGCTCTCATCACTAGTGGGTTCAATAAAATCTTTGGTAATGGCCCTAGCTACCCTAACTCCTAGGGATTTAAGGAAGAGATTCATTTTCACCTTCCAAATGGGGAAGTTTAAACCATCAAACTTGGGTGGGGATTTAATGCTAGAAAAGTCCATGGATGCCATGAATGCACAAGCAAATGTAAATGCAACACAAATGTATATAGCCAAATATAGATCTCCCTAAGGTTGTTAGACCTAAGTTGTAGGGTTAGGCTCTGATACCAATTGAAATCACCTAGAGGGGGGGTGAATAGGTGATGGCTATATGAATTATGGCAATTTTGCGGAATTAAAACTTTCACACACAAATAGCACAAATAAAGACTTGCAATAAATATAACAATTAAGGTGCAAGAATTGAAAGGAGTAGAGTTAGAGAAAATTGATCAAAATCAAACGCAAGGATGTGTTTCCGAGGTTCGAGCCACGCTCTACGTCCCCGCCTTCACACTTGAAGGATTTGCACTACTATCGTTGATCCCACCGGATCGCCAATACAAGGACACACTTGTCCCTTACACTTGTGATGCCGCAACACCACCCGAAGCTCACTAGCTCCCTTGAGGCCGATGCCTCTACAACTTCACTCCAAGAAGAATTGAGTGATCACACTTGATCACTTTACAAAAGCTCACTTGCACAATCCTAGAACCAAATATGTAGATGTAAAGCTTGGGATTGTGGTGTGCAAAATCTAGAGAGAAGCTAGAGGAATAGGCTACAAGTTGGGTGTTGGGAATTTAGGCTTTGGAAAATCTTTTATGAAGGAAAGCTTTGAAAATCTTTGTAAAACTCTTAAGAAATATTTTGCAATCGTTGTCTAATCAATATGAGGTGACCCTCTATTTATAGGGGTCAAAAACATCCTCAAAAACTCGTTGGAGACAAATCCCAAAAAAGAAAAACAGTCAGAAAAACTAGCTGTTGGATCTGTCAGAACTTTTGACAGATCCCGGTCGACCGGGTCGGTCGACCGCCAACGGTCAAAAATATGACCGTTGGGGCTCATCGGTCGACCGGGTCGGTCGACCGAAAACTCCTGTGAAGGCAAGTGAACATCAGTCGACCGGGTCGGTCGACTGATATAGACGTGCACAGTATTGTGCACATCGGTCGACCGGGCCGGTCGACCGGTCACTGTGAGTTCTGAAAAACAGAACTTCCAGAACCAGAAAACTTGGATTTTGGTTTTGGGTTTTGGGTAAGATTTTGGAACTTGTAAAAATATGAAGTATAAGCATGTGTCATACTTCAATCATGTTAAAAATAGTTTGATAAAATTCTTTTGAACACAAACTTGTTTTTCCATAAAAATTGTTTTTCCAAAACTATTATTTTTCTGAAAATCATATTTCCAAAATATGTTCTCTTTAGATCTAAGTTAGAAATGGAATTGAAAAATCTTTTTGAAGCCATGAACCTAACTAAGAGGTGTGTGTGTGATAATCCCATAGCTCTACTTCTAATATCTAGTTTTGACAAAATATCTAAAATAAAAATACAAAGCTTGTTTTCTTCAATGTCTTGATCTTGTCTTGATATTGTCTTGATCTTCAAATCATCATCTTGATCCCAAAGCATCCTAGTTGTGCATAGCTTGGGAATCTTCATTTTTGCGGCGAACTCCAAATGTGTGAGTCTTTTAGCGGAGCCGTCAAAAACAACCTGTTAAAATAACCTGAAAAATTCTGAAACACAAATGTTAAATACATAACTAAATATGTTTTGCTATCATCAAAATAACCGGGATAATGGCCTTTGGGCCAACAAGATGGTCCTTTCCTGAAGCACTGACAGTATCCGAGACTTTGGAGGGGACGACCAAGCTGCCGCATTGGAGCTTCTGGTGGACCAGCTTGAGAGGGATGTGGACGAATGGCGTCGTCTTAGCCATTCAGATCTGAAGTCTTCAGTTAATGAACAGCTTACGCACCTTGCTACTCAAATGCATGAAGCCCATCTCACCGCTCAAGAAGCAGCCAAGGTAATTTCCTCTTACTTGAAATCCTTGGAGATGAAGAGAGTAGAACTTCGGGACGCCATAGATGCTTCTAACAGCGCTTTTCTTAACGCTGAGGATAAAATTGAAAAGGCCAAGAAAATGATCAGGAAGGTTAATCTTTTTTTGTCCAAGGCCGAACCGGTGCGTCTTGAAGAGATTGCTCGGCTAGAGCAGCTTAAGGCTCAAAATGACGAAATCCTGCGACAGGAGCTAGCACAGAGGGCAACTTTTGTTGAAATTGAGGCTCGCCTGGCCCAGACAGCGAGCTTTAATGAGGCCGAGTTAAGGTCGCAGGCACTTATCAGGGCTGCTGAGGAGAGGAAGAATAGGCTGGTCATTCTTGAAGAACGGATCAAATCCTACGAAGCACCCTCGTAGCTTGTAATCTGAGCATCCCTGTATCCCTCTTTTGGAATCAATAAAATGTGATTTTATCTGACTCTCTTGTTGCATTTCCAACTTGTTTTATCTTCCGAATTATCAATTCTTGTTTTCAAGTTGTATTGCAATCCTTAAAAGGAAACGGAATAATGATATAACTAATCCAATAAGGGGTGATAAGCCGATAGAGTTAGTCACACATTTGAGAAAATAGTCCTTATTGGACTAATAGATGAGACTTGGCTATCTGTCGGTTAAAGGTCGCAAGGACATAACTGATTGAGAAGCTACCAAGCTCAAAATTTTGTCGTATGATGGGAAAGAAATAGTCCCTACCAGACTGAAAGATGAGACTTGGCTATCTATTGGTTCAGAGGTCGCGATGACGTAGCCGATTGAGAAGCTACCAAGCTTAAATTTGTCATTTAGAGGTGACGAACTGGACATGATGACAAAGAAATAGTCTCTACTGGACTGAAAGATGAGACTAGGCTATATGTCGGTTCAGAGGTCGCAGGGATGTAACCGATTGAGAACAAGCTCAAAATTTTGTCATTCAGAGGTGACGAACTGGACATGATGACAAAGAAATAGTCCCTACTGGATTAAAAGGTGAGACTTGGCTATCTGTCTGTTCAGAGGTCGCGATGACATAACCGATTAAGAAGCCACCAAGCTCAGGATTTGTCATTCAGACGTGATGAACTGGACATGATGACAAAGGAATAGTCCCTACTGGACTGAAAGATGAGACTTGGCTATCTGTCAGTTCAGAGGTCGCGATGACGTAACCGATTGAGAAGCCACCAAGCTCAAAATTTATCTTTCAGAGGTGACGAACTGGACATGATGACGAAGAAATAGTCCCTACTGGACTGGAAGGTGAGACTCTGCTATCTGTCGGTTCAGAGATCGTGCTGACGTAACCGATTGAGAAGCCATCAAGCTCAGAATTTGTCATTAAGAGGTGACAAACTGGACATGATGACAAAGAAATAGTCCCTACCAGACTAAAAGATGAGACTTGGCTATCTGTCGGTTTAGAGATCGCGATGACGTAGTTGATTGAGAAGCCACCAAGCTTAAAATTTATCATTCAGAGGTGACGAATTGGACATGATGACAAAGAAATAGTCCCTACTGGACTGGAAGATGAAACTTGGCTATCTGTCGGTTCAGTGGTCGCGATGACGTAACCGATTGAGAAGCCACCAAGCTCAAAATTTTATCATTCAGAGGCGACGAACTGGATATGATGATAAAGAAATAGTCCCTGCTGGACTGGAAGGCGAGACTTGGCTATCTATCAGTTCAGAGGTCGCGATGACGTAACTGATTGAGAAGCCACCAAGCTCAAAATTTTGTCAATCAGAAGTGACAAACTGGACATGATGACAAAGAAATAGTCCCTATTGGACTAAAAGATGAGACTTGGCTATCTGTCGGTTCAGAGGTCGTGATGACGTAACCGATTGAGAAGGCACCAAGCTCAAAATTTTGTCATTCAGATGTGACGAACTAGACATCATGACAAAGAAATAGTCCCTACTGGACTGGAAGATGAGACTTGGCTATTCAGATGTCGCGATGACGTAACCGATTGAGAAGCCACCAAACTAAAAATTTGTCATTCAGAGGTGACGAACTGGACATGATGATAAAGAAATAGTCCCTACCGGACTGAAAGATGAGACTTGGCTATCTGTCGGTTCAGAGGTTACGATGACGTAACCGATTGAGAAGCCACAAAGCTCAAAATTTTGTCATTCAGAGATGATGAACTGGACATGATGACAAAGAAATAGTCCCTACTAGACTGGAAGGTGAGACTTGGCTATCTGTTGGTTCGGAGGTCGCGATGACGTAACCGATTGAGAAGCCACCGAACTCAAAATTTATCATTTAGAGGTGACGAACTAGACATGACGATAAAGAAATAGTCCCTACTGGACTGGAAGGTGAGACTTGGCTATCTGTCGGTTCACAGGTCCCAAAGACGTAACTGATTGAGAAGCCACCAAGCTCAAAATTTTATCATTCAGAGGTGACGAACTGGGCATGTTGACAAAGAAATAGTCCCTACTGGACTGGAAGGCGAGACTTGGCTATCTGTCGGTTCAGAGGTCGCGATGACGTAACTGATTGAGAAGCCACCAAGCTCAAAATTTTGTCATTCAGAGGTGACGAACTGGACATGATGACAAAGAAATAGTCCCTATTGGACTAAAAGATGAGATTTGGCTATCTGTCGATTCAGAGGTCGTGATGACGTAACCGATAAAGAAGGCACCAAGCTCAAAATTTTGTCATTCAGATGTGACGAACTAGACATGATGACAAAGAAATAGTCCCTACTGGACTGGAAGATGAGACTTGGCTATCTGTCTGTTCAGATGTCGCGATGACGTAACCGATTGAGAAGCCACCAAACTCAAAATTTGTCATTCAGAGGTGACGAACTGGACATGATTATAAAGAAATAGTCCCTACCGGACTGAAAGATGAAACTTGGCTATCTGTCGGTTCAGAGGTTGCAATGACGTAACCGATTACGAAGCCACCAAGCTCAAAATTTTGTTATTCAGAGATGACGAACTGGACATGATGACAAAGAAATAGTCCCTACTGGACTTGAATGTGAGACTTGGCTATCTGTTGGTTCAGAGGTCGCGATGACGTAACCAATTGAGAAGCCACCGAGCTCAAAATTTGTCATTTAGAGGTGACGAACTAGACATGATGATAAAGAAATACTGGACTGGAAGGTGAGACTTGGCTATCTGTCGGTTCACGGGTCCCAAAGACGTAACCGATTGAGAAGCCACCAAGCTCAAAATTTTGTCATTTAGAGGTGACGAACTGGGCATGATGACAAAGAAATAGTCCCTACTGGACTGGAAGGTGACACTTGGCTATCTGTCGGTTCAGAGGCCGCGATGACGTAACCGATTGAGAAGCCACCAAGCTCAAAATTTTATCCTTCAGAGGTGACGAACTGGACATGATGACAAAGAAATCATTCCACTGGGGGAATAAGACTCCATGGGGATTTTGCTATCTGCTTTGGATGTTATTTGGAAGAAATTGTCAGAGGAATATTGTTAACATGACAACTAGAAAAAGTATACTGAGGACTGATTATTAGAAACCCACTGGGGAGTTAGGAAATGAATCCCATAAGAGATTACATGTCAGAGGTGATCGTTAACGTGACAAAAAGAACTCCATAGGGATTTGCAAAGCAATTTGTCAGAGGTGTGGTGTTAACTTGACAACGATTGATTTACTGTTAGAGGTGCTTGAGCATAACAGTAATTTGAATGGACCTATCGTTCTATTGAAGAGAATGACAAGCAGAGTTTATTCACCAGGGATATTGGCTCTTATCCGTTGGGGAGTAAATTATAGTCTTGCTATCAGAGTTTTAGTGTTTACATGATAGGTTAGACTCGTTATTTTATAAAGGATATGAATACCTTTATATGTGGTCTTACCATTCCATGGATGGGAATTGATAAGTGATTTTGAAGAGGGAATCAAATGGGAACGGGTCCCTTAGGATTTTTAGCAAATTCTCAGCTTTCAACGGGTTTGATATGCCTTTATCAACTACCGTTTGAGTCGGGCTAGCCATGCTATTCCCCTCAGCATGATGAGTTGTCGAGGACTTATGTTGGGCTTAAGGCCAACATTTTTCTCTATCCTTAACTGTTGGAGGCGTTGGATTATTTGATTACTATATTCGTAACCTTGATTCTTCTTTGAAATGACCAGTGTACGATCAGCTTGATACTGGTTTATGGTTGTATGATTTTGTTTAGAGAAAGAGGGGAGCGCTCCTTCTGCATATCTTGGGTCTGAAGGTCTTGATTAGAGATGTCATGTTAACTTGATCATGAGAAGGATTCTATCAAGGATAATACTTCTTTAAGAACTTGCCGTTAATCGGCATCATGAGTAAATCACCATCTGAAGTCATAAGGCGATATGCCCTGTTTGAATAGACTGTCTCTATTACAAACGGTCCTTCCCATTTGGGCTGAAATTTGCCTTTAGTTTTGTGCGTCATCATCAACAGTCGTCTGACGGTTAAAACCAAGTCTCCTTTCTGAAAGACTCTTTTCTTGACCTTCTTATTGGAGGCTTTTGAGATCCGGGCTTGATACAACTCAATGTGTTGCTGAGCTTGTAACCGCTTCTCTTCTAGTGCTTCGAGCTCTTGGAGTCGCAACCGATCGTTGTCCTTCGTTGTCATCTTAGTCATCAAAGCCACTCGTAATGACCGCATCTGAATTTCTAACAGTATGACTACTTCGCACCCGTATACCAGAGAGAAAGGTGTATTACCTGTCGGGGTCCGAATTGTGGTTCTGCAGGCCCAAAGACATTCACTAAGCTTCTCATTCCAGTCTTGCTTATTTGATGAAACGAACTTTTTGAGTAGCTTAATGATTGTCTTGTTGAATGCTTCCGCCAAGCCATTAGCGGCAGGATTATAAGCAGTTGATGTCACGTTCTGAATCCAGTACTTATCACAAAATTGGTACTATACCTGGCTTATGAACTAGGGACCGTTATCATGGATGATCCACCTAGGGACACCAAATCGATGGATGACATGGTGTTTGATGAAATTAACTATGTTAGAAGTTTTAACTTCAACCAGTGGTATAACTTCTGCCCACTTTGAAAAGTAATCAGTTATCGCTAGGATAACCCGGTGTCCTTTTGTCGAAGAAAGGCTGATTGGCCCTACGACATTGATTCCCCCTGCTTCAAATGGCCATGAAGCAACAGTTGAATGGAGCCGCTCCAAGGGCTGATGTATGAAGTCTGCGTGGATTTGGCAGGCTTTACACCTTCGGGCATATTGGATGGCATCGGCTATCATGGGTGGCCAACAATATCCAAGCATGTGCAATCGATCTTTAAGTTTTTGACCTGGCTGATGAGCTCCGCATATGCCGTCGAGCGCTTCTTTGAGCACTTCTTGTGCCTCTAAATTGGAAAGGCAGCGTAGGAGGATACCATTATACGAGCGACTGTAAAGTGTCTTGAGAGTTGGATCATAGTAAAAGTGGAGAGACCTCGCCTGATAGATGCCGCTTCTTTAGGGTCGTCTGGTAGTAAACCATGCAGAGCATAGTCAATGAAGGAAAATCGCCAATCTCTTAGTTCAAGATCCGTCGAGATATTATAGATCTCTCTGCTTCTTAACATATGATAGGTAGTAAAAAGTGCATATTTATCACTACATTTACTATCATATTTCCCTATTTATTCTTTTAATTATGCACTATTACTAATGTTTTATTATTTATTGTGTGTAGGTCTTGAGTAATAAAAAATAAAGAAATAAAAGCCCAAATGAAGCCCAGAAGCCCAAAAAGCCCATGTGCAAGCTCATGTGCAAAATTTGCAATTACTAAAAGAAGAGGAAAGGGATAGATTTCTATCCAACCCTAAATGCTTGTAAGAGAAGGATAAAGATAAAAGGAGAAGAGTGCAAGGATTACAAAATCGTTTTAAAAGATTTGGAAGATTTGGATTTAGGGTAACTTGCTTCCCAAGTTATCCTGAATTTTCAAAATAAAGAGTCGGTAGGCCAAATCTAAAAGATAAACCCAGATGGACGGACCAGAGGAGGCCACGCGCGAAAGCGCGTAGCCAGATGTCACAGAATGGCCGCGGAAACGCGGCCAAAGCCGCGTTTCCGCGGCAATACGGATGAGAATGGGTACCAGTTTTCGTGTAGGAGTCGTACCGGACTCTACTTCTTCCGTCTCCTATAAACACCCCTGCAGAGCAACAGAGAAGGACGCACAGTCGAGTACAGAGACAAATTTAGGGTTTTTCTTAGGCTAATTTTTAGATTATAACTTAGGTTTTCTTTAGTTTTCTTTTTTGTAATTTTTATTTTTTCTTTATGTAACTGAGAGGAGAGGATACTTTCATGGGGGAAGGAGATCAAGCTTGTACTGAGGTGACATCAGTATAAGTAAAACTTTTCTTCCATTGTTAATTGAATCAACTCAAAGTTTATTTTTATTCTTCTATTCTTGTTTAATTTTTGTTTCCCTCTAATGTCTTGCAATCTAAGAGAATCTGATCGCTTCGAGACTGCTTAGCCGTTGAAGTGCCCTTGATGGCCTATGGTGATGAACAAACCTTCTCTTGCTAGTATAGTTTGTCTTTTATTTTGGTAGTGTAGATCGAGAAGGGGAAGATCCTATACGTCATGCTTGAATGCCTTCAAAGACAAGGTAAGTCGTTGCAACGGATCAAAGGTAAACAGGTCGAAGAGGTAAGTATGTTAATTTTTAATTTTTAGTTTTCTTTCTTTTAATTCTTTAGTTTAGATCACCAACATCTTCATCACTCTTTTCAATTTCTTGTATATAATCTATTTTCCATCTTTTTAATCTACCATCTTCTTCCTAATTCAAACACTTTAGAGAACTTACTAAACAAGCTTCCATCGCTTGTCCCTCCCTGTGGATCACGACCCGCATAGCCACTTGCTATAGCGGTAGTATTGAGCACCCTGTACTATTGTTTTAAAAATTCTGAAATTCTGTATTTTTTGTGCAGGTAAAATCTCAATCAAAATTTTGGCGCCGTTGCCGGGGAGGGAAGGTAAGTATTCTCTAAAAAAAAAAACTAATTATTTATTATTCTTTTTGTTTGCAGGATCAGAGAACAGGAAAACTAACAGCAGTAAAGGACATATAGCAACTATGTGCCTCTACCCTCGAAGGCAGAGCAGCAGAGCCTACTACAGAGCCGCGTTTGCGCGACAATAGCCGCGTTTGCGCAGCCTGAGTAGTGAACTACTCACTCTGGTTTCTGCAGGTTGCTGCAAATTGCAATATTTGTTTACTGCTCTGTTAACTTTTCTCTGTAATCACCCTGCACACTGCTAATTAATTAACAGTAACCTATTTGTTGAAAAAAAATTAGACTCTTGCATATAGGCACGTGTCTATTTAATTTTTTTAATTTCTGTTGAAGAGTGTTGGAGACAAGGTACGTTCGCATTGCATATGGACTAGGAAGCACCCTTGGCTGATTTACTGCTTTTGAGTGAATATTTGTCTATTGCTTTACACGTGCACTAAATTGACTTAAGGGCTTGTCCTATAAATAAGATAAGGTGGGGATTTCATCACCCTTCCTTGGCCCACAAACAATCTCCTCACTCACTAACTCAAGCCTAACTAAAAATGAGTAGACGTTGGCTCTAGGGACATCTCGGACTCAATTAGGAGATTATCCTAAGGGGGAACGGTGTTGGAATTCGACTCCTACCAAATCAGTGTCTAGGAAGGGGATTGAGGGCCGAAAACCCAAAGATTGGTGGTTATTTAATTAAGGAACGTCTTTGACAGAAAACCTCCCACCAATCTTGCCCTTACCTGGCTGATTAGCTTGTGGTCAAAGTCTACATTATATCTCCCGTGGACAGTCTAACCAGTTAGGAGTCGTCTAGGTCATAGGTCTACCCTAACTTAGGTTAGAATTTTTTCTTTTTTGTTTGCTTATTTGTTTGTTTTTTTTGTTTGTGTTTTATTGTGTGATATGGCCTATAACAACAATTTTTCCAATTTTCATCCATATTACACACCAACCTCTTTTTCGGATATTACCAACCCGCATATCCTAACTTTAACCAACCTAGTGTGCCGGAGTGGTCTTATCCGAATGAATATAACCCATGCCCCCATCTTATGACCATAATTTCCGTAACGATTTCAACTCTTCACAGAGTTCATGGGGATTCACCTCCCCCGAGTCCAATTTTTAACCAACTTGTCCTCCTTATCCACTTTGTCCACAATATTTTCAAGATTCATACTCAGATCCACTAGTTCAAAATAGAAAACCATCTATCTTGAAAATGATGAGTATGCATGAGTCCAAGCAACAATCACCATCAATCTTGGACATGATGATGCGTGAGTCCAAGCAACAATCACAGAATCTGACCGACTCACAATTTCATCATGACTGTCACAATAACACTTCATCTTTTCAAGTCCTATCACAACAAAATGATGAACCTATCGACTATGAAAAGATGCTTGAAGTCATGACTCAGGCTAGAATCGCTCGTGATCATGAAATAGATATGATGGTTCAAACTTTACGTTCTCACCGTTCGGCCATTTCTGATGTCGCTAACCATTCTCCTGGAGCCGAAGACTCACGTTGCTTTGGAAAAAAAGATTCTATTTCAGTACAATCATTTGAACTTGCTCAAACTCCAAATTTTGAAAATGACATTGACAGTTTGGCAAGTTATTCATTTCCTGAAATAGAACTTGAGAATGACTATGATCCTGACCCTCAACTTGGTTATTCAATTCTACTTCCTGATTCAATAATGACTCCGGTGTTTCACCTAATTTTAATCTTTTTCCCGATTCAACATTGAATCCTGTGCCTATTCATCATGAAATTGAATCACCCATCTTTGATGATCATCATGTTGAACTTGACCAATTTATAATTTTGAAAGTTCCATGGATAAATTGGCAAGTTTTCATTTTTATGATATTGAACTCAATGAGAAATGTGACCTAGATTCTCAAATCTGTGATCAATTTCAAATTTCCGAATCAATATTGACTCCTGTTTTGTTACCCGATTTGAGTAATATTTTTAAGTCAGTTTTGATTCCCACACCTGTCATTCTTGAACTTGAATCAGTAATATTAAGTCACATTCCATTGTGGAAAATGATTGTGTACTTGAGTTTCAACTTCTTGATTTGGAACCACTTTTTGAACCAAGCTCGACTCCTGAACCTTTACTTAATTTAAGTTACTTTCCTGAGTCGGTATTCGTTCCCGTACTTCTTAAGTCCAAGTCAATCATTTCATCTTTTCACACTCCAGTTTGGGACAAGGCGGTTGACACAATTGACTCTGAAAATAGTTATGAAATTTGGAAATTAGATGGGGAGGAATTTTTAAAAAATGTTCATACAGACATCATTTTAGTGGGTTATACAAGAGAGATTTCTAGTGGGTTCTTCCGAATTCCACGAAAAGTAGATTGGGCCGCATTTCGTGGACCAATTAGACCACCACCGGAACCACCACCTTAAGGTAATATTTTCCTTCCCTTTCTTCTTTTTCATGCATACATGCATTCATTCATACATTGAGGACAATGCATGAGATAAGTGAGGTGGAGGGTTTACTAACATACTAACATAGGTAGATACTAAAAAAAAAAATTTGAAAAAAAATGGACAATATTTTGACTTATCTTTTGAAAGAAATCTAAGTTAGTCTTAACAATTAGGAAAATCATGATTAGGATTTCTAAAAACTTGGTCAAAATAAATAAATTGTTGAATTTTTAGGTATAGGAGGAAAAATTGAATAAGTAATTAGTCTTGATTTTTACCTTAATGAAATATGCATACCTAATACACTTACACATCTAGGATTCTAAGACAAAGACTCTTGTAACGCCCCGATCCTAAAGATACGGAGACGTTATGGCGACGTACATACGCGAGGTGAAAACACGCTCACGCGTACGTTAAGCCTCAGTACAGTACATAACCTCCATAAAGACATGGGTCCCAACATGAAATAAGTACAAGAATACCTGCAGAAATAGGTCAGCGATCATAATAGATATGAAAAATAGGGATAAATAAGATAACAGAAATAAATGCCCAGGATACCTATGGATAGGCCAGATGAGGAATCTCCTATGTCACGCCAAGGCACTCTCTGCTACTCCGAGAACTCGGATCTCCAATCTGGGCACGCAAACCCAGGGTCGTCAGAAAGCGACCTAGTGAGTGGTAAAATGAAGGAGGCAGTAATATATACATAATAATACAAGCACGATACTAATGTATAATACATGATGTGGTACAAGTGATATTATATCATAAGCATATAGGAAGCAGTGGAAATATATAAACATGTCATCTTTTGGTACCATCACTACCTAGCCGGTTATCATCAGGTCATGATTCTAATCATATCGAGTTTATATAATAAATAATGTTATTTAGCGGTGAAGTAAAAGCAGTGAACATGGTAGCGATTGAAATGAACATGCAGGTGGGCATATGCAATATGAACATGTTACTGTGTTGTGTCTAAATAGCATATAAGCAATGCAAAGCAGAATATATGTGATGCAAGGTGTACATGTGCATGAGTAGTATGCCACCATAGGTATCAGGTAGTGTAGCAAAGTCTACAGGTAACATGATAGCGGATACAATAACATGAACAGGAACAGTAACAGGTAAGCAAGATCACAGTGAACATGAAAGCAGACAAAATAACAGGAACAGTAACAAGTTAGTATACCTGTATCAGGCAAGTCAGGTGATTGACACAATAGTAGAAATCAGTACCACCTGATATTTTAATCAATCTCTTCCAGTGTCCCATACCACTGGCAGTTCATACTGGAGCCCGCACTCCAGTCGAACCCATCCGGACATGGCCTACGGGTACCATTATCCAGACGAGAGAGTGACCAAATAACAAGTGTTCCCAACGTCACTATTGTATACTGTTTTATTATGTTAATTGGAAACCCATGGTCGAGGAGTTCTTATCGGGTGGATGTATCCCGTGCATACCCGGGATCACGGCCTTAAGCGGACCCCTGGCTGCTGAGACCAGGGCCCTCCACTAAGAGGGGAGCACGAATCAAGTAACGGGAGCTCATGGAGCTAGTGGTAGGCAGCACTACCGTCCCCTGCAGTGGGACTAACAGTATGGATCCAGTACATCACACGATAAGATCTAATCAACCGTCAAGTCTCCCCCAAACCCAAGTTATCTTTATTATCTTATATGTCAAGTATAAAATATAACAAGAACAAATACAGTACATGATATAGGTAATATGATAACAGGACTTGAGCTCTGTTGATAGCATAGAACAATATAACGGGAATCGGGAACAATGTAACGGGATCAATATAATGGGAACAATATATCGGGGAACGGGATCAATAGATGTGGAAGTCCACATATAGCATATCAACAGCTCTCAAGTCCAGTATCGGGAATATCCATATCCATAACAGGAAACAATCATGTAACATGAATACAGGAACATGGATCAATAATACATGTAATAAGCACGGTGATCCATATGACAAGAAGATAGAAACAACACAAACATGTGCAACTGTAATATGTAAGCATGATATAAATGTGTCTGATGATTATGCTAATATGAAATGCAGTAGTCCGTGCAGTGATATGGATAACAATACGTTTCATAACGGTATTTTGTGAAGTGGTGCCGCTACGTATCGGTGGGTTATGCCTACGAAGTAACAAGTGTGCCGTGTCATAGTATCTATGTAACATGCACAGGTAATAACAGTGGTCAGGGTCTACTATCATGTACAGTGAACTACAGTATTCGTGTAGTCATAAGCCTGCGTAGCACTAATATATGCAGGAACAGTGGTCGACAGTGTCTTATCGTAACGGTGTCTAGCATGCATGTCTAGTATCAGGGTAATGTCATAGTGTATCTGTGGATCAGTATGCATGTAACGTGACTGTGATACAGTACATGTCATAAGAGTGTACACCCGCGTGTCAGTGGCTATGTAGGTCATGACTGTATTCGAATTGTCTATGTCAATGTACCTAGAAATATTCGAGGTCATTCCTATTCCAATGACTGTACGATTATGACCAGTGAATAAATAATAGTTACCGGATTTTATCCATAATCAATAATTAATAGGTCAATGTTACTAAACACAGTAAAATATAATTTATAAAAGAAAAATACTCACAAACTAGTCATAGGATAGTAGCTCTCTTCCTCACGATCGCGACGGATCCAGAATCGCCCGAATCGGAGTCCGAATGCTCCCGATATCGCTCGAATACTAAATCATACAAAAAGGGTTAATATGTAAATAAAATATTGTAAACGCAAATACTGAAAAGTACCAGGGGGTTTTCTGTAAACTTACCTTTAATGGGTTTGGATGCGGGTAGACGGGTTAACGGGTCGGGTTTAGATCCAAACCCAAACCCGTTTAACTAAAGTTATTGGGCAAGGGCTAACGGGTTATTGGGTTGGGTTTATATCCAAACCCAACCCTCTCCAATAAACTCTTATTGGGTTCGGGTTATACCCGAACCCAATAAGTTACAAGCAGCAGCAGCAGCCCTTGCTGCTGCTGCACGAGGGCAGGCCGGCCAGCCCTGCTGGCCGGCGACAAGGAGACCCCGCCGGCGGCGGTCCTGGCCGCCGGCGGCGGTCAGGCGGCGGTTCGGGCGCCGGAGAGAGAGAGAGTCAGGTAGAGGGAAACAGAGAGACTGTAAAGAAAAAGGAAGAAGAAGAAAAGAGAGGAGAAGAAGAAGTAGAAGAAGAAGAAGAAAGGGGGGCGGTGGCGGTCGGCCACCGGCCGGGGGCGCGGCGGCGGTGGCGCCGGCCGGGGCAGCCGGGCCGCGGCATGGTTCAGCCCCCCCTGTTGGGTCGCGAAGAGAGAGAGAGAGAGAGAAAGAGATTCGAGAGAGAGTGTGTGTTTGAAGAGAGAGAGAGAGAGAGAGAGAGAGAGAGAGAGTGAAGAGAGAGAGAGGAGAGTTTTAGAGTTAGTGGGAGAGAGAGAATTTAAAGAGGGCGTATGGCGGTGGATGGGTTAAGGCGGTGGAAAGAAGAAAAATCTGGAGAAGAGAAGAAGGGGGAAAAAGAAAGGAAAAGAAAAAGATAAAAAAATATATTTTATTATTATAATAGTGGCCCATTATTCGACCAGCTCCGAACGGCGCCCAAAAATTACAGAAATTAGAGAATATTACTCTGAGACGTAATATGAAAACGATTTACCGAAACTCAATCCGGTTTGCAAATAAAAAATCCAGGAGTGTCTTGCCGATATGGCGACACCGGTTTGGCCGGATTTTCGATAAATTCTGAAAAATCTCTAAAAATACCCAAACGTAGCTCATGTAATTTTAAGACACACGGTGAAAGCGGATTCTCAAAATTCTACTCCCTTTGTGAAATAAAAATCGGAAGGCCGGTTATCGGTATCGGTCGACACTAACACGGAGATTTTCCAAAATAATCCAGAAAAATTTCAGAAAATCCTAAAAAATATAAAATATTAGAAAATAATTTTTGAAACTGAAATCAGCTAAATCGGACTACCTCGGAGGTCAAATCAATTTTGTACGTCGTATCGCGTACAGATACGGTAATACGTATACCGGAGATCAGGGGGTTACAACTCTTGTGCCCTATAAAAAATAAAAAAAATTAAAAAAAATTCACTAATTAAGCTGAATACATGTGCCTCAAGAAGCATAAGTATTCACTCCTAAAGGTGATTTTATAAATAAAAACCTTAGTTTTGTGGCCTAGTTCATTCGAATCCTTAAGTCCGCGGGGTGTTTTCTCACCTGGTGCCCTAAAACCGACCCGGTTTGGGAGCCACCGACTTTAAGTTCGCTACATGGGTGGATTAGAAAGTCTAAGAAAACTAAGAAATATTATATATGTATTAACACATCTAATAGTCAATTAGTTAGGTTTGAGGGCCTCAAGAAGCCTTGATACTTACACGAAAGAAAATTAGATGAGTTATACATATTAAAAAAAAGAAAAAAGAAATAAATAATCATAATAATAATAAAGAGGCATGAGAGTCCAAGTTAAGAAATTCCTAGTAAAGATTCACAAGGATGCATATGACTTTTGGTAACGTAAAAGACTATACAAAAATTCAGTTTTAATCCTTACCTAAAAAGGATAACAATTTACTATATAAAGACTAAGTTTAAGAATGAATAAAAATGATAATCCTAAAAACTTATAGACTACTTAGTCTCTTCAAATATATTTTAAATATTTTCTTTTTTATGGATTTTGTGGGTGTAATCCGCTGAAAACCATCACGAGACAACACTCGTCCTCTAGGGTAACCTAGAGGTTTAACGGCTTGTTGCACGTGCTAAGTGCAACCGTGATTCCTACGAAAGTGAGTTAGGGTAGATTAATTTTTCTTTTCTTTTCCTCTTTCTCTTTGATTTTTACTCGAGGACGAGCAAAAAGATAAGTGTGGGGGTGTGATAGGTAGTAAAAAGTGCATATTTATCACTACATTTACTATCATATTTCCCTATTTATTCTTTTAATTATGCACTATTACTAATGTTTTATTATTTATTGTGTGCAGGCCTTGAGTAATAAAAAATAAAGAAATAAAAGCCCAAATGAAGCCCAGAAGCCCAAAAGCCCATGTGCAAGCTCATGTGCAAAATTTGCAATTACTAAAAGAAGAGGAAAGGGATAGATTTCTATCCAACCCTAAATGCTTGCAGGACAAGGATAAAGATAAAAGGAGAAGAGTGCAAGGATTACAAAATCATTTTAAAAGATTTGAAAGATTTGGATTTAGGGTAACTTGCTTCCCAAGTTATCCTGAATTTTCAAAATAAAGAGTCGGTAGGCCAGATCTAAAAAGATATACCCAGATGGACGGACCAGAGGAGGCCACGCGCGAAAGCGCGTGGCCAGATGTCACAGAATGGCTGCGAAAACGCGGCCAAAGCCGCGTTTCCGCGGCAATATGGATGAGAATGGGTACCAGTTTTAGTGTAGGAGTCGTACCGGGACTCTACTTCTTCCGTCTCCTATAAATACCCCTGCAGAGCAACAGAGAAGGGCGCACAGTCGAGTACAGAGACAAATTTAGGGTTTTTCTTAGGCTAATTTTTAGATTGTAACTTTGGTTTTTTTTAGTTTTCTTTTTTGTAATTTTTATTTTTTCTTTATGTAACTGAGAGGAGAGAATACTTTCATGGAGGAAGGAGATCAAGCTTGTACTGAGGTGACATCGGTGTAAGTAAAACTTTTCTTCCATTGTTAATTGAATCAACTCAAAGTTTATTTTTATTCTTCTATTCTTGTTTTATTTTTGTTTCCCTCTGATGTCTTGCAATCCAAGAGAATCTGATCGCTTCGAGACTGCTTAGCCGTTGAAGTGCCCTTGATGGCCTATGGTGGTGATCAAACCTTCTCTTGCTAGTATAGTTTGTCTTTTGTTTTGGTAGTGTAGATTGAGAAGGGGGAAGATCATATACGTCATGCTTGAATGCCCTCAAAGACAAGGTAAGTCGTTGCAACGGATCAAAGGTAAACAGGTCGAAGAGGTAAGTATGTTAATTTTTAATTTTTAGTTTTCTTTCTTTTAATTCTTTAGTTTAGATCACCAACATCTTCATCACTCTTTTCAATTTCTTGTATATAATCTATTTTTCATCTTCTTAATCTACCATCTTCTTCCTAATTCAAACACTTTAGAGAGCTTACTAAACAAGCTTCCATCGCTAGTCCCTCCCTGTGGATCACGACCGGCATAGCCACTTGCTATAGCGGTAGTATTGAGCACCCTGCACTATTGTTTTAAAAATTCTAAAATTCTGTATTTTTTGTGCCGGTAAAATCTCAATCAACATATGTTTAGAGCAGACAAGGTGTCGAGTCGCCACTGTAAGGTGATACTCGGAGTCGACTGGCAAGGTTAGTGTTGTTGCTAATGCAGTCAAAGTATCTGCCTTAGTATTCTGAGATCGAGATAAGTGCCCAATGTAAAAGCCATCAAACAGATTAGCCATTTCGATGACTGCGTGATAATAAGATACCAAATCCTCGTGACGGACCTCAGATTCGCCTTTAACCTGATTGATAATCAGTTTTGAATCGCCATAAGCTTCAAGGTAACGTACCCCCATTTCGTGAGCGAGCTGAAGGCCAACAAGTAGAGCATTGTATTCTGCCAAATTGTTGGAGCATGATTCCGTCAGAGAAAATGCTCTAGGAAGGACATGATTTTGTGGAGAGATAAACACAACCCCACACCGGTAATGATCCTGTCTTTAGGACCTATTCGCGATGCTCCATCAAAGAACATCTGCCAAACTTCATCCTCTAAACTTGTATTAGATTCAAAGGCTTCATCTGGAATGTCTTCATGAAGTTTTGAGCTTTCGGGGACTGGATGACAAGCCAAGAATTCTGCAAGTGCCTGGCCTTTAACTGCCTTCTGAGGGATAAAGAGGATGTCGTATTGAGACAAAAGAAGCACCCACTTAGCTAATCTTGAATTTAACGATCCTGGTTTTGTCATGAGAAGACGCAAAGGGTTCACTCTGGAAATGACATGTATGATTTGGCCGACTAAATAATGTCGTGTCTTCTGAACGGCAAAGGCAAGAGCTAAGCATTCCTTCTCAATAGGATTATAGCGAGACTCCGCCCCTATCAGAGTCCTGGTCAGATAATAAATGGCTTGTTCGTGCCCATTGTCATCTTTTTGAGCAAGCAAAGAACCGAGAGAATGGTCCATAGCTTTCACATAAAGTAGGAACGATTTTCTTGATATGGGAGCTACTAAGACTGGAGGTTTTATAAGATATCTTTTGATATCTTCGTAAGCTTCTTGACAAGCTTGATCCCATACAAAAGAAACACCCTTTTTCATGAGTCGAGTGAACGATTGACAGCGGCCTGAGAGATTTGCGATGAATCTTCTGATATAAGTCAGTCTACCTTACAGGCCTCTAAGTTCTTTGAGATTCTTAGGTGGATGCATGTTCTAAATGGCTTTGACTTTGTCTGGGTCAAGATGCATTCCTTTTGATGTAACCATAAATCCAAGGAACTTGCCACTCGAAACCCCCAAGAAGGATTTTGTTGGATTCATTTTCAGCTGATGAGCCCGCATTATGTCGAACATCGTTCTCAAGTCGTGAAGGTGGTCACTCTTATTGCGGCTTTTGACAACAATGTCATCGATATAACATTCTACCGTTTTTCGGAGATGATCGCGAAAAATCATACTCATTGCCCGCTGATAAGTTGCTCCTGCGTTCTTTAACCTGAAGGGCATCACGGTATAACAGTATATCCCCAACGGTGTCCGGAATGAAGTATGCTTTTCATCCTCTGGATACATCTTAATTTGATTGTATCCTGAAAAGCCGTCCATGAAAGACATCCTTTCGAATCTACAGGTATTGCCAATCATGACATCGGTGATAAGCAGTGGGCATTCGTCTTTAGGACAGGCTGTATTGAGATCACGGTAGTCGATGCAGATCCGTATCTTCCCATTCTTCTTGAGAATAGGAACGATATTAGCGACCCAATCTGGATGTTGCTTCTCCCGAATGAAGCCGCATGCAATGAGCTTATGAACTTCGACTTCAATAGCCTCCATAATGTTTAGACAAAATCGGTATTGCTGCTGCTTGACTGGCTTGGCGTCAGGTCTGATGTTTAGACGATGCATGGCTACTTGTGGATCAAGTCCGAGCATATCTTCGTAGTTCCTTGCAAAGACATCTATATACTCCTTTACGAGTACTATCAATTCTTCTTTTTCCATAAGTGATAAGCTTTCACTTATGAAGATGGGTTTAGGGTGATCTCGACTACCCAAGTTAACCTAGATCACCTTGTCTTCAGTAGGTGGTTCACGCTGTTCGAATCACTTTTCTCACTGAAGATCCAATTGCTGAGCCCATAGTTCCTCATCGATAGCTTCCGCTAGCTCCAATTGATTGCTTGAAGTCATATTAACGGTGAGATTCTCGAACATCGTTCCCATACTGACATCTGAGTCCCATTCGGAGGAAGAGGCAGAGTGTGATGGGATTGGTTTGTCATCCTTGGCCTGAACCGTTGCTGGTGGTGTAGGTGTAACATATCCCAACCCCCTACGGGTGTTATCATAATAATTTGTAGGTTCCCTCTTGGCACGAAGTGGCACAGAAAATCACGTCTTCCTTTTTTGAAATTCAGGCTCTTCCCATGCTTCAGGTTGTATCCCATTTTTTTATCATATGGTGCGCTAGTCGCGCATAATGAAAAAATTGTGAGGTGTCTGAGTCTGAACTTGAATCCGCGGCTGCAGACCTTATCAGTTGGGCTTTACCAAATACTATTGGTAACTGACCTTCTTTGGATGGAGGGATCACTAAAACAGCCCCTTCTATAGATTCGACGGGTGTACTTAATGCACTTGGTTTATGTAAAGGCATGTGCAGAGATCTATTCGTAACGGATTCAAACAATCCAACACTCACAGGATAATCAAAGAAAATATTGTCATTATTACCCATTCGCCCTCATCTTCAGAAGGAGTATTACATGGGAATTATTAAGACATGCTACAATCGGCTCACCGATTAAAAGGGCTAGCATGTCTGCTTCAGACTCTGAATCCACCTCATTGCCGCTATCATCATCGTCCGACAATGATTCTTTTGATGTTTCACCAATCTCTTGATAGAGGAGAGCGTCAGTAAAGTAATTTTTCACCCCTTTGAATGGTTACTTTTCAGCAAAGACAGCTCGTACTATTGTATCATTTTCAACATATTTGAAGCACTGATACAGAGTAGAGGGAACGATCCAGTTGGCATGGATCCACGGCCGTCCTAGTAACAAGTTATACGACGTGTCAGCGTCGAAGACATAGCACGTCACTTCTGACTTCAGACTCCCAATTCGGCGATGGAGTCGAATCTTTCCAAGCGGATGACTACTTCCTGCGTTAAAATCATATATTGTTGTAGTGGTTGCGGATAACTTATATAGTGGTATGCCGAGGAAGTAAAGGAGCCTTTTGGGGATGATACTGAGTGCAGACCCCGGATCAACCTATACCCTTTCAATGCATGTCGAACCGATGTATATGGTGTAGTACAAAGGTCGATCGTGCTTGTTATCCTTGAGAAGCATATCCTCCGCTGTGAACGTAATAGCAGGTACCTTTGATTGCACATGATAGCATTTAGAGCAAGAAGACTGAGCGTTACGTTTAGGGACTTCTAGCATATACATCAGGAATGATTCTGAATTAGCCAATGCATCTTTGAGTGCATCTCTTGTCTCCTTCGAGAGACGAAGGAGCTCGTGCAGGTAATACGAGCTGGGATATTGGCGAGCTGGGCCAATATGTCAAAATGAAAGGGCGTGTCAAGCCCTGGGCCTGAAGGCTTCTTCAGGACAACGTCGAACCGGATTTCTTTCTGCTTCTCTTTTCCCATCGTCGGGAGCGGAGCTGGTGTGGATATTTGTATTGACGTCATCTGCTGTTGTGTCTCACCAGTAGCTTTCTCATACTATTTTAAGTATGATTTTCCGGATCGATGATGGGGAGATTTCTCTCCTCGTTTTAAATTAACCGCAAGCGCACGGTCGTTCGATGTAGCACTTGAGGGTCGATCCACAGGGATAGGTGGTTCTTTTGGTTTCAACACTTCTAGACGAATTGATCAAAGGTTTTGTGGGAGTTGAATGAGTTTCTAAACTAAATGTCAATTAAGAAATCAAGTCAAGCACCTATGATTGAATCCACTAAACTAGAATCAAGTGGTCAATCTCATTTCTCCATACTAGTCTATTGTTGCTCACCAAGATTTCTACTTCTATTAAGTAAAGTAAGTCTGAACACTAGATATAAGCACAAGGTATTATCCAGTTACATGATCCATCAAAGATAAATTAACTAATTTAAATAAATAGCATAAAGGCAACAAAAGCCTAAGCATGGACTATTAACTCCCGACACATAGCCTGTCAAATAACCAGTTGTTCTAAAAATTAATCTCCTAAAAGTTGTCGGTCAATTGGTGTGCAAATAGCCCTATATAGGAGATCCAACAAATGACCACGAGATATTCTAGCCTAAGTTCATCTCTCCTAGATGCAAGAGGAACTTACCTGCACATGATGCAATTAATAGCAGAATAGTCCAATAAATAAAGCATTGTTAGATTAAATAATTACTACATATAACTAAATACTAAAGAAATTAACCTAATTTAATAATCTAATAAACACCTAACTAATTACTTTAAATACAAATATACTTAAAACAAACTACTTACCTTTACCTGCGTTGTCCCCAGCAAACAAAGCACTCTTTTGTACAGAAATATTGTGGAGTATCCTGCATGCATATGAATGAAACTATGTGGGCCTTGCTTAACTGGGTCCCACCATGCGTGGATTGCTCTGGCATTTGCTACAATGAAAAAGAAAGAAGGATCATGCTGCCTCTTATCTGTTGTGCACGCGCGGACCCAAAACCACGAACCAGCAGTCTGAACCCAGTGGACTCCACTCTGCAGCGTCGCTCCGCCGGCATGCGCGTCCACGTCCAGGTGAGACGCGCATGTGTTTGCGTGCTGCCACCACTCTCTCACTCAAAAAAATAAAAAAAAAACGACGCCAAGAAGGAGAAAATGATGGGCAGTGATTAGGCAATGCCTTCAAAATGCAATAGTGGAGCAAAATTAATCTCAGGTAAAGGATTCACAGCCAAAAACAAAAACAAAAAAAATTAATTTGATTAATTAGAAACTTCAAAAAAGACGAGAAAGGATTCGTGGCAAAAAAAAAAATCAATGGTAGATTAATATGCTGGCACAAGTTCCCAGGAGAAGAAGGGAAAAAAATAAACCTAAAAAAAATAAAACCCTAGAAAAAAAAACTCTCCAGCCGTCTCCATATAGCAGCCCTCTCTATTCCTTATATAATAAGAAATATTTACAGAAAAGCCCCTCAGATAAAAAATATTACATATTAATTCAGTTTTGACTCAGACTGATTCTATAAATGGCCAATACAAGCATCCAAACAGTCGAATCAGCAAAAATTATCAACATCAAAGTTGTAGATCTTCGAATTCTCTTTCCGTAGACATCTTGAATTATCAACATCCAAGCAGCGGATTCCTTTCTTTTTCCTTTTACCTGTTCCCTACAAAATATAATCAAATATACCCGAGTAGCATTATATATATACAAATAATAGATAATTAGGAGCATAAAAATAATATAAAACCGTGCTGATCAATCGAGTACCTGTCAACTAAGGTACATCAACCAGCGTCGTGCAAGCGTGCTTTTAGCTAAAGGAAGCTTTACTTCCAGCCGTGGGGCAGGAATTGGGAAGCTCCCGTCAGGAACTGTGACTTTCGGGTTTTGCCGAATTCGAGTTATTTGCAGTGACTTTCTTTTGCTCTGATTTCAGAGTCAGAACTCCGGCGTTGACTAAAACTTGAATTCTATCCTTGAGGACAAAGCACTTATCAGTAGGGTGATGAACCATCCTATGGAAGAGGCAATAGTTGGGATCGTTTGTGCGTCCCACTTCATTAGGACGCCGAGCATCCAGTAGCTTCAATTTATTCCCTTTGTGGAGTAAATGGAATATTGTGACCACCTGTTCGTCTTTGAAGGAGCACTATTTCGGAGGAAACTTAGACTCCTGATTATTGAAGTCGCTCTTCTTGGCCTTCGACTGAACATCCCCCGATAATTTGACGGACATAGTTTCTTTCCCTTTGGCTTGAGAAAACTATGTCATGTCGCCGCGTCCTTTATTATTCGTACCCCGGCTCGAACTTCTTAGCTGACTTTTTGGCTATTTCAGCTTGTTCGACTAGTTCTTTCCAGGTATGGGCTTTGACAGCTCCCATGCGAATTTTCACTTTGTCTAAGAAGTTATGCCTGCACGTCTGTAAGAGCATGGGTAATGGCATCCCTGCTGGGCACATCAGAGACAAGTTTCTGAACCGCTCAATGTAGTAACGGACAAATTCGTCGTTCTTCTGTACAGTAGAGAGAAGTTTATCCATGGTTATCTCGATATCGTTCTTATAGAAACAAGAAAGAAATCGGGTTTTCAGGTCGATCCAGGAATTAACAGAGCCCGGAGGAAGGCTTCGGAACCAGTCGAATGCTACCCCCTTTAAGGTGCCAATGAACAGTCTGGCCATAATAGCATCATTGTCTATAACATTACCGGTCTGAAACCTGAAATAGTAGATGTGCTGGTTTGGCGAGCTCTTACCATCATGCGTATGTAACGTTGGTGGTCTGAACTTTGGTGGATATGGTACTGAATCTCATTCTAGCAGGTAAGGACGGACTGCCCCTACTTTTTTTAGATCATCTCTCTGAGCTAGGGATGCAATCTGAGCTTGGATGCCTTTAAGAACTTCAGCGTCCATAGAAGAGCTCTCCTTTGACTTCTCAGTCTTTGGTTGTTCATTGCTATGATGTTCTTCCGCGTTATGATCACTCCCGGTATCATTGTTATTTCGGTTAATGAGGAGTTGAGCGAGCATCTGTTGAATGTTGTCTAAGGCTTCCTGCTGAGCCTTAGAGGTTTGCTCTTGAGCTTCCAACCGTCGGCGGAGGTCGTCAATGCCGCTATCAGCCATATTCACTGATACTCTATCCGTTCGCACCGAGCTGTCTGTCGCTGAAGAGGCATACCCATTGTCTTCGTTCTCCTCATCAGATCATTGGAATGATCTTCTCATTAGTTCTGGTGAGGTTACTGTAGTTGAGGAGGATGGCTGTTCATAGCTGTAGGGTATTGCGATCCTAGATCTGGTGTTTCGGAAAACACCTTCTTCGTGTACCAAGACTTTGCCAAGGCCTAGACTATAGTCCGGATCTGGAGAACTAGAGGGAGTGGCATGCGACGCTCGTCCATCTCTACGCAACTCTCGTCCCCTTCCGATTGTGTTAACGGATGCAGAGGGCAGATCTTGTGATACGCTCCTTTTGCGATGTTTTACTGGAGCTTGCATCGACAGCCGATCAAAAAATGATTGTCAGATTGGAGGAGTAGCGGGGGTTGGTCCTAGCCGGCAATGGACTGAGTGGACTGTCACCAACTGACATCCACTTGTTGATAACAGGAGGGAGAAGTCCGAAAAGGTCCCGACTTCCATTTCCTTGTCAAGAATTCTCACAAGTCAGACCCAGCCGGGCTTAAGCGATTTAGCGCAGAGGCTCTGTTGGATTGCGCATAGAGCAACGCCCTGCTCTTTTCATTACTGCAGAGGTAATTAGCACTAAGTTGTGCTTTAGCTCTAGCTTCGCGGCTAAAAGTTGTAGAAACGCCCTTGGGTGCTAAAGCTGCATAAGCACCCTATCAACACTTAGGGACGATCCCTTAGTTTCATTGCGGAGAGGGAGCTTAGTACTTGAGGAAGTGGGGAGGGGAGCACACTGTGGTGCTTTGTTTGTTTCCTTACTGCGAAGGTGGTTAGCACCGTTGGGTGCTCTAGTCCTAGCCTGGTGGCCGGGAACTTCACGCGTACACTGAGGTACTGTGCTTGCCGCACCACCAGTAGCCAAGTTGGCGCGAGGAGTTACTGCTCCATAATTAGGTGAAGGTATGGTTGCCGTCGCAGCCTCGCTGCTGATAGTCTCGACGAAGTAGGCAGCCATCTTGCCTTTGTCTTCGTGGGACAGGCGAACCTGTGGCGTAGCTACGCCTGAAGCTTCATACTGAGCTTTCTGCTTTGGCCTCCACATCTGTTTTGGAAAAGGAGACTTAGGTTCGCAGGGAACCTAGCTAGCCGCACACGAGGCTGCGAGGAGTTGGAAGGATTCTGCTTCCGCTTTCTGCTCCTAAACCTTGACCATCGAGACCTTTCTATGCTTTAATGTATGGAGCATTGGACCACCCCCAGAGAGGAGTTCTTCAAATTTTCCTTGGTCGAAATGAACGACTAGATTTTCGAAGGTAACAGGCTCAAAATTCTGACCCTTGCATTGCAGGCTTGCTTCTTTATTGCGTCAGAGGACCGTGGTAGGCTTGCAGGGAGCCTTATCTGTCTTCACAGAGACTTACTTCGAAAATTTAGCTAGAGGGGCTCCTGCCACATCGACTTCCTTGGATTTAGAAGTAGACCCGAAGGTCTGTTCGTCGCATTGCGACACTTGATTCTCAATAGTGGAGAATATCGTCCCTAGCGGATTTGCCATCTTGTTTTTCATTAATTTTACAAAGGGAAAACTTACAAAAAAAGGGGGTCGAGGAGATAAATTACAAGTATTCTTTGAAGTAAAAAAGATTACAGGTAGATCTCCTCTGAGATTTCTGGGGAAGTGTGCCGGTAGGAATCTGATCAGTGCGCGATCACTTTATCCCTTTGATGATGCGATCGACCAGACAACCGGACTGCCTGATGGGATTCCCTTCTTGCCTGGTTCGGGGAATCGGAGAACAGAAGGTTGGTAGAACCCTCTTGTTACTTCTCAAACTGCCTCCACTTGGAATTCCTTCTCGCCTGGTTCCGAAAATTCCTTGAGAGGGAGGAAGATCTTAGGGTATTAGCACCCTGATTAGAGAAATAATTCTCTGAATTCTTGGAAGCAAGAGAATGGGTCTCTGTTTAGCTGTCTCTCCTCTTTTTCCTCTGCTTTTCAACCTCTCTCTCTGTGTGTGTGTCTTTGTATACTCTGGTGGGCTATTTATAGGGAGAACAGGGGTATAATTGTCCCTTGAAAGTCTAAAAATAGATTGAGTCAATCTGTTTAAATCTGAAAAGTAGCCTTGCCGCGAGGCAAGAATCAGCTTTTGCGAAGTTAAAATAGCAGGTAATGTTGATCTCCTGATCCACTTTGATTCTTTCCAAATAACTAGAAGATCTCCCCTGATCTTCTTACTTGTTTTAGGAGAGTCAAGAGATTAAAACAACTGCCAAATTTGATCTCAGATTTGATCTCGATTAGATTTGATCTTAAATAGATTTGATCTCATCTAGAGATTTAATTAGTCAAAGGTGACCATAAAAGACCCGCAGTGGGCTACTTCGTCGAGCTGGCAGCGGAGCTAGGGGAAGCGTCTGGCGAAGTTAGAAAGAAAGATCTTCAGCGGAGCTGGATACTCTCGTGGCGAAGCTACCCATTAGCCTTCTGCACGGCTGCATAAGATTTTGGGCGAAGTGAATCGCCTGCGGAGTTAACTGAGCACCTCTTGCAGCGAAGTTCGCGAGGGGACTCTCTGTGATGCTAAACAATTTCAGCTTCTCATGCGAGACTCATCTTATGGGCTCATGCAGGGCTAAGTGTTGAACTAACTTAGTGTCCCCCATGAGCTTTTCTTGGTTTACTGTCTACTTCGCCGAATCAGTAGAGTCCAAGTTGCTGATTCGTCCGTTTTGAGATGGGTGAAGAACTGGTCGTCAGCTTTTCTGCCGCTTGTCTTTTATAGATGTCAACAAGTTAGACATTGTTCAGGCCAGTTAGGAATCTTGTCTTTTTTAGAGTGTCAACAATGAGCGTATCACTATCTGAGGTTATGACGCGATATGCTCCATTTGAGTAGACTGACTCTACTACAATGGCCCTTCCCATTTGGGCTGAAATTTTCCTTTGGTCTTATGCATCATCACCATAGGTCTTCTGACGGCTAAGACAAGGTCGCCTTTCTTGAAAGTTCACTCCTTGACTTTCTTGTTGAAAGCTCGGGTAGTTTGAGCTTGACAGAGCTTGATTTGCTGTTGAGCTTCCAGGCGTTTATCATCCAAAGCCTCCAGCTCTTGGAGTCGCAGTCGATGCTTCTCCTCATTTGTCGTCTCTGCTGTCAAGGCGACACATAGAGATGGAATTTGAATTTCTAATGGGAGTACGGCTTCACACCCATACACCAAGGAGAAAGGTGTAGCCTTCGTCGGGGTTCGAACCGTCATGCGATAAGCCCATAAGCATTCACCTAACTTGTCGTCCCTGTCACGTTGGCTTTTTGAGATGAATTTCTTGAGAAGTTTCACAATAGTCTTGTTGAAAGCTTTTGCGAGGCCGTTAGTGGTTGGGTAGTATGTCATTGAGGACACACTCTGGATTCTGAACTTATTGCAGAACCTCTGAAAAGCCTGGCGGCCGAACTGGGGCCCATTATAATGAACAATCCCTCGTGGCACACCAAAATATGATGTGATGTTTAACAAATTTGATCGCGTCAGATGCTTTTACCTGCCTAAAGGGAATAGCTTCAGACCATTTAAAGAAGTAATCGGTTATAGCTAAGATGAACCGATATCCTTTGTATTAGGGTGGGCTGATAGGGCCGACCACATCCATTCCCCACATCTCAAATGGCCAGGTTGAGGTTGTAGAGCGAAGATATCCTGGTGCTTGATGGATGAAATCACTATGAACCTAACAGGCGTGACATCGTTTAGCGTAAGTGATGGCGTCCGGGATCATCTTAGGCCAATAATATCCCAGTCTTCGGAGTCGATCCCCAGGCATCGGACCAGGCTGATGAGCTCCACACATGCTATCATGTGCTTCTTTGAATACTTCATGTGCCTCCTTTTGCGACAAACAGCGGAGGAGGATCCCATCATGCGATCGGCGATACAGTGTTCACGTGATCGCATTAAAGAAGAATTTGGGGGCTTTCCTTCTAATGACAGCCGCCTCTGTGGGATCATCAGGAAGGATGTCATACAATGCATAGTCGATGTACGAGAATCGCCAATCCCTGAGTTCTGGACCTGTTGAAGTCTCTAAAACTTCTTTGTCTTGACAGTCTCCTGTCGGCTTTCAGTGATCTTCAAAAATGACTCTGGGCAATACAAGTCGTGGTTGTAGACAAGTATTTTTTCTACTACCCCAGCTGGAAGGGCTAAAGAGGCAGCGAGAGATGCCAGTACATCTGCGTGCGCATTTTACTGGCATGGCACATGGTCGGAGTAAAAATTTTTGAACCTCATGGCCATGTGAATAGTTGGATTGTAATAAGGTACTAAGTCTTCATGTCTGACTTCGTACTCCCCGCGAACTTGGTTAACGATGAGTTTAGAGTCACCGTATGCTTCGAGATTTTTGACGCCAATCTCATCGACGATTTGCATCCCAATCAAGAGGGCATTGTATTCCGCTACATTGTTGGAACAGGGCTCGGTTAATGAGAACGCTCGAGAGATTACATAGTTCTGTGGGGAGACCAGTACCACCCCCACACCTCTCTATGACATGTCCTTGCGGACCTATTCTCAATGCCCCGTCGAAGAAGAGTTGCCATACCTGTCTTTCATACAATGTCTGGGTCATAGAAACTTCAGCGACTTCGTCTGGGAGAGCCTCGTAAAGTTTGGTTGCTCTCAGATCTGGATGCTCAGCCAGGAAATCAGCCACCGCTTGTCCCTCATGACTTTTTGTGGTTGAAAGGGCACTCACATTGGGATAACAGTATGGTCCATTTTACCAGTCAACCATTTAGTGATGATGGCTTCATCATGAGCAATCTCAAAGGGTTAACTTTTGATATGACATTTATAGTCTGGCCCACCAATAGTGTCGCATTTTCTGGACAGCGAACACCAACACCAAACATTCCTTTTCGATCGGGTTGTACCGATGCTCGGCTCCGATCATAGTTCTTCTCAGATAGTAAATTGCCTGCTCATGTCCCTGATCATTATTCTGGGCTAGTAAAGCTCCTAAGGAATGATCCATCTCTCGGACATATAGCAGGAAAGGTTTTCCTGAAACCAGAGCTGTAAGTACGGGTGATTGTGTGAGGTATCATTTGATTTCCTCGAACGCTTGTTGGCAAGCATCATCCCAAATGAATGAGACGCCTTTTTTCATCAATTTGGTGAAGGGTTGGCATCTTCCGGAGAGATTTGAGATAAACCTCCGGATGTATGCTTGTCACCCTTGCAATCCCCTAAGCTCCCTGAGATTTCTTGGAGGTTGCATCTCCTGGACAGCGCGAACTATTTCTGGGTCTAAGTGAATTCCTTTAAATGTCACCACAAACCCTAGGAATTTACCGCTGGCTACCCCCAAGAAAGATTTGGTAGGGTTCATCTTCAACTGATGTGCCCGCATGATTTCAAAAACTGTCTTCAGATCGGCTATGTGGTCGCCCTTGGTGCAGCTTTTTACTACAATGTCATCAACGTAGCATTCTACTATTTTACGCATGTGTTCGTAAAAAATTACATTCATAGCTCTCTGATATGTTGCTCCCGCGTTCTTCAGTACAAAGGGTATGACAGTATAGCAATATACCCCCAATGGTGTCCTGAAAGAAGTATGTTTTTCATCATCAGGGTACATTTTGATTTGATTGTACCCTGAGAATCCATCCATGAAGGATATTCGTTCAAACCGCACGTATTGTCAATCATGACATCCATGATTGGGAGAGGAAATTCGTCTTTGGGACATGCCTCATTTAGATTGCGAAAATTGATGCAAATCTGGATCTTCCCATTTTTCTTGATAACGGAGACGATATTGGCTACCCAATCAGGGTGTTGCTCCTCCCTAATGAAGGCAGAGTCTATAAGCTTCTTGACTTCTGACTGGATTGCTTCCATTATTTCTGGATGAAACCGTCGTTGTTGCTGTTTGACTGACTTCACGTCTGAATTGATGTTAAGGCGATGCATAGCCACTCGAGATCAAGCCCAGGCATTTTCTCGTATTTCCAAGCAAAAACGTCTATATACTCCCGCACAAGAAATATTAAATCTTCTTTTCGGAGGATGATAGGCTTTCACTTATAAATATGGGCTTGGGAACTTTATCCCAGATTAATCTGGGTAACTTTATCCTCTGTCGGTGGTTCGCGTTGTTCAAAGTGAACATCCCAGAGGGTATTTAGGTGTTTGATACAAGGATCTGTATCAGACTGGATCGTTTCTTTATCTCCATCTTCCAGGTGGCTTGTTGACACCATGTTTACTGAAAATTCTCCAAAGAGGTTGCCCACACTAACGTCCGACTCTCATGATGACGTGCCAGACGAGTGATTATGGTATAATGACTCTTCAGACTCAGAGGCTGACGGAATTAGAGTTGACACATAGCCCAAACCCCTGCGAGTTCGATGGTAATAGTCAGGGGTCTTCCCTTTCGGAATGAAAGATCAAAGTAGTGTTCTTCTTCCTTTGTCAAAGTTCAAACCAGGACCATTTGTTAGATCATACCCCATCCTCTCCATCATTCTGAGTACACTTGGCTCATAATGAGAGAACTGAGGAGA
The DNA here is from genome assembly GCA_038442645.1 of Agave tequilana. Classification (NCBI taxonomy): domain Eukaryota; kingdom Viridiplantae; phylum Streptophyta; class Magnoliopsida; order Asparagales; family Asparagaceae; genus Agave; species Agave tequilana. The sequence goes on from JAVJIF010003839.1 coordinate 105,970, forward strand.
TTCGTTCTCGCTTTTTGAGTCTTTGTGAGATATTAATTCGGACTTAATTCTTCCAAAAAGAATTAGTTTTTGGCCTCTGCGTCTTGCTGGAAGCATGAATACTGATTCTTGTGCATCACTGACATCTTGGTACGTTTTGAGGGATGACTTTATTGGTACATGCAATCATGTTAGAGCATCTATTGCCGACCAGGGGTCATCACCCACCTCGCTACTAGTGTCTGATGGCACTGAATCAAAAACAAACAAAGAAAAGTAAGCCAAATTTAACTCTTCATTAATGTACCACTCGCCGACATCATCAGCGGCGTTATTAACATCGAGCCTATTAATGCTCGCTACAAGTGGATTTAATTCCCACATGCACTTTTCTTCCACCTCTAGCTCAGTATCAGATTCATTACCAGAGTCTGGTTCCTCTAACTGTAGGTTCTCATTTGTTTTCAGAGAGTCTTAGTACAGGTGGGAGTCTGTGAAATAGTTCTCTACCCCCTTGAACGGATGCCTTTGGGCAATCAACGTTCGGACTTTCCTACTTCCATCAATGTACTTCATAACTTGATGGAGAGTGGAGGGGACGATGGAATTACGGTGAATCCACGATCGTCCTAGCAGCAAATTGTACGAAGTGTCAGCGTCGATTACATAGCACGTCACTTCAGACTTTAGATCCCCGATCTAGCATTTGAGCTTGATCTTCCGCATTGGGCGCGTACCATTGGCGTTGAAACCATAAATGGTAGTCTGGGTGGCGCTCAATCGGTGGGTAGGGACCCCTAAGTGCTGCATGACCCGGCGAGGCATGATGCTCAACGCGGATCCTGGATCTACCTGAATGCGGCTCACTTCAGACAATCCAATGTACCCTGTGAAGTACAGGGGCCGATCATGTTTTCCCTTGACCTGCATGTCATCTAATGTGAAGGTGATGCAGGAAGCATTTTGGGAGGCATGGAGGCAGTCCTCTTCATCTTCCTCCTATGATCCAGCCGGGATCTGGGCCATGAAAATCTCAGCATCAGCTAGGGCTTACCTCAGAGCTTCTCTTGTTGACTTTGATAGTCTCAGGAACTCGTAAAGGGTGATTTTGGCTGGGATATTGGTCAATTGAGCCGGACGTCAAAGCGGTAAGGTGTGGTGGATCCTTCCGTGTTGTCCTTTGGGAGACCTTAGAAAATCGAAGCTCTTTTTGCTTCTCCACCGGTTGCTTTGCGGAAGGCTTGGCTGACTCTGTAGTAGGCTTAGGAGGGCTTGCCACCATCTCATCATACTTCCTTAAATATGATTGACCCGAATGAGTTTCTTCCACGAGCGGTTTATTGAGTTCTGTGGCAAGGACGATTGTCTCCTCTTCTGAATCAGTTATTGAGGGAACGTCGATTTCTGCTTCTCGAGAAGAAGCGCACACCATGTTGCAGGACGAAGCTTTTGTTTTGCCTTTGGACTTTCTGTTGGTAACAGTAGTCCACTATTGGCCTTCCACAAGGTCGGGATGAACCCACATAATTTCTCCCTGAGGTGTGGGGATAGGTACAAGACCCTTCTCTTGTTGATGATGTGGGTCCGTATTGATCATTCTTAGTTCCCCTTTCAGGATGGGAACTTCTTCGAATGGTGCTGGAGGCTGTTTCCAAACTGAGGAAATGATGTCATATTAGCCGTCACTTTCTTCTACTTTGGACGGAGCTTTAGCACTTCTAAATTGATCAAGGCTTGAAGGATGTCTTTAAAGACGTAACAGCTCTTGCTGGAGTGCCCTAGCATCCTATGATACAGGCAGTAGTTAGGATTATCGGACTTGTCGACTTCTTCAGGACGTCTAGCTTCGGAAGCTTCAATCTATTGCTCTTGTTGAGTAACTTGAACAACGAATCGACATGCTCGTCTTTAAAGGAATACTGCTTGTTGGCGCATGGCTGACTTGAAGAACCACCTCCCCTAACCGGTTGAGGTTTGACGGGGGATTTTGTCTCTGTTACCAAATTATCTTTTCTTTTTGATTGAAAAGAAGTTTCTGGCATGCGCCTTATCAACTTTTCGGGTCTGGGTATGTTTTCTTCTACCCTAACCCTGGCGATAATTTCTTAAACCTGTTCACCTTGCTGGATCAATTACTTCCAGGTGCAGCTTTCAGTAACTCCTATTTGAACTAGGAGTGAAGTTTGTAGATTATGGCGGCGTGTTTCTACCAGGGTGGCCTGGGTCATACCGCTGGGACATCGGAGTGCCATATTCTAAAATCTTTCCACAAATATTTTGACTAACTCTCCCTTTCGCTGCTCCGTGGCCAGGAGAGTGGGCATTATAATCTCCGAGTCATCTTCAAAGAAGCCTGTCAGGAAGAGCTTCTCTAAATCACCCCAGTTTTTAATGGATCCTTCTAGGAGTTTCATAAACCATTCAAAGGCAAGCCCTTTTAAAGTGCCGATGAACAAACATGCCAAGATGGCATCATTATCTACAATATTTCCTGTCTGAGACTTGAAGTAGTAGATATGTTGGTTCGGTGACCCTTTGCCGTCGAAAGCCTGGAGGGTTGGAGTTTTGAACTTAGGAGGGTATGGGACAAAATCCCACTCGGCCGGATATGGTCGGACCACTCCTGCTTCTTGGAGGCCTTTTCGATTGGTAAAGGCTTCCAGACGCAGCTCTAATTAACTCATTCTTTTAGAATGAATACCCCCATTCCCCGGGTTGCCTTCCTCTTTAGACGAGGATTTAGACGACTTGAAATTAGATTGTTCCTTCTCCTCAATATTTATGGAAGACGAGCTTTCTTCTTCTTTCCGTTTGCCTTTAGACTTCTTAGAAGAAGCTTTGTCGGTTGACTTCCTCTTGTCTTCAAGCAATTGTGCAAGCATCTGCTTGAGGGAATCGATGGATTCACGAATCATATCGAATTGTTTCCTCTGGACCTAGGCTTGTTGTTCAAAGCACCTGGCTGTCTCCTTAGGAGTATTTATCATGTATGCGAAGGCTTCCTTCTCTATGAAAGAGTTCAAGGCCTGCGATTCTGCAATGGCGGAATGTGATTCATTTACTTCAATGCCCCGAGCTAGGGCACTGTAGTTGATCGGGGCGACCGCACCAGTCTGCTTGCGAGTATGCCGATACACTCCTTCTGGTTCCGTGTCAGACTCATCAGAGCTTACTGCCGGTTATTTTTCCCTACTTCTTCTTACCATGTTTGTAGTGACTTCAGGGTACTCCATGTCAGAGAAGGCACCCTTTCTATAAGAGCGAAGCTTCTTGGTTGATCGGGAGGTTGAGATCAATCGTCTGAACACCGACTGTTTGCTTGTATGTAAGCTGCAGTGGCATTCAGGGAGCATTGCCGTGATGAGCCGTTCACAGCAACAAGACGGAGTGATCTGATTAGCACTCCTTTTCTTCGTCAAATAATCTCTTAGATCTGTCAGAGGAGGACAAAAGAGATCAGCCTCGAGTTGTCGAGGGCTTTTTAGCTTCTGAGAGCTATCCTTGCATCGCAAAGCTGAGACGCAGGGTTCTGAGATGCGGAGCTCACGTCCTGTAAGACAGACGCGGCTCTCGCATTTCGGCTCGAGAACGCAGGCCTCACGTCTCTACTGAGAAGGGATGCGGACCTTACGTTGCTAGTTATCGTGTTTAGCTAGCGATGGTTGAGACGCGGGTCCTATGTCTTTGAGAAGAGTTACGGACCTCGCGCTGCTGAATGTCGCGTTTGGGAAGTGGAGCTTCAGAAACGCAGGCCTTATGTGCTTCGTGTTTAGGTCTCCAATCGCAGACTGTCGTGGTTCAGGAGAGACGCGGGCTTGAGCCTCGTGTTCTATATCTGCTGGATAGGTAATTGTTCCAACTTCTCGCGCCTATAGTTGACGCGCATGTCGTCTCTATCATCGTTCAGCATTCCGGTTACGCCGTACAGGTTGCTTAGTACCCCCGGTGACCTGAAACTGAGGAAGAGGATGGGAACGAAGGGGCTGAATATCAGCAACGCTAACCTCACGGGTCTCATGGGAGACGTTGACGCAGGTGTTACATGTGATATGAGGATCCTTGGCACTCTTCTTGTCAGTCGTATCTGAAGGGATCTCAGAGTAAACTGGAGAGCGGGTGCCCGACGAGACCTTGCGGTACTGCCGCGCACTAGGGCTCTTGGAGCCGGAAGAGAGGAACTCTTCATATTTTGCCTGGTCGAACTTGTCAATGAGTGATTTGACAATTTTTCTCATATAGGTGATGCTACCTTGCGCCACAACTTGCTCATCAGTAGAGAAAGTAATCCCCAGCTCTTGTTTGGTGAGGAAAAATTGAAGATCGAGGGGTAAATTCTTTATTTAATAGTAAAGAAAATTACAGCGGATCAATAATCCTTTCACAAGAGAGGGAGATATTCAAGCTCAAATCTCCCCTTTGTTTAATATCGGGTTCTTGATGTGGCGATGGAAAGTGAATCTTATTTTTTGTTGACTGGGAGAACGTCAGGACCTCTTGAGAATTCTCTTTTTGGATGGTGGACGAAGTAACACAGCTTCTATCCAACAAGAATCTCAAGAAATTGTAGGCAAAAACAAACTTGTACACAGCAAGTTGTTAGAAGAGTTGAACTCTCTCTTTCTTTACCTGGAGATCTCGGTCTTTCTACGGCTTACAACTGAAGTTTTTCTGACCAAATTTTTCGACTCCTCTTCCATAGCAAACTGGGCTATTTATAGAGGCTTTAGGGGGTAAAAGTGTCCCCTAAAAATACTCCATAATGGGCGTTAATGCCCTCATTACGTTGGCAGTAATTGACCCAGTAATGAGGGCAGTTATAACCGAGACGCGGGCTTTAGGCCTCACGTTTTGCCATTGAGGTGATGCTTGAGAAACGCGAGCTTCCAATTCTGCGTCAAGCTTCACGTGAGACACGGCTTTGGACTAGTACTGCAATAATGCTGAGACGTAGCTTTCACACTCTATGTCTTGGTCCTTGCAATGATGTTGAGACACGAGTTTCAACCCTCGCATCTTGGTGCTGCGCTGGTGGCGATGATTAGCCTTGCGTCTGGAGTTTGGATTCAGATTTTTGATGACTTGTCTTCAATGATTTTTTAGACAGCCTACAAAGATGTCCCTTATGAAGAATACGTCCCGACTTTTGAGGAGCTTCACCTCTTGAGGAAAGAAGACCCTCAGGTGTATGGGACATACTGGGAAGTGTTGTGTCACTTTCACATCTACGGGCAGATATCCTCCTGGAGGAACAGTGATGTCAAGCAGATGTCCTGGGCGAGTTATCTGTTCAACGGCATAAATAAGAAAGGTGGCCCAGTGACTAGTCTGGCCCCCTACACTGATGAGAAAATTACTGAGAGGATCAATGCCTCTACAAGCTCCTACACCACAGAGTCGAACGAGGACACTTTCAGGCCTGATACGGTCTTTGAAAGTTTTCATCATCAGGCCCGAGTTCCCATTTCTGACCGGGCTCTATTGGCGGGCTTCCTTATACTGTGGCTGAAGCGTTGTGTGGCACCAACGCTGCCGCATGAAGTAATCGTTGCTGCTGTAGTATACCCGGCGGTCTTGCTTGCCTACGGGAAACTATCGCACTCCTTCCAGTGATGGTGGCTGGAATTCAGAGTGAATTATGGGCTCTGGTTAAAAGCCTGTGCCAAGTGGAGGCCATTATAGATTCTGGGTAGGCCAGTGGTCGATTCAGAGGGAAAGCCGAGAGTGAAGACCCCTAATTTCAGGATTGAGCTTTCATATACATACCTGATGGCCTGGTACGTTATGCACTATGTTTCACTGATGACGGTGGTGCCTTCCTCCGTAGGTTTCATTCCCTTCGTGCAGAAGATGGAGAATTCGAGTTAGTCCCACTACTATATGTTTTTTGTTTGGAAATCCATTCTGAACATTTTGAACTATCAGCTCGATCATTGCTTCCGTGAGATTGCTGGAGCATCTTACGGGGATAAGTTTGCCGACCTTGCGGGACCAAATGATTTCACAAGGCTGCCATCGGGAGCCTTCTAGTGGCTGATCAATATTCGGCCTGGATATCTGATCTTCCGGCAAGAAAATTCATGTAGATCGAGCCTTACATGCCCAGTCATTTTGCTCTGCAGTTCGGCTATGATCAGTTATATGTCGGCAACCCCAACCTGGCCTCTGCTTCAGTGAAAATTTATTTGAAGGTGCCCGGCGTGGTATGTTGACTGAATTTTCCTGCACACAAAATATAATATGTTAGTTTAAGAATAGATGTGCAAGTCTCAGTTCTAACCCGCGGTAGCAGGGCTATGCGGGTCGTGATCCTCAGGGAGGGACTGCGATGGAAGCGTTAAGCAAGTTTCTCTAAAGTTTTTATTTTTATTTGTTAAGTTAGAAAGGAGTGTATTTACAATGGGTGGTAGAAAAGAATATGGAGATGAGTTGTATTTAATCTACAAAAAAGAAAAGAAAAGAAAAAGAAAGAAAACTTATCTCTTTAGTCTGCTTGCCGTTTGAACCGTTGCGATGATTTCCCTTTCTTGGAAGGTGTACAAGCACGGCTTATGGGATCGTCCACCTTCTTAATCTACTCTACGAAAATAAAACAAGCTATGAAGACCTGTTCATCGCCATTGGGCCGTCAGGTTCCTTCTTCGGCTAGGTATTCTCGAAGCAGTTGATCTCATGGTGGGCAAGACATTAGAGAAACAAATAGAAGAAAGTAGATACAAGATTAAAATAAGAATAAAAGAAACTAGAATAGTACAAGAATAAAATAAAGCAAACCTTGATTCAATATATTAACAATGGTGTTAAAAATAACACTTACACGAGTCACCTCAGTACAAGCAGATCCCTTCCTCCATGAATACATCATCTCCTCTCAGCTTTTAAAAATATACAAAAGTGGAAAAGAGAACTAAAAAACCTAAAAACCCTAAAAAAATCTAACTTTGGCCCTTTGCTGGACGCTGGACGCTCTGTACGTTGTACTGCAGGGGATATTTATAGGTGCAGAGCCGAGGAGTCCTAGATAAACCTGCCCACGAAATCTGGGATCTGGATGAGATCAAAGTGCCGCGTTTCGCGGCTTTGCCGGGATCGCGCACTTTAGTGGCTTCTGGCCACGTGCCTTGGCGCGTGGCTCTCCTGGTCCGTTCCTCTGGGCTTCTGCTTTTGAAGTTTGATCCTGGCCTTTTAATCTGGATTTTCGAGATAACTTGGTATCAAGTTACCCTTAATCCAGATTTCTTCAAATTTCTCTCCACGAAATTCCTCTTTATTTGGCTTTTATCCTCATCCTGCATGTGTTTAGGGTTGGATAGAAGTCTATCCTTCCCTAATCTCTGATATTTGCAACTTTTTAGCCCTTGTATAATTGCACTTTGACAATCTGATATTTGCACTTTGAATCTTGGGCTTCAAATATGGGCTTGGATCTTGGCTTTGGGCTCTTTAAGCTTTATTTATTATTAAAATAATAATTCGAGGCCTGCACACAATAAATTACAATTATTAATAAATGTGCAGAATTAAATGAATAAATATGAAAATGTGATGGTAATATGATGATAAAAATGCATTTTCACTACCAATCATGGTACTACAGTACAGCTGGAGGGGGACAAATGCTATTTTCAGCCTGCCTCACAAGACGCCCATTGTCATACCAGCCTAGATTTTTGCACATGGTACTCCCTAGCTAGTAAGATGCCTGATTTTGAAATAAATACCTCTGCATTAAAAGCATTTAAGGCGTCTTATAAAGACAGGCTGGAGTCCAACAAACGTATGCGAGGTATGGACGAGTATCAGGCTCCGAGAGGGAAACAATAGGGAAGCGGGGATGGAGCAAGGACAGTAGCACCTAAGGGGAACCTGCTAAAAAGAGCGACAGGCTATGGCCAAACACTCTGTGGCTCTGCTTCTAAGGTGAGAGCCTATCTCGAAGAAGGCTAAGAGGAAATCGGAGGCTGAAGCTTCAATGCCAGGTAGTTCCTCCTTGTGTTGAGGAGCAGGGGGAGGAAGAAGAGAGGAGGAAGAAGTCCCCATCCTTCGCTCTCGCGGTCTGCACAGCAGGGGTCTTGTGATCCTGGAGGAAGGAGAGCTCGCGGATGAACCCATCGTGGCTGAGGAGGTTGAGCGACCTGAAGTTAACTTGGTGGGAGGGATGGCGTTGAGATTCCGGGAATCTCAACTCAGCCTGGACCTTCTTCAATTCATGAGAGAAGGTAGAGGTGCAACAACATGGGTCTCCCAGTGTATTGATGCCCACCTCGCGAGTTGTCTATCCCAGCCCTCCTACAGGGGTATTCAGTGGTAAGGTCTCGATCACTGAGACCTCTTATGTTTGAACTGTCGTCTTCATCATCTGAAGAACATGATATTATTCTAGCGAAGAAGTTGATTTTGGCGACGAACGCCTCTTCCGGATACGAGCAAATTCTTGCATATCTCAGAGGAAGAGATACAGGGATAGACCCTGTGACGGTTTCGCCGATAGCAAGGATCACCGCTACTGAAGGCATTTTCTTGTCCTCCTGAATTGATTCCCCATCAAGTTAGGAATGAGTTCTAACATTTCCTTTAACTTTCTTCTAAGGACTGGCTGCAGGTAGTGAATCCACACAAAACTTCTTCTCATATTGAGAGATGATCTAGGAGTTGGCCCAGCAGAAGGGTTTTTGAAGCTCCCGATACCAGGATGCTTCATGATGGTGCAACCGCCGAGGTCGGGGAGCCCTCACCCCCAAGTGGTTATTCAGAGATTTGCATTTTCATATTCTCTACTTGGTAAGAGAATGCAGATATGTTGAATACTCTCCTTTTATCATTACCAACGACATTTAATGTTGTGGTTTGTAGAGAGCACTGGGGTAGCTCAAGTAAGAGGATCCTGCGGCCAGCATTGGCGCAGAAGATAGCACAGTTCAAACTTCGACGGGGACCCCAGTGCCGTAGAGTTTGTGTTGCTTCTATTGTTGTGGAAGCTGCTACAACAATAACTGTCCCTGATGTATTGGCGACGTTCCTCAGTGTCTGATGAGCCTGTTGTCGGCCTCACCCCTGCACAAGTTGAACTAGTTCCCGTCTCTCATCCTGTCATGAAAAGGGTGTCCCGGGAGTACATCAGCAGGGTTATCTGTAGCTAATGACGTGACAATTTTTTTGCTTCCATGAGGTCCTATATTGACTTGGTCCTTTCCGGGGGCAGTTCCTTTGAATTTTCTCGAATGCTTCTCGAGAATCAGATCAAGAACATCAGTCCACACTGGGAGTCCATCGCAGGCTAGGGCGCGTCTGCTGCTGGTTGAACAGCTGAGGAGCCACCTAAAGGAGCTCAGACCCTAGAGAATGATGGCTCAATGGATGAGGCTCGGTCAACACTGAGTAAGCTCCTCACCACTCAAGAACACACGAGTGAAAGGATATAAAGGAGCAAATGGCTGAAGAAGCCCACCATCTCCAGCACTTCCAAGCTGACTACCAAGACTGAATGGCGATTCAAAGGATCTAAAATCATCATCTAGAGTGCAAAGCAAGTTATCACCACTACTCGGATTACTATTGCCAGGGCGCAAGCCTTAATTGAGGCCAATGAGCAGAAACTTGCCATCGCTAGAAAAAGGCTGGAAGAGCTGGAGGTTGCGAAGATGCAGGTCAAGAAACCTTACTGCTCATTCCTTCAGATTGGAGTCTCTTGAGGCGTAACTGGCTACGAAGAGATTTTTGTTCGAAGAAGAACTGCGGGCCTAAGCTTTGGTCGAAGCCGAAAGGGCACGTCAACACGAGATACATTGCCTCCGGGAACAAATCCGTTCTTTAGCGAAGCAGGATTATTAGCCTTCTTCTTCTTTTTGTATCGTCCCATTTTTCGTAACACTCCATTTGTCGAATAAGAGTATTTGTGTTACTTTTATCAGCTTTGAGTCAATTAATAAAAGTCCATAAATTTTATCTCATCTTTATCCTTTCGGACTCTTTTGCTGCCTGGGTAAACTCAATTTTCATAGTCGTATTCCTTAACTATTTGTGGAAACACAGTTCTCAGTCATTTTGATAGGGTATGCCGTGAATAACAAACTCAGACTGCACTAAGTTCTTGAGCGAGACGCGGCTCTCTTTTGTAGTGGAGACGCGATTTTGGCCCCTCAAGAATGACACGCGGGTCTCAGCCGGTTGGTGAGGACGTGGCTCTGACTCATTAATGGAGACGGAGTTCAGACTCATCAAGAACGACACGTAAACCTTGGCTGTTTGGCAAAGACGCGGCTCTGGCTTAAGAGAGACATAATTCTGAGACACAAACTTGCGTTTTTTAATAAATGGGGCGAGGCCTTTAGGTTCATGAAAGGACGAGGATCCATGAACGCGGCCTTTATCTGCAGTAGAGACGTGATTTTGGGGTCCTAACTGCAAGCACATCAAGAATGACGTGTGTTTCTCAGCTGGTTGGTGAGGACGCGGCTCTGACTAAATAGAGACGCGATTTTGGTCTCTTGAGAGGGCGCAAACTCGGGCTGTACTGAGTTCATGATTGAGACGCGGCTTTAGGATGCAGCCTCCAAGTCTTGTGAATGGGTGTGAACTCATAACGCAACCCTAAATAGTCATGGAGAATGTGAAAATCACTTAGAGGGGGGTGAATAGGTGATAATGCTAATCAATGCACAATTTAAAAATATGATACAACAATCGCCCAAAACAAGACTAAGAGTCGAATGCCCCGCAAAGGGTTCTGAACTCCTTCCTCCTGATTCCTCTTGAAATGAGTTAGAGGTGCTCAATGCAACCTTATTGTATGGGACCATGATTGACAAGATGAATGAAAATAAATGAATATTGCAATGAAGATTGAGAGCAAGTAATAAGAGCAATGAAAGTAAAGCAAGAAGTAAGAGCAAGTAAACCAAACGCAAACACCGAGAATTTTTCCGAGGTTCAAGCACCCAGCTCTACGTCCCCGCCTTCCCCAGAAGGATTTCTAACCACTATAACTTCACAAAGATGTTACAAATACACCGGAGTACCCAACTCCACAATCACAAGTACAAGTTTTCTCTTGGTAGTCAAAAGACCACAACTCTCTTTTGCAAAACTCTCTTCCCTTACAATAATCCTTGTAGAACAATGAGTAGGAATGAAGCTCTTGAGTGTAAGTGAAAAGAAAAAGGAAATCAGAGAGTTTTGAAAAACACTTCAGAAAATGAAAGAGAATTTCAGCACAAAAACCAAGAAACAAAGCTCTTTTGAATGCCTTAAACTTTTGAAACTTTTGCAAATTTTTCTTGTGTTAAATCTCTCCCCAAACCCCCTATTTATAGTAGAGGGATAGGGTTTGAAGATAAAACTCACTTAAGGCTAATTAGGAAGTATTAGGATCAGTAAATAACATTTAAGCCCTTTTTAGAAAGAAAAAGACAAAAACAAATCTGCTCAGAAAACTAGCCGTTACTGTTCAAACGGCACACTCGGTCGACCGGCCGGTCGACCGACGTTCAAAAATAAGAGCCGTTGCTGGCTCTCGGTCGACCGGACGGTCGACCTAAAAATACAGACAGCAAATGTCTTACAGACAGTCAGGTTTCGGTCGACCGCCCGGTCGACCGTGAAACATGCACACGGATACGCTCTGCTGCCAGAACCACGGTCGACTGGGTCGGTCGACCGGATTGACCTGACACAGGGTCGGCCGACCGGACGGTCGACCGGCTCAGGTCAAAGGCCAAAACAAAAACAAATTTTTGAAGGGAGTTTAGAATTAAACAAAGTAGTTTTGAATAGAGATAAATATAAACATAAAAATGAGTTTGTAGCCAGAAGATTGTATACAAAAATATTTTGTACATTTTATAGGAAATATTTTTGGAAATAAGTTGTGCGCAAAAACATGTGTGATAGAGCTTCAAACCTATTCACTATTCTTTAACAAAACTATAAAACTAGAAACAATCTAATGAATTATCTTGAGCAATCTTGAAGTCTTGAGCCATGCAATGCCTTGCTAGAGCCTTCTCTTCTATGTTCCTTCCTTGATGTGCAAAACGCCTTCTTTGCTTCATGAACCTAGAAGTTCTTGCAATAGCTACGCAATGGCCTCCAAATATGGTACTAACCTGAAACTTATCTTAACAAACTTATTAGTACCAAATAGCTCTTATTTGTTTTGTTATCATCAAAACTCTAAACAAATGGAGAGTGTAACCTTTTGGGCCAACAATCTCCCCTTTTTGATGATGACAAAACAAATAGGCTATAAACAAAAATATAGAGGAGGGGAGAAAGCTCCCCCTCAAATTATGCTATATTAAACAAAGAAAAACAATATAATTTATAATTTGCAAGTAAACATCATGAAACCAAAAACCATAAACACCATGAGATATAAAACACTTGCAAAAACACTTAAACTCAAATTGCAAGAATTCATGAAAACAAATCAAAAATTAAAAACATATATAAACTCATATGGAACCAAAACCATATGAATTCATATTTCCATACATAAACTCATTCTCCCCCTTTTTGTCATACATCAAAAAGGGTCAAGAAAATATTGTTAATCAATAACACAAACATTAAGTTCACCACATATGAAAGAAAATCTAGCAAAATCAAGTGATTTAGTGAAAATATCGGCAAGTTGCAAATCCTTATAAACATAATCAATATCTATATCTCCTTTCTCAAAATGATCTCTAAGAAAGTGATATCTAATCTCAATGTGCTTGGTCTTACTATGTTGATTTGCATTCTTAGTCATATGTATAGTACTAGTATTATCACAAAATATTTTTATATGGTTATAATGCAAATCATAATCAAGGAGAGTATGTTTCATCCAAAGGACTTGTGCACAACAAGCCCCCGCGGCAACATACTCCGCCTCGGCGGTTGAGAGAGCTACGGAATTTTGTTTCCTAGAGGACCATGAAACAAGACAATTACCAAGAAATTGACATGTCCCACTAGTACTCTTTCTATCTACTCTACAACCCGCATACTCGGCATCCGAATAACTCGTCATAGAGAAATCTCCGATTTTCGGATACCAAAGACCTATTCCAATTGTGCCCTTAATATAACGAATAATGTGTTTTACCGCTATAAGATGGGACTCTTTGGGACACGATTGAAATCTAGCACAAAGACACACACTAAACATTATGTCCGGCCTACTTGCCGTCAAATATAAAAGGCTACCTATCATGCTTCTATATAATTTAATATCAACATTTTTACCTTGGTCATCCTTATCAAGCTTGGTTGTACTTGCCATGGGAGTGTTACAAACTTTAGAGTCTTCAAGTCCAAACTTCTTTACGAGTTCCTTTGCGTACTTGGCTTGACATATGAAGTTCCCATCTTCCAATTGCTTGATTTGGAGTCCAAGAAAGAAATTCAATTCACCCATGGAAGACATTTCAAACTCACATTGCATAACCTTTTCAAACTCCTTGCATAAAAACTCATTAGAAGATCCAAAAATTATATCATCAACATAAATTTGCACAATTAAAATGTCATTATCAACATGCTTAGTGAATAGTGTTGTGTCTACTTTGCCTTTAACAAAATCATTTGAAATGAGAAAACTAGAAAGCCTTTCATACCAAGCTCTAGGAGCTTGTTTCAATCCATACAAAGCTTTATCAAGTTTAAAAAAAATTTGGATGAACATGATCAATAAAATCGGGAGGTTGTTCAACATAAACTTCTTCATTTATAAAACCATTCAAAAATGCACTTTTCACATCCATTTGAAAAAGTTTAAAATTTTTGAAAGATGCAAAAGCTAGTGTCATCCGTATGGCTTCAAGCCGTGCTACGGGTGCAAAGGTCTCCTCAAAGTCAATTCCCTCAATTTGAGTGTAACCTTGGGCCACTAACCTAGCTTTATTCCTAATGACATTACCGGACTCATCCATCTTGTTTCTAAAGATCCACTTAGTACCAATTATTGGTCTATCGTGGGGCCTAGGAACAAGGTGCCAAACTTGATTGCGCTCAAATTGATTGAGTTCCTCTTGCATGGCTAGCAACCAATATGAGTCCGCCTCGGCTTCGAGGATGCTTTTGGGTTCAAAATGAGAAATGAAAGCAAAGTTACCACATAAGTCATGAAGCTTGGAGCGAGTTGTTACCCCTTTAGATGCATCACCTAAGATGAGCTCCTTGGGATGATTTGTAGCATATCTCCAAGCTTTAGGAAGCGGTTGAGAGCTTTCCTCTTTATCCTCTAGAACATCACCAATGGATTCTTGCTTTTCTTCTTGAGCGGGTGAGTCCTTCAAGGATAGTCTCTCCATGTCTTCACCTAATGGGTCAATCTCTACAACATTCTCAACAACCACATTAGATTCTTCAAACTTAACATGCATGGATTCTTCAATGGTAAGTGAAGATCTATTGAATACTCTATAAGCTTTGCTAGTAGTAGAATATCCAACAAAGATTGCTTCATAAGCCTTAGCATCAAATTTACCCAAGTTATCTTTAGTATTCAAAACAAAACACTTGCATCCAAAAACTTTAAAATATGCAACATTTGGTTTTCTAGAATGATACATTTCAAAAGATGTTTTGAAAGAATTCTTACATAAATAAATACGATTTGAAATATAGCATGCGGTGTTTACGGCCTCGGCCCATAATATTGAGGGAGGTCATATTCACTTATCATGGTCCTAGCCATCTCTTGAAGTGTTCTATTTTTCCTTTCTACAACTCCATTTTGTTGTGGAGTTCTAGGACATAACATTTCATGCTTGATTCCCTTTTCATCACAATAAGTCATGAAGAGTTGGTTAACAAACTCACCACCTCTATCACTCCTTATTCTCAAAATCGAAAAACCTTTTTCTTTTTCAACCCTTTTTCGAAAAATTTTGAAATGAGAAAAAGTTTGATCTTTGTGTTCCAAAAAGAAAACCCAAGTGAAACGAGAAAAATCATCAACTAAAACAAATGCAAATCTACTACCATTTAAGCTCTTAGTTTTAGTTGGTTCAAAAAGATCCATATGAATTAATTCTAATGGCCTAGTTGACATGATATCCTTGATTGGTTTGAAAGAAGACTTGGTTTGTTTCCCAAGTTGGCACGCACCACAAATGCGGTCTTTCTCAAACTTCAAGTAAGGTATACCCTTCACCAATTTCTTAGAATTAATTCTAGAAAGATGGTCAAAAGATGCATGTCCTAATCTTCTATGCCAAAGCCAAGAATTCTCATCAAAAGCATTCAAGCATTTAGTAGAACAATCCATATTAAGCATGTCAATGATATAAACATTATTGTCACGAAAACCGTGAGAATACAATCATTGGTTTTAACATCAAAATCTTGCAAGAAGAATCATCAAAAACAACTTTAAATCCACGGTCACAAAGTTGACTAATGCTAAGCAAGTTATGCTTCAAACCATCAACAAGTACTACATTTTCTATAATAGGAGATGCACCAATTTGAATGTTACCTATACCGATGATAGTGCCCTAGGAGTCATCCCCGAAGGTGACGGTGCCACCTTCCATGTACCTTGATAGGGTTGTAAAGTTATTGATGTCCCATGTCATGTGTCTTGAACAACCACTATCAAGGTACCACCGCTCCTTACGTCTTGGAGCCTTGGTATGTACCTACATCAAATAATTTAGGACTTGATTTTGGTACCCACATTTTCTTGGGTCCTAAAGGGTTAGTGCCATGAACCCAAACAAGATTATTTGATCTATTAACTTGGTCATAACAAAACTTAGCCAAATGTCCATTTTTACCACAATAAGTACATCTATACACTCTACCATATTTAAAAGCATAGTGAGTGTGAGATTTGTGAGCATATGTGGATTTAGCATAAGTGTGGTGTGTAGTGTGAGCATGGGGAATCTTAATGTGAGAATCTTTAGCATGAGAGGTGTGCTTTTTAGAAAACTTTTCTTCAAGTTTCTTTGTGTTAAAAGCACAATCTTTCAAAACCTTTTCAAAATCAACCATTTTAGTTTTTAAAGAAGAAATTTCTTTTTCATCAATCTTAAGAAATTTTGCCTTAGAAGAAATCTTGTAAGCACTAAATTCTTCTTGAATAGAAATGAGATTGGAAAAAATTTCATCTTTTTCTTTAGAAACCATAGCAAGTTGATTTTTAAGAAAAGCAACTTCCTTTACCAATTTTGAACACTCAATCTTTTTATTATCATAAGTTTCGGAGAGTTCAACAAAAGCATGTACAATAACTTCTTTAGTTAATTCATCATCTTCATTAAAAGGTTGTGGGGTTACCTTTGGTGCGTTTGCCATGAAACACATGTTCGCCTTGTCCACCTCGTCTTCGGATTCACTTTCTGAATCCCATGTGGCTTTGTAGGCTTTCGTTTCCACCGGCTTCTTTGGCTTGAAGGAGGAAGTCATCTTCTTCTTGAACTCCGGGCAATCCGCAATGATATGTCCGGGCTTTCGGCAATTGTAGCAAATAATTCTTCTCTCCTCTTTACCTTCAAATTTTCTTCGGAAGTTGAGCTTGTTCTTCCGGTACATCCTTTTGACATTTCGCACAAGAAGGGAGAGCTCCTCATCTTCTTCTTCATCTTCTTCATCGTCCTCAAGAGTGGATGAAGACTTGAAGGCTATGGACTTCTTCTTTAGCGGAGCGGCCTCTTCTCTTGCCTTCTTTTCCATCTCATGGGTTTTTAAGTTCCCAATGAGACTAATGAGGTTCATTTCATCCTTGTCGTTCAATTCTTTCAAGGTGGTGGCCTTTATCTCCCATGATGAAGGAAGAGCCCGAATCACTTTTCGCACCTTTTGGTCATTGGAGATATCATCACCTAAAGAGGAAAGAGCATTGGTGATTTTAGTAAACCTTGTAATCATGCAATCAATGGTTTCATCATCAATCATTTTAAAAGATTCATATTGGGACCTTAAGAGATCTATCTTAGCTCTCTTAACTTGTGAAGTCCCCTCGTGTGTGACCAACAAATGTTGCCAAATCTCATAGGCCGATTGGCAGTGTATTACCCGTGTAAGGTCGTCCTCATTCAAGACGGTTAGAAGGGAATTTTGGGCCTTAGAGTTAGCCTCATATTTTCTAAAGGTAAAGTCGGACCATGTGCTTTCATCACTATCGGGTCTAACATAGGGTTTGGTCAAGGATTTTGCCACTAAGCTACCTAAAGATTGTAAAAAGATAGTCATCCTAACCTTCCAAATAGGGAAATTAAGTCCCTCAAATTTAGGAGGGGTTTTGATGTTATCGGCCATGTTTACTAGTGAATGACAAATGGAATGCAAATGTTGATTAGCAAATTTTAAGGATCTCTCTAAGGATGTTAAGCCAAACCTAGAGTCCAAGCTCTGATACCAATTGAAAATCACCTAGAGGGGGGAATAGGTGATAATGCTAATCAATGCACAATTTAAAAATATGATGCAACAATCGCCCAAAACAAGACTAAGAGCCGAATGCCCCGCAAAGGGTTCTGAACTCCTTCCTCCTGATTCCTCTTGAAATGAGTTAGAGGTGCGCAATGCAACCTTGTTGTATGGGACTATGATTGACAAGATGAATGAAAACAAATGAATATTGCAATGAAGATTGAGAGCAAGTAATAAGAGCAATGAAAGTAAAGCAAGAAGTAAGAGCAAGTAAATCAAACGCAAACACCGAGAATTTTTCCGAGGTTCGAGCACCCAGCTCTACGTCCCCGCCTTCCCCAGAAGGATTTCTAACCACTATAACTTCACAAAGATGTTACAAATACACCGGAGTACCCAACTCTACAATCACAAGTACAAGTTTTCTCTTGGTAGTCAAAAGACCACAAACTCTCTTTTGCAAAACTCTCTTCCCTTACAATAATCCTTGTAGAACAATGAGTAGGAATGAAGCTCTTAAGTGTAAGTGAAAAGAAAAAGAAAATCAGAGAGTTTTTGAAAAACACTTCAGAAAATGAGAGAGAATTTCAGCACAAAAATCAAGAAATAAAGCTCTTTTGAATGCCTTAAACTTTTAAAACTTTTGCAAATTTTTCTTGTGTTAAACCTCTCCCAAACACCCCTATTTATAGTAGAGGGCTAGGGTTTGAAGATAAAACTCACTTAAGGCTAATTAGGAAGTATTAGGATCAGTAAATAACATTTAAGCCCTTTTTAGAAAGAAAAAGACAAAAACAAATCTGCTCAGAAAACTAGCCGTTACTGTTCAAACGGCACACTCGGTCGACCGGCCGGTCGACCGACGTTCAAAAATAAGAGCCGTTGCGGCTCTCGGTCGACCGGACAGTCGACCTAAAAATACAGAGAGCAAATGTCTTACAGACAGTCAGGTTTCGGTCGACCGCCTGGTCGACCGTGAAACATGCACACGGATACGCTCTGCTGCCAGAACCACGGTCGACTGGGTCGGTCGACCGGATTGACCTGACACAGGGTCGGCCGACCGGACGGTCGACCAGCTCAGGTCAAAGGCCAAAACAAAAACAAAATTTTGAAGGGAGTTTAGAATTAAACAAAGTAGTTTTGAATATAGATAAATATAAAACATAAAAATGAGTTTGTAGCCAAAAGATTGTATACAAAAATATTTTGTACATTTTATAGGAAATATTTTTGGAAATAAGTTGTGCGCAAAAACGTGTGTGATAGAGCTTCAAACCTATTCACTATTCTTTAACAAAACTATAAAACTAGAAACAAATCTAATGAATTATCATGAGCAATCTTGAAGTTTTGAGCCATGCAATGCCTTGCTAGAGCCTTCTCTTCTATGTTCCTTCCTTGATGTGCAAATGCCTTCTTTGCTTCATGAACCTAGAAGTTCTTGCAATAGCTACGCAATGGCCTCCAAATATGGTACTAACCTTAAACTTATCTTAAACAAACTTATTAGTACCAAATAGCTCTTATTTGTTTTGTTATCATCAAAACTCTAAACAAATAGAGAGTGTAACCTTTTGGCCAACAGAATGGTCCCAACTTGCTTAGGAGACGCGACTCTGAACCACTTTAGGAGACGCGGTTGTGGCCTCTTCAGCAGGAATAAACGGAATGCAGCCCTCAGGTCTATGAAAGGTCGCGGACTTGTGGACACGACCTTTGAGTCTGCGCCCAACGCAGCCTCGTAAGCATCACATGCAGCCCGTCTTAAAGATCTTGTTGGATCTTTTAATGCCAAGTCGGCGTTGACAATTGGGACTTGTGTCCTTCGATGTTTCCTGAAGTGGCAATCCACATGTCAGCTCCTTAGTGGACTTGATGTTCGTGCGAGAATTAAGGCCGATGGTTTTTATTTTTATGCCATTAATATATGACTTGCCTATAAATAGGCCTCACCCCCTTGACAGTCCATTATTTAGACTGTTTCCTTTTGAGAGCATGCGCTCTGAGGGTCTTCATCTTGATTTGTCTATCTTCCCTTCAAGGGGATGTGTTCCAATGAATAGTAAGAACTCGAAGCTTCCATGCTTTGCTTTAATCTTCTCCAAAGATTACCACTGTCAAGTGATTTCAAGATCAAAAAGCATCACTTTAAGTGCTATTTGCGGCCGCGTCTTGATGCATAAAGTTCAACTTCTAGAGAATTCTTCTCCGCATAGGAACCAGTTGTCGCCATGAAATACTCAGTCCTTCTGAGTTTCTGTCTTCCTGTCCATTGAAGAAACTCGATCTCTTGATCTCTTCTTGAAGTCTAATTCATGTGCCGTGTTCGGAAGTCGCATCTTTCAGGCTTCTTGATGAAGAGATCTCGCTGACTTTTAATTCTAAGTCACAAGTCTTTTGACGCGAGTGTGACAAACTCTGTACTTAGATCTTGAAACGCGAGTTTGGTACATAAAGCCGCGTTTGAGGTTCTTAACTTAAGAGAATTTTAACTCTTTTGAGACCTCTGGACATAGATGTAGCAACCCCTATTTCTCAAACGTAGGTGTGGCAAACTCTGCATTTGGGTTACCTCGCGTCTTTTATCTTGGACGCAGGTCTGACACCAAACTGCGTTCAGATCTGCACTGGCCAACTCCGCGTCTAAAGTTCACAATTTCAATCATGTCTGCTCTTCAACTTTTCTGTTTTCTACCTTAGCAGAATTTTAAATTTTTGGTTTTTGCTTCTTGTAGGTTTTGGGAGCCTCAGTCAGTCTTCCGCATCTTCGCTGGGCTTATGGGGGAATATTTTGACCCGCCAGCTTGTTCGAGCTCTTGAGATATCCATCAAGGCCTTATTGACCATGACGCACCAGCAATACTCCCGGGTTTGTCATGGTCACAGTGGGTATGGTGGTGGGTATGGTGATAGGTATGGTCCTCTTGCAGGTCACGGGAAAGAGGACGTCATATGTAAGGTCTCGGATCCTCCCTTCACCAATCTTATCCCCAGAAGTGACATCGACGAAAACCCATACTCGTTAGATAACTTTCTGGTGGTGGAGATGTTCATCAATGAAGGATTACGGCCCACACCAGTTGGTCGGTTGGAATCAGAATGTTCTTTTGCATTTTGACCTCAAGAAACACTATTGTTCTCGGTTAGTGATGAGCTTCTTCAATGTTTACATCATGAATCATGATGTAGTCAGCACTCGATCATCTCAACACCGGTCAACTGCGACATGATTCAGTAGGAGAAGAGAAGGACCTTTTTACGGCGCTCTTCCAAACATCTTATATTTTGAACAGTGTAGATGTCTTGAGGAGTGAGTACAATCTTTCACTGAGAGAGAGGGACTTCTTTGTACTCCTTTATTGTAACACTCAATCTTATTGTATAAGAACGTCTTGTATCACTTTCTTATGTTTGAATATTAATAAAAGTGACACTTTTTCTTGTCTTCTTATATGTCTTGAATTTCTTTTTTTTTGTATTGAAAATCAGACACATAGAAGTAGGGACTCTTGACTTACTAAAAATGCGATAATTAATTTAACAAGTCAAAGTTGGAAAAATTCCATTTCAAAAATTTAAGATTACTGTCAGAGGTGTGATATTAACTTGACAGAAATGTGGGTCAGAGGTATGATATTAACTTGACCTCGACGGAAATTTCAGCTTCATTTGGGAAGACTGAAAACATCACTGTCATAGGTGTAATGTTAAATTTGACAGTGAAGGTATTGTTAGGGTGTAATTTTGAACTTGGCATTAGTCATCTCAACTTCAATATCGAAGTTCGAGGGAAAGTCATTTCATAGGTGTATTATTGAACTTAGCAATAAACCAGACGCTAGAGGTGTGATGTTAAACTTATCATCGCTCATCTCAGCTTCAATATGGAAATTTGAGGGAGAGTGCCTATCAAAGGTTTATTATTGAACTTGACAGCAACTTAATCACTGTTAGAGGCGTGGTGTTAAACTTAACAGTAATTTGTCAGAGGTGTAATTTTGAACTTAACAAGAATTGATTTGCGATAGGAGCAATTTTAAGGACTTGTCATTCTATTGATGAGAATTGATAAGTGAAATTTGGAATGTCAGAGGTGTAATATTAACTTGACAAGTTTGGTTTGTGATCGGAGCAATTTTGAGGACTTGTCATTCTATTGATGAGAATTGACAAGTGAAATCTGGAATGTCAGAGGTGTAATTTTTAACTTGACAAAATCCACTAGGGACTAGAAAATCTGGTTTGTCAGAGGTTTAATATTAACTTGACAAATCTTAGTTCCTTCAATTAGGGAGATGGACACAAGTATTTTTGTGGCCCTACCATTCTGTGGGTGAGAATTAGTAGGAGATTTTGGGAGAGAGGTGGGACCAAGTCCCTTAGAATTTTTAGCAAACCCTCAGCTATCAACAGATTTAGTGTGTCTTTACCAACTACCGTTTGAGTTAGGCTAGCCATGCTATTCCCCTCAGCATGATGAGTTGTCGAAGACTTACGTTGGACTTAAAAACAAACATTTTTCTCTATCTTTAGCCGTCGGAGGCGTCGGATGTCTATAGAAAGTAGCCAAGCTAAAACTGAAGTCTTGCATTTTGTTTCTTCTTCAAATTTTACATCATGCATCCTGATTAGTCACATATATTACATTTACATTGTCACCTTACCATACTTTTTAGCTAATAAATCCTATGAATAAGTCTCCTTTTTCTTTGTTAAATGTAGGCCCAAGTGCTAAAAAGAAGAAAAGAGACAAGCCCAAAAGCCCACCAAATTCTGATTTAATTCAGAATAAATTCGAAATGAAGAAATCAGGGCAAAATCTTGGCATATCAAGAGGTTGAGAAGAATCCTCCCTGAATCGAGCGGTTGAAGCCACACAATCAAAGGCTGTTTCGTCAACGTCTGGAGCATAAACAAGAAAACCAGCAGAAGATACGGGGAAATCACCAAAACAGAGTTCTCCCCCACTAGGTGTGGCCCACACCAGGGCCGCAAAAACGCGGCCCAAGCAGCGTTTTCGCGGCCAAGTGGAGTTTGTTGGGGGAGCGTTTGCTCCCCCAATCTTCCCGGGATCCTATCCTTTAGGTTTTTGCCTATAAATACTGGTTTTAGCAAAGAAAAATGTAGCGAAGATTAGGATTAGAATTTTTATTTATTCTTTAGGGATTTAGGCTCTTTGTTAGATAGTATAGAAGTTGTATTTTTGATTTATAATTTATAGTTCAGTGCAAACACCAGAGAGAAAAGTGGAATTGAGTGTGTAATTCGTCTTTGAAGTGACAATCAAAGGAGCTTCTACTCGCTTGACCAACTCAACTCGAAGTCGGTATGTTCAAGTTTGCTTTTCATTCTATTGTTTGTTTTCATTTTGTAATGAGTAGCTAATTTATTTTCTGGGCTCACTAATGGACCTCTTCTATGCCTTCTCTCTTGACTGATTCCATAACAAGCAACATTTTTTGAAGCATAAAGTGTCTTAGTTAAAACTTTGTTCTTGAAAGCACATGAGATTTCTTTACTTTAACGTGTACTTTTCAAACACAAATCTCTTTGAACTATTTTTATTCCATGCTTGCTTCTTCGCTCTTGATAGTTTAGTATTCACTTCTTAATGATTTGTAATAAAAGGACTTAAGATTTAAATGAGATGATCTTATTTGTTTTACTTGGACATTAAAAGAAGCTAAAAGTTTATGGTTCATAATAAAAGTGATGCAACCCAAATTTCCTTGAGATAAGTACATAGTTGAGTTAAACATTAGTGATCCCGGATCTTCTCTTATATCTAAAACAACCAAACAATTTTTAAAGTTTATTTTCACCTTCTCTAAAGTCTTCTCCAAAGTTGCATTTTCCTTTTTAATCATCTCCTTCTTTTCATTCTCTTTTCAATTAAAAATGAACACAATTTTTTGTTTTTAAACGAATCACCGAAAAGCTTCCATCGTATTCCTCCTCGTGGACACGACACGTTAGCCACAAGCTACACGGTAAATTCTTAAACTCTTTGATTGTTCTTTCTTTAGCAATCAATTTTAGGCGCCGTTGCCAGGGAGGGAACGGTGTAGTTATTTTTTTAACAAGTTTTGTGTGTTGTTTCAGGGACTTGAAGATTCAGATCTAGCATTCTAGCTTTGCAAGAGAAGACTTGCAAATTCTGTGCCCCTACTCTCGAAAGTAGGAAACAGAATTTTAAGAAATTGCATTGCAGAAACTGAAAAATTCAATGGACTACTAAAAACTCTTTTTTGCAGGACATATTGCTCGCAAAAATTTAAGTTTTTGTATGTTATATTTGTGCTATTTCTACTATCCACCATCCCTATTTTAAGCCAACAGTAAAACACTTGTTGAAAAGTTTAAAAAAATTGATTAGACGTTTGCATTTTAGGCACGAGTCTTTTCAATTAATTTACTTTACTGTTGAAGAGTGCTGGAGCAAGGTACGTACGCATTGCATTTAGAATAGGAC
>JAVJIF010003840.1:0-303667 GCA_038442645.1 Agave tequilana
TTTGCTTTGTTGAAAATTGTCTGATTAATCAAACTCTTTACTTTTTTCAGTCAATTGGTCAGATCGACGTAATTCAAGTGAAGAGATTTTTCGTTTTAGCATTCTTTAATTTGACCACGTTGAGAACCCTTTCTTAGTTATACTCTAATCATACGAAATTTTAGGAAAGATTTGCTCTTTAATGATTCTTAAATTACACTATTTTTTTGTTTTGAATAAAATTTAACTAGATGCAAAGAAAGCAAATAAACGTGACTATTATGCAAATCTTACCTAACTGTGCTCTGATACCAAATTGATGTGAAACGTGTAAGGGGGCGGAAGCAAAAAGACAAAATAACTCAATAAAATATTTCACCAAAAGAACGATTGTTGGTAGGAACGGATTAAAAACAATTAATTTCAATAATATTTTTTTAGCATGCAGCTGTTTGATTTATTTCAATTATCAAGTGACTAACTTTATGCTTAATGTTATGCATGTTATCAGATTCGATAATCAATAAATAAACTACTGAAATTACAGGGCAATTCATATTCACACAACTCGCGATTTAAAGTGAACAATAGATCAAGATTGATAATAAGTTAAAGATGTATATCCAACTTGTAAAAATAGTTTATGGATTAAAATTGTGCCGCTTGAATTACCTGTGAAATGAACCTGATGTTCTTTGTTTTCTGGTTCTGTGAGCTTTCAGTATTGTAGCTCTTTCTGTCACAAATCCAATGCTTCAAACAGTGCGCGATTTGGATTTCGAATGAGTGAGATATAACTTGAATTAGGAAGCTTGCTGGTGTAAAATTTTACTTGCGCGAATCTATTTCAGCTTTTGCTTTATTTTGGTGGCATGAAGAAGCATGGATGACCTCGGCTTCAGCGGTGACGAAGAGGGTAACAATAGGCGTCGAGGTCTGCAGTAGACATGGAGAGAGATTTAGCAGCACTTTAGAGAGGAAATAAATTTGTTGTGGAGAGGTTGAGAAGGAAAATTAAATTATAGTAACCGATAAATCAATTAGGGAGTCACACCACTCATCAGGGTCTAATAGGGCATCCCACACTATTAGAAAGAGGATTCATCATCCATAACAAACTCACAAAGAGATAAACAAATTTTTATTGATTTCATTGATTGTTAAAAAAAGTGAATATATGGGGACCTTTATATAGGCTGCAAAATTGTACTCTCCTACTTCTATTTGAATTACATAATTAAACTCGTAAAGAAATCAAAAGTCTAAAGAAAAGGAAAAAAACATGAATAGAAAAAACGACATGAAAAAGAAATCAGAAATCTTACTACAATTCCGATTACTAAATACAAAAAATAAGAAATAAAAATTAGTAATCCTAATACTATTAAAACTACTAGATCCATGTCAAGTTAGCGCGTCTTCTCTGACGATAGTAGTTATGTCATGTCTTTGTTCCTTTGTCCGCATCAGATTTGGATGTCACTGTGTGCATGTCTCGAATATTGTAGCGAGTGAGAAACTCATCTAATTCGGTAACATATTCCTTGGCAGATATGTTGCCTTGGGTAATTCGGCGCCAAGAAGATCAACGAAGCAAAATAGTGGAATGTATTTACCCATATGAATTTGTCCTTCATATATTTTCAAGTCCCAATCGGTGTTTGAAATCAGTCTTTCCTGTTTCTTTTCACATATGGTCAATATTGGCTCCCTTGTCCAGTCAGTTTCGCGAGCGAACTTGACTTTCTCCATTTCAGAGAGCAAGTATCAGTCCATGCTGTGTAGCTAATCAAAAAAAACTTGAGAATTTCTTAAAAACCAGAATAATCTAGACGACCATCTTGATACATCCATTGTGGTGGTTGTGAGAATGCCTATATGCACTTTTTATTTTATTATTTTTTTTTTTTAAAATGCAAAAAAGCGGTTAAAGTTTCTTAACAAGTGCCTGCAATATGTGAAAGTGAAAGAGGAAAATTTTATTTTTTGATTTTTTTAATAAAATCTTAAACTAAATGCAAGCAAGTAAATAAACATGACTAATATGCAAATTCTACCCTAACCATGCTCTGATATCAAATTGAAGCGAAAAATGATGACGTGCAATGAAAATCAGCAATAAAACACTCAATCAACGCTTCACCAACATGAAACGATCGTGATAGGAAATGATTAAAATTAATAAAGCAGATAGATGTACAAAATAACACGCGTAGATTAATCCAATTTCAATCAAGAATCAATTAAAGATTATAATTTATGAAGACAAATTTTTTGATCAATATCAAAGAAACTGAATTATAGATAAGCAGATATGCACAGTCTCGCATTTATAGACAACAGTTAAGTCGATAAAAACTCAGAGATTTAAATGTGACTCAAAATAACTGATATGAATTAAAAATGTATCTACTAAGAATCACGTGAGACCTCAGTGACCTGTAGTAGATGTCGGTGCATAGATCTCATCATCATGAATGCAACCGCTCGAAGATCGCTTGAATTGGAATCCAGATGTGAAAGTTATGGACTGAAAACCAACTCAGTGTGCAAACGGGTCTCATCTGTTTGCTATTGTATCTGGTACTATAGTAGTTAGGTTCGAATACTGTAGAAGGTCGGTATGTAGCAGGTTACTATAGCAAGTAACTGTAGCAGGTTCGGTACTGTAGGAGGTTATTGTAGCAGCAAGCTATTTGTAGAGGTACTGGAGCAGGGAAGAAAACGAGGAGAGAAAAAAAAAGAATAATTTTTCTAGGGGTTTCAATTTTCTTTGAGGAGAAAAATAAGAAATTTGTCAGAAAGCTTTAGAAGTAGGGTTTGAGATTACAAAAAAGGAGAGAGGGTAGAGTTTTAAGAAGAGAACTAGAATTGGTTAGGATTTTGAGGAAGAGAGAAAGATAGGGCAAGGGGATATGTTAGTTAGGATTTCACACGACTAATTTAGGGTTTCTCCAAGTGTTTCACACACAATAAGAGAAATTGTAAAGAGATCACAAGCTCACACAATTTTGAGAGAAATTTCATCATAATTCATTGCATATTGAAAAAGTGAATACATGAGGCCTTTATGTAGGCTATAAAACTAAAAGGTCCTGTAAAGGCGTTATTACTTGTCAGCTACATTAATGGCAAGAGAGGTTGGATATCTAAAGCCCATGCTACCTCAAAACTTTGCGGTGCTAAGACAAGGGTAAATTAAGAGAAAATTGATATACTAATCTATCTTTTGCTGTACGAAATTTTGGCTGAATATCTGATTCTCCTACTTTTATGTAAAACTATGGGCGTGTTATTCAACTGTGATTCTTGGATAGGACTCAGACATTTGTCTCACTGAGACAATTTTAAGACATTTTTATGGGACTGGGGAACTAAGTTTTTGGGATTGTCGGAATTTTGGGACAAATTTGGGATAAAATATCATATTGATTGTTCCACACTATTTTAATATTCCTTTCATGGTTGAAAGAAAGGTCTCGGCCGACGACTTGGCAGCCACTAAGACGGATCGCTCGCGGCGTCTCGGATCGGTTTCGGGCGATGCGCGCAAAACGTTTTATAGAAAGCTTAAAAAATTCTGAAAAAATCACGACAAATCTTTTAAAAAAAATATGGACATCAATATTCATGTATCACATTTTCAAAATATATCACCTAGCACATTAAACATAAAACAAAAGCATAAACATATCAAAATAAATGTATAATATAGTAAATTACACAAAATACATTTATAATATCTATTAATATAGTCATTTTCATATTGAATGGCAATGAGCCAATGAGGCACACAATTATCATTATCATCATCCCCGCGATAAGTATAGAAACCAGGCATACAACTAACTTTAGTAGATCACATGTATTTAAAAGAAATTAACTTTATATTTTATATTTACTAAATTAAATAAATTAACTTACATTATAACATAAATTAAAATTTATTTAAGAGGGAGAGAATGGGGGGGAGAGAGAGCTGGAGAGGGAGAGAGACAGAGATCGGAAGAGAGGGAAAGATTGGAGAGGGGTAGAGAAAGATCAGAGAGGGGGAGAGACACTTGAAGAGAGAGATCAGGAAAGAGGGACTGAGGGAGAGAGCTGAGAGAGGGAGAGAGGCTGGGGGAGAGAGAGAGATTGGGAGTGAGAAAGAGAGAAGAGAGAGGTACCTGTCTGAGGTGATCGGTGACGGCGACGAACAGTGACGGGGACGGGGCTCATACGAACCACGATCAACGACGTGGCTCACGCGAGGAAGTATGGGAGATCTGTTTTTTCTCTCCCTTTTTCTCCCTTTTAATTCGATGAACAGTCGAAGCCCGTGACTGCACATGATCGATCGACTCGGTCGTGACTCGGAGTTGACTCGGCCGAGTCGACCCAAGTCTTATCGAGAGCCGAGTCAACTCCGAGTCTCACCCGAGTCAGACGAAAGGGAGAGCGACCTGTCGAATCGGGTCTCGGACTCGTCTCGTCACCCGCTGAGTCGGATACGACGCGACTGAGTCATATCCGACTCGACTGAGTCTTCGAACCCTGATTCCCTTTAACTTAGTGTTTATCGTAATTAACTACCTAATGTTTATATTTAAATATTATCAAACTAATTAATGACCATAGTTAATTTTAAAAATATCTAAATAACTAAATTTCAATAATTAAATATTGCCAAACATCACCAAATAATTGTAATTAATAAAACATTTAGTATTCAATGACCCCAAATAATTAAAAATCACCAAACATAATTAATACCTTTAAATTATCAATTCTTTGGCTCATGTCTATGATATGATGTTCTAATTGATCAGACAAATTAATGAATTCTGCTCTTAATTATTTCGAAATCTAGGGTTTCACTTTGTTCGAGGTGAAGATCGGATCTGAAGACTAATTCAATTCGAAGAGACAAGGCGGAGAGAATCAAAGAAGGAAGAGGATCACAATAGGCATCCTTGTTTGATTAAATATTTTTCATTCTTGTTAGAGACACTGAGAGGAGTACTTTTGTGAGTGATTGTTAATCAATTTAATGTCCTTGTTTGATTCAATTTTATGTTGATCAACAAAATTGATCAATATTGTTTCAATTCAATTTCAGGCTACTATGTGGCTGCCGATCACAGCGTACAGCTGTTGATGGCGTCTCTCTTGGTGGTGGTTCCCTGCAGCGGCCGGTGGCTGCTCCTTGCTGCCATTGGTGGAGTTGGAACTTGGAGGTGAGAGGAGAGAGGAGAAAGACAGAAGAGAAAATGGATAGGGGTTGAGAGGAGAGGAGAGATCGATATCTATGGTCGGTTTTTGGGTATATGAGAGAGGAAGTCGACAAGAGAGTCAATGAGGCTTCTGGCAACATAGTTTCTAAAACTGAGGTTACGTTTAAGTTAAAATGAAACTGGGGTTTGTAATCATACAAACCCTAATTTGTGAAACCGGGGTTACGTTTAAGTAAAATAAAAAATCTACCCAAAATGGAGCTTTAAGAACCTCAGTTTATAAGGTTGGGTGCTTCCAAACTTCAGTTTCATTATCCCCATTTTGTCTCCCAACAAGGCCCGGTTTCGGTAACCCATTTTAGACCTGAAACTCTCCCAAACAGAGGTTTGGGAAACTTAACCTTGTTGCCAATCAAGACCTAAGAGAGTTGATGAGAGAGAAGAAATCTCAAGACAGAATTTTGTCCCACCTTTTTTCTTGGGACAAAATGGGAGATTTGGTGAGTGAGGTATATATAGTGGACAATAATTGGGACTTTTGAAAGTCCAGTCCCAATTTCAGTCCCAACAATCAATAACACCTCCAAAATGAAATCATACAAAATGTCCTAAACCAATAACACTCCCAAAAATGAAATCCCACAAAATATCTCAATCCCACCCAACGAGAAATCAAGTGAATAATAACACCCCTTATATATGTTTGTTGAAACAATTTAGTGTTTTGCTGAAAACCAATTGACGAACGTTAATGTTATCTCTTACATCATATTTAATCTCCACATAGAATACGGGAGGCTCTACTCATCCAAGAGTAATTTTAAATAGATCTGTACTTTCATCTCTCTTCCAGAACTAACGCAATTTTGAAAACATGTATGTATAGCGGAATTAGAGCAATCTTGACTAAATATTAAGTAATTTTAAATTGGATTTTGTTGTTTTAGATTAGCCCATTAATGTACTGTCATATTCTTTTCTTTTATATGTTCCATTCTGCTTTCATCTCATTATGTTTATCTTCGTTTGCTAACGGGTACCACCTCTTCACCCCATTTCTCTGTGTTCTCTCCTTGGTCATTAGTGAACTCCGTTGGCCCAATTTCCAAGTTGGGCCTAGCACACATTTTATATTGGACATGTTATGAACATTATTAGGGGACACCTCTAAATGAAAATGAATTTTAAGGACATTGACATTTAACAGTGTGGCAACATCAAGTGGAGTGTGAAACTTGGTAGTAACTTGTAACCAAGATGTAGTTAAAGATTTCAGAGACCAAATATCTTGCTGTTGAATATTGGTGAACATGCTAAGCTTTTTGGATGGACTGCCAATGCATGTGTATCAAAACCCCATCTCTAACTTTGTGAAGAATCAAGGGAATTTACAGTCTCAAAAAGTGTGAAAATTTGTGTTACAGTGTTGGGCTGTTGCAGAAAACCGTTTCACTGAACTATGCATATATGCAGCTGGCAGGTTTCATGACCTGAAACTGGAAACAGATAAACATCAGACAAATTTCACTTTCCAACCTTAGACGGAACTTTGATTTCTCTGCAATTGTATCTGGCTTTGCACCTGTAGTGGTAAAATGGTATCTCATCCCCATTCTGGTCCCTGAATGCCAACCAAAATCAATGATATTGTTCTTCATGTATGTTATGGTGATTGGTTTACTTGCTGATATAATCATATATTGTTCTTCTGACATGCTTGTCATCTCAGTTATCTTACTTCTTTTTCTTCTTCTTCTTCTTGTGATTTAAATTGCAGATACCGACTTTACTGATGCAAGGGGAGCGCGAGGCCGCCTATTCATCTTTCCTTGTTTTGCTTTTCTTACAAATTGACTTGAACAGTTGTTCTCGGCAAAACCTGGATACAGCAAGAAACCAAGTAGCTAAAGGAGAAAATTATAACTAGAACACTTCATTACAAATAGTAGTAGTTTTTTTTTTCCATTGATAGTTGTGACTTGTAGATCCGTTGCGTTGCTTAGATCAGTAGAATTCTTATTGGAAATAGTCTTGTTTGGGATATATTTCTTTGTTGCCGCCCATGTGTTGCGCAATATAGATGATAGATTGTTTCAGTTCATATTCGGTAGCAGTCATCTGTGTAGACGATAGAAATGATTTACTGCTGCACGGTTGAATTTTACTTTGTTTAGTTAAATTTTATTCACAAGAGAATAGGAGATCAAGCCAGGCCCTGTGCAACATATCGAGAAATCTTCCCCTCATCAAGAATAAACAACTCGCACAAGAATTGTTAGCAGTGTATTCATTCAAAAAAAAAATTTTTTGAGATAAAATCATGAGGTAATAATACCCCGAGTGTTTCATTAGTAGAATTTAACAAAGCATTTTCAAGATAGAAGAGTACTGAGACACTCATACGCAATTTGATCATTCGAAAGGGAAAAAAAAAAAGCCATCAGAACGCTCTTAGCGGAGTCGTGACTTTTCTCATTCACCACAATTGTGGTCTCTGTAGCTGAGACCTGTTCA
Organism: Agave tequilana; assembly: GCA_038442645.1. Classification (NCBI taxonomy): domain Eukaryota; kingdom Viridiplantae; phylum Streptophyta; class Magnoliopsida; order Asparagales; family Asparagaceae; genus Agave; species Agave tequilana. The sequence goes on from JAVJIF010003840.1 coordinate 7,710, forward strand.
TCCCTTGGTCGGATTTCTCGCTAGTGCTGTCGCAACATCTGTAACTCGAATTCAATCATCCCGTGATCAGAGCTCCCGCAGCTGAATTCATGGCAACTTCCCTCTAACGCAGTTGCGTCATTGGCACTTCAGAACCAGTCATCTCTTGACCGACCACTGTAGACACGATATCTGCAGCTCTTATCTGGCATCCTATGACCAGATTTTCTCACTATTGAAGTCATGGTATGTTCCCACCACCGCAGTTGAAGCATAAAATCTAATCACATATGGTCGATCACCCCCACTCAAATCCAGCCATCCTCAGTCAGACACCCTCTCTAGATCTGGTCATCCTTGGCTGGCCGTCTCCTTACAACCACCTCAAGGTTGGAATCACTTTTTACTCTCACCGGCCTTTGCCCGGATCTTAGATGTCTGCCAAAAAAAAAAAAAAAAAAAAAAAACCTCTACTCCCGCCGGTCCTTGCGTAGATCTGAGATCAATAAGTAATTAGGTGTTTAATCAAACCATCAAACCCAAGTCTCTTTGAAACAAGGGGTTTAATGCAATGCACGCCAACTGTTTGTCACAATGCCGCGGAAAAGCCAGAACATGAAGGTGACAGCAATAATTGGACGAGGCAAATGTGGATGCCTCTCATGCGCTGCCACGATCTCCAGGGACCGTTGGGGATTGATCCTTCGAGTTGCTCACGGACGGATAGAGACAAGTGATGCCTTCGAATCGCTTGTAAATTGGATCAGTGATGTTTAGTCTCATCCAAGCACACAGTAGTGCCTGTTTGGTTTGCTGTAAGTGAAAGAAAAAGTGTCGGTGGGAAATAGAGAGGAAAATATGAGGAAAAAAAAAGGAAATTAAGATCTGTGAAAGTAATTTTTTCGATGTTTGGTTGTAATGTGAAAGTGTAAGTGAAAAAATATATTGTGTTAAGTGAAAGTGAATAAATTGACCATAAAGTTGATCATAAAATAATATTAAAATAAATATTATTTATGAAATTTTTTGGGACTATAATTAGATGCAAGTGAGATTTACATGACAACAAAATTAACTGTATTGAATTACAACTTAAGATTTACATGATCATAAAATTAATTGCAGCATCCTTTAAGTGAGAAAATGGTGATGTAAAACAGAGGTGTTAAAAAGGGAGAAAGGAAACGAGTGTTCCAAAAAAAAAAAACACGAAAGTGAGAAATGAGTTTCCCTGCTTTCACTTTTCCTCACTTCCGCCCCAAACCAAGGAGGCGTAGTCAAAGAGTGCCGGCCGGACATGAAGGCTCACGGCTCTGGCCGCCCTAAGAAACCTTATGTCGTGGGTACCAGAGCTACCGTGCCCGTAGCCACCACCACCTTGATTGCCTATAGAGCACCCACGATATCCTTAAGGGCGATGCCGACCACGTCCTCGAAAGAGTTATGGTCGAATCCGGTCAACTCTTGGTCGGATCTAGCCGGATTTGAGGGCTCACAGCCTGGTCCGACCTCCCCAAGGCAGATCAGTAAAAAAACAAAACGGCAAAAAAAAGGAAAGAAAAATAATTGAGGCTCTGGATATGGAGGGAGATTTCGGTGGGGGGAGGAGGATAACAGGTGTGTTGAACTACATATCAGCAGAAAGGCTTCCCAGTTAAAGCACTGGAGAAATTCTTTTGTGCTCAAGTTCCTTTACGACTGGTTATTGAACTATTCAACCTGTTGCAGTTCCATGTTTGATTCAAAAGAGATGGTAACTTCTGTTTTCCTATTTCATTTCGCTGAATTTTTGATTTGAGCTTTTGTATGTTGGATTATACAGATGAAACAGTGACTGGAAATTCAAATATATCACGATTGATTTGGCTTCTCTCTCCCTGCATAGCATTCAACACATGTCAATCGGAAAAATACAACGATTTCGTCACTTCGCCGCATTTTCACGATTTAACCTATGCATTCAAAAACAATTACAATGAAATGCAACAGAAAGACTCACAGGAGGAGGCTGCAGGATGAAATCGACACTGCAGTGCACGTTGAAGGGGTGGCAGCAGGAGTGGAGGAGGAGTGCAGAAGAGATGGATGCCACCTCTCTCCTCTGCATGCCCCTTCCACTGCTGGTGCCATCTCCGAGCTCGACCACCGCTCGCCGGTTCTCGGCCTCTATATCTCTATCTATATATCTATCTCAATTTATAGACTGCCGAGGCTGAGGAAGAGCGAGGAAGAGCAGTACAAGGCAATGGTCATGGTACTACTGCTGTTGTGCTATCTTGTGTTCTGGTACTTCTTGTGTTTGTGGACAGTACTGCATGTACTGCAATGTGTTGTTGCCGTCTACTGATGGTCAGGGCAAAGTTTGACGCAGGGGCGGACTCAGGAGTTCGCGGGCCAGGCTATAACCCACCCTGCTTTTCATATATTGCCTTACACTCTTTTTATTTTGGTTCTTTGTCATATATTGCCTTAGACCCTTCTTCTATTTTGCTTTTCTTTTGAAAAATCTGATTTGGAGGAGAATATTGTTTTATTTTTTTTTGGCAAATTCATATAATTCGCAAGCGTATATTATAAAAAATGAAGCCCACTCTAAATTTATTCCTGGTTCCGCCACTGGTTTGACGTATACCAATTAACGTAATTATGTGGGCTCGGAGTATATACTTGCAGTTTGTTTTATGCGCATCATTCAAATTAAAAGTTATATCTTTGACAGCATATTCATATATATGATCTCATATTTTTCAACTCAGAAAATACATTAATAGACATTCACTGATTCCTAAATAATTTCCTATATGACACATAACCACAGAAAAATCAAAAATCTAGCATTATTACATAACTCTTTTCCTGTCTTGAATTCAAATCATGACCGTTTGTTTCTTGTCGTTGCCGAATTCGTCAAGAAATAATCAAGAACCGTGAGAGCAATGACTTGCTTTTCCTTTCCTAAGAAAAAACAAAGAAAAGAAAAGAAAAAAAGGAACTTGCTTTTCTTTTCTTGCTGTAGAGGTAAATTTCTCGGTGGGAATTTATCTACACTAAAATTGTAAATGAGAATATAAATCAAACACAAACATCAGAGAATTACGTGAAAACTTGAAAGGGGAAAAATCACGGAGCAAGAGAGAATTCACTAAAATCCGAGCAATTACAATGAGCTCTCAATGCTATGATACAAATTCCATTCTCCAGGATTTCCCCCTGCCGAGGAGAGAGGGATTGGTTTTTATACTTGAGAGTCATTGATATAGATCAAGTTGGTTTAGATTCTCGTATCAGAATCAACTTGGAATCCTAACTCCTCGAACTGCCTTAGCTGTAATCAGTTGAAGCAGTTATGATTCTTTGGAGATCGTCCTGATTGGTGAGGATAACCTATTTCATCCGCAGCCATCGACCCACGTATTGGGTTGTTAAAACCGCCTGATCTTCATGGTGGTCGAGCGAGAACAAATTTGAGGGTTTTGTGATATCTGAGATCTGCCAGGTATCACGATCTCGCAGAGGTCAAGACTTTGACCATTACTCGCGGAGATCAAGGAGGGCGGTTGTTGTAACGATCTCACTCGGAGCAGAAGTCTCTGAAAAAGAGTGGACTTTGGGACGGTTGGGAGCATGGGGGGTGGAGCTGTCCTCGGAAGGAAAAGCGGTCTCAAGAATAGCTGAGTATCCACGAAAGGAGGAGCGACTTCGGAACGGTTGAGTGTCCTTGGAAGGAGGAGCGATCTCAGGAAGCTGCTTAGCCTTTCTCGGCTTTGAGAAGATGCTCAGACTATCTTTTCAGGCCCGCAATGGGCCTGCTGGTACGTCGAGTTTGTTACTTGTTCGGAATACTCCTAACGAGGTGGAACACGTGTCGCGATCCTGATGAAGATAAAATCTGACACTGTAGATGCTCCCTCCATCTCCTCCTTCTCGGGATCTCTGAAGAGAGGAGGAGGGAACAGACTAATTTGATTTTCTAGAATGACGACTCTTCTGAGTAGTCGGAGCGTCCTCTGTACTTCGTCAGAGAGCAATTGAGGTGACCTTTTGTATTCTGAACTCTTCCAGAAGTTGGTGCAGATGAGGATCTGACTCATTATTGCATATTTTAAACTTCACCCGGACTTATAGTGGCTGGAGGACAGCTGGCAAATTAATGAATGAATAAGATCCTGGTATCATGATGAATGACATTGTGCCACAGCGGCAATTGATATCTAGGTGATGTGACATGCTGAAAATCTCGAAACTGCTGTTTTGACATGCCAAAAATCCTGGAACATCGCCGGACTTCTTGGGAATTTGAGACATCAAATAGAAAATGGTCTGGCTTCCCATCTATAAATAGGGTGGATCTTTGAGATGAAAATCCGCCCATCTTCTAAAGAATTTCTTACCCCAAATTTTTTATTCTAGTGGATTGCAATGTCATTCTTTTTCTTCGTCTAGTGGAGGAAAGAAAGAAAGGATGGAAACAGTTGTTGAGCTCTTCATATCCAGGAGTTTGGCTGTCGTGAAATGTTAGTCTTTGCGATGGGCTTGTCGAGAAACATCAGTTTCGGTGATAAGCTGGGACCCTGAGAGGGAAAATCCCATCAACTGAGCTGCAAAGCCGGGACCCTGAGAGGAAAAAATCCCCGCAGTAGAGTCCGAACTTTGAGTGGGGAGAATCCCTCGGCGGAGTATCATGGATGTCGGAAGGAAAGTCTGTGTTGTAGCCTCCGAGTGGGGAACTCCGGTTCCGATGTACTAGTTGTTAGACCTGCAAAAAAGTGGCCTGAAGTAGAGGTGTTATGTAAGGCCTCAATCCCGCCGGTATGGAAATATTATTGCGACGTATAAACGTAGGGCGGAAAAACCCTCACATATACACGCTAAGCATCAGTACATGCAGAAATTAAAGAATAGAAGTATGTGGTGTTATACATTTCAACATTAGAGTACAATTACAAAGTTATCATAGGATGTGATCCAATATTACATTAATATTACATCACCTAGAGGCACAAAAGTAAGAATACAAGGAGATATACAATTATAAATACAAAAGATGCTCACGAGTTACAAAAAAGAAACTCGAGAACCGAGCAGGGGGCTTGGAAGAAAAGGACCCCGGATGGTCTACCGCTGATCCACTATGCTACTGTTGAGCAACTGATCAACAGAAAGTTCACCACGGTCCAAGTTCCAGGATCTAGACATGCAGGTCTAGGCGAGTCAGAAAGCTGCCCAACGAGTGGTAAGATGAGTGCCAAGTGGCGTGCATAGACAAGCACACGTGTATCGATAAATTTGAGTCAAAAATCATATACTGAAAATCGTGTCGTGAGCACAGGCACACAGGAGGCAATGAGACATCATGTAAAGTAAATATGACAAAATCAATTGTACAATCTCAAATTACGGATCTGTGAGATCAGTACGTCGTAGGAATAATTCAAATAAGGTAACCCTCATATATATATCTTATACCTCACGTCACCATAGTTTGAGTTCATACAAACCGGCGTTGCAGGATGAATCGACAATGCACGTTGAAGAGGTAGCAGCAGGAGTGGAGGAGGAGTGCAGAAGAGATGGATGTCACCTCTCTCCTTTGCATGCCCCTTCCACTGCCGGTGCCATCTCCGAGCTCGACCACCGCTCGTCGGTTCTCTGCCTCTAGATCTCTCTCTCTCTCTATCTATCTCAATTTATAGACTCCAGACCCTGAGGAAGAGAGAGAAAGAGTAGTACAAGGCAATAGTCATGGTACTGCTGTCGTGATATCTTATGTTCTTGTACTTTTCATGTTTGTGGATAGTACTGCATGTACTGCAATGTGTTGTTTCCGACTACTGATGGTCAGGGGCAAAGTTTGACATATATGCCAATTAATGTAATTATGTGGACTCAAAGTATATACTTGCAGTTTGTTTTAGGCCTATCATTCAAATTAAAAGTTATATCTTTGGCATCATATTCATATATAATCTCATATTTTCAACTCACAAATATATTTATAGACATTCAATTATTCCTAAATATTTTCTTTTATATGACACATAACCACACAGAAAATAATACTTTGCTTACACACGCAATGCAAAAAGTCTAGTATTATTACATAACTCTTCTCCGGTCTTGAATTCAAATTCGTTTGTTTCCTGTTATTGCCATATTCATCAAGTATTAACCAAGAACCACCAGAGCAATGACTTGCTTTTCCTTTGCTTAAAAAGAAAAAAGAAAAATAAAAAGGATCTTGCTTTTCTTTTCCAGCAAATCATGAACTGATCTTCATCAATCTCTTGATGCCTCTTCTGTTGGAAAACGAGGAATTCAAGTGAATCTTTGAGCCGAATTCAGACGTGATCCGTTGCTAGAAACATACGGATGATGGTTAGAGCGTGTTCTCTTTCCATTGAGAATGAACGTGGTATATTCACATATTCAATGTTGCTTCTGAATGAATGAGATATTCAAGTCGGAAGTTGGCCTAATTCAATAGCTAAAGGGGAACAAAAGGAGTAAAAGCACTTTAGTCTCACATTGTATATAGTGTGAAAAACTGAGTACTTTAAATATTAAAATTTGGGAGCTGAAGGCGTGCCCATAGGGAACTTGGAGTTTTCGCGCGCATTTGGGAGGAAACCATGCTCGCGCTCGTGCCGTCACCGCTCTGCTCGATTAGGGCATGGGCCTAGTTATCTTTGGACCGGGCCGCACCCCGTTCTCTTTGAACCGGATGTGACCACGCGTAGGTCGAAGCCCGCCCGGTTTAGTTTTGAAGCGGTGTGGATATTGTGTACGGGCGCAACCCAACCCTACCTGGTGCGCACTCCGCCCGTTTCTAGAAATGGGCGGTTATCTCTAACGGACGAATGGTTCTAACAAGAACCGTTCTGAGCGGTTCTATTTGTCAAAATAGTTGTGACGGTCAGAACCGTCACGACCACTCACTCCAACTGCCGACCAGTTCCAACATACAGAAAAAAGAAATAAATCTGAGTAACCCTCAAATATTCTCTCTGAAATTTTTCTTAGTCCAAGTTTTCTCTACTTTCAATTAGTGAAGGTACTAATTAATTTTGGTTTGACTGCATGGCCTATTTGGTAGTGCTATGAGATACCATGAAAAAATATTATATTTTGGGAGACCAGCGTCCAGTGACCCATTAGCACAGTAGCGGGGGACGTTGTCTTAAAGAGATTCGCTATACGCGTACCTCATTCCATATACCGTGTAATTGAACTAACATTCTATTTACAGGGTCTATGCTGGAATATTTATCTTTATAAATATTGCTGTTGGTATATTGATTATACTGAGTCCGACTAATACTAGTCTAATTAGTGTTTAACTAAGAAAGAGAATTGAAAAGTGGTTCTGTAATTAAGAAACGTTCTATCGAATAAAAAATCTACTACCTGATTTTCACCGACATGGCCAATTAGATCGGTTGATCTTGATTAGTTGTCGAACCAACATTCATAAGATAATTATTATAATGAAGTTACTAACATCTACTCTGCCTGAATGCAGAAGATGTCTAAAACTAATCACGAAGATGGTTCCAATGGGGCATTAAATGTGCTGATCTAGACAATGATGTCTACTTTACTTCCTAACCCAAAGCCGAAGAAGCTAAAAAAATTTGATTGCACGGAATTCAAGAGGTAGCAACAAAAATTGCTCTTCTATTTGACCACTCTACATCTGGCCAAGTTCCTGCAAGAGGTCCATCAGAATCCGAACCTGATCGGGACTCTATCCTTGAAGTCGATGCATGAAAATAAAGTGACTTCTTTTGCCAAAATTATATTTTAAATGAACTTAATAACTCTTTCTACAATGTCTATAGTCTCATCCCAACGACAAAGAAGTTATGAGCAAGCCTCGACAAAAAGTACAAGATCGATGATGTTGGTACTAAGAAGTTCGTTGTGGGACATTTTTTTTAGTACAAGATAGTGGATAGAAAGACTGATCAGTCAAGTGCAAAAGTTTTAACTTATCTTGCACGAGATAGAGGCTGAAAGTATGATTCTATCTGAAACTTTTTAGATGACGACTTTCATGGAGAAACTCCCACCTGCGTGGAGAGATTTCAAAAACCATCTAAAGCACAAGCGCAAGGAGCTGAAGTTGGAAGATCTCATTGTAAGGCTTAGGATTGAGGAGGACAACCAAAAATTTAAGAAGAGGGGTAACAAAAACTCTAATGAGCCTAAGGCAAATGTGATCAAAGACTCAAAATAAAAAGCGTCTACTTCCAAGGGCTTAAAGCGGAAGAAGACTGCCCTTGGGTACAAAGATAAGGACCAAGAAGGTAAGAAGAAGCCGCTCTAAGGGAATTTGCTATATCTTCAACAAGGAGGGACACAATGCGAATGAATGTCACAGTCGTCCTAAAAAGAACAAGAAAGACCAGGCACATGCAAACATGACCAACCATGCGTCGCCAAGCCTATCAGCTGTGGTGTCAAAAGTGAATCTGATAAGCAACAATAAGGATTCGTGGGTAGACACAGGGCTACCCGACACATCTGCTCTGAGAAAATACTATTTGCTGAATATCAAAAACTGGAGTATGATGAGCAAACTGTTCATGGGCAACTCAGTCGTCTCCAAGGTTAAGGGAAAGGGAAGGTTATACTGAAGTGGACATCTGGAAAGAAACTCACTCTGAACGATATGTTACATGTTCTGGATATCCGTAAGAACCTAATTCCAGATCAATCTTTAGTAATAATGGCTTTAGAATGATTTTTGAATCTGTGCTTACTAAGAGTGGGGTGTATGTGGGCAAGGGTTATTTTATTAATGGCCTTCCAATGTTGCTGTTGTGGACAAAATGTCTGTATATCTGTACCAAAAACTCATAAATATAGAAAAATCTTTCATTTATTTGCTTGAGTCTCATATATTATGGCATGCTTGATTTGGACATGTAAATTATAAATCTTTATAGAACTTGTCTAATTTAGGATATATTCCTAAACTCAACTTGAAAAAATTCGCAAGTGTGAGATATATGTTTAGGGCTAGTTCGCAAAAACTTCTTTCACTCAATTGATCGAAATACAGAACCTTTAGGGCTAATTCATAGTGACTTGTGTGACTTGAAGTTTGCGCCAACAAGAGCAGAGAAAATATTTTATTACTTTTATTGATAATTGTATAAGATACTATTATGTGTATCTTCTAAACAGTAAGGATGATGCAATGAGTATGTTTATAACATATAAAATCGAGGTTGAGAATCAACTCAATAAGAATATAAAAATTCTAAAATTCGATTGCGACGAAGAATATGAATCAAATAAATTCAGTGAGTTATGTGCTAAATTTGGTATAATTCATCAAACTACAACACCATATACTCCTCAATAGATTGAGACTATTGAACGAAAGAACAAAACTTTGAAGGGGATGGTCAATTCCATACTCGTAAGTTCTGAAGCACCATAGAACTTGTGGGAGAAGCTCTGTTAATCACAAACTATATTCTAAATAGAGTACCCCACAAGAAACTTGGTCTTATACCATTTGAGTTATAGCAAGAAAGGAAACCTTCCTACCATTACCTCAAAATATGAGAGTGCCTTGGAAAGGTAGCGACACCACTACCTAAAAAGGCTAAGTTGGGATAAAAATAATGGATTGCATTTTCATAGGCTACGCCTTGAATAGCAGTACCTATAAATTTCTGGTACACAAATCAGAAATATCTGATATTCATGTAAGCATGATTATTGAATATAGAGATGTCGTATTTTTTGAAGACATCTTTCCTTACAAGCAAGTAAAATATAAGACTTCTGAGAAAAAAATACATGAAATAATTTTCAGAGATGAAATCAATGCGAAAGCCAAACCAAGAGGGAGTACAAGATTAAGAATCTCTAAATCATTTGGTCCAGACTTCACAACATATACGCTTGAAAGCGAGCCTCAAACACATGAGGAGGCTATGTCTACTCCAGAAATACAAATGTGAAAGTACATCTAGAGGGGGATGAATAGGTGTATGGCTAATCTAATGACAAATGATGCAGAATTTAAAACTAATTGCAACACACTTACTGTAACCAAAGAGTGTAGCCGAATTTCCGGTAAAGGACTCTGGACTATCTCCTCTAAATTCTTCTAAATAAGAGTTGAGGTGCTATGTAAAGCTCTCTTAGTTTAACACAAGTATGGCACACAAACAAACCCAAACATATATATGATATGAATAATATGATGCAATGCACAATGAGAGAGAGAGAGTTAAGAGATAGTGGATAAATCGCTAACAATAAGATATGTTTCGAGGTTCGAGCCACTGCTCTACGTCTCCGCCTTCACACAGAAGGATTTTCACTATAGCGTCCACACAGGACTTCCCACACAGGGAACCTCCACTGAGGATTTGGATAATATAAACAGGGAGTACACAACTCCTCTCTCCAACAATACAACCTTTACACAAGAGGCAAGGCACAACACAATCACCTCTATACTTAGAGGGATAAGCACTTAGCTAAACAAGATCAACCTCACACTTGAGGGATAAGGCACAAAGCCACAACTCCAACAATCACCTCTTCACTAAGAGGGATAACAACACAACCTCCACAATCACCTCTCACTAGAGGGATATCAACACCATCACCTCTCACTAGAGGGATATCACAAAGTAAGGAGGGTTTACAACTCTTGGTGGTATCAACAATCACAAATCAAATTTCCCACAAAATAGATCCTAATAGGTAGGATAGATAGATAATCTCAAGTGTGAGAAAATAAAGTTTTTGGAACAAAGAAAAAACACTTGGGAAAATTTCCAAATAGATATAGAAATCAAGACCAAAAATCAATTCCCAAAAGACTCTCTTTTCTTTGAATTTTCCAACACTTTAAAACAAATGAAGATTGATCTTTTAAAACTAAAAACTCTTTAAACTTGTACCTAAAACACTTCTAAAGATGAGAAAATTTGCTCTTGAAATTGTTGCGTAAAACAACCCAAAGAAGTGGGTATTTATAGTCCACAAACAAATCTGCCCGTTGGCAATAGCAAAGGGCAATTCTCCCGGTCAACCGCCCGATCGACCGGCCAACAGTCAGAAATCTGTCCGTTGTGCCATCGGTCAACCGCCCGATCGACCGAGACTGAAAACAGAGAGCATCAACTCTCTGTCGGTCGACCGGGGCCATTTCCAGAGAGCAGAACTCTCTGGCGGTCGACCGGCCCGGTCGACCGACCCTCCAGCCATCTGGCTTGTGCACGTCGGTCGACCGGCCCGGTCGACCGCCCTCTGCCTCGGTCGACCGTCCGGTTGACCGGCAGAACAGCCAGGACAACTATTTAAGGGATTAAAAATTTGATTATTTTGCCTTCTAAAAATCCCATAAAATACAAATAAATTCTACAAAAATATGTTCTTATAAGATCTTTGAAATACAAATATGTGTGACTAAAATTTAACACATATTACAAACTATTTGAACTATTTTTGTGATATTGCTATTTGGCTTAAATAAAAAATCCATATTTTCCAAACTTGGATTTTTAAAATAGAAAACCTTTTTCTCCAAAACTCATATAAATACAAAAACATGATATTGAAACAACTTTGAAGCATATTATATATGGATAGAATCCAATATACATATAAAGATATCTATCTATGTTTTTGACATGAAATCTAAAATCGGTCAAACCGAAAAATCAAAACCAATAAACTTAAAACTTGTGTGTGTATGTGAACTTGAGCATATCAACACTATTTAATCTTTACACAAGATCTAAATAATCTAAACTAAACAAACCGAGGTCTTCTTATAGAACTCCTTCTCCAAGTAGACTCGATCCAAACGCGATCCAACGAGCTTGACTCCAATTGAGTACTAGATGCGATCTTGACGCGCGAGCTCTTAAATCAACATGTGAAAGCTCCAAAATATCTTTGTTGAAGCTAATCACCTACTAATATCTTGATCAAATAACTGAAATCAAATGTCACAAGATTATTAGTAAACTATAACTACATGAGTTAATCATCATCAAAACTAGAGTGAAAGGCCTCTGGGCCAACAATCTCCCCCTTTTTGATGATGATAAAACTCATGGAGTTATATATGCATGGATTAAAGTTAAGCATCATAGAAGCTCCCCCTTAACTCATGCATAGTAATAAGCATAAAGATATGTAATGAATGCTCAACACAAACATGTATAAGTGAAGAATGCTTCTCCCCTTTTGCATAAACAAAATCATATATACTTGATACCAATTGTAAAAATAAACATAAAAAATAAACATGCATAAAAACTCAAAAGTCATTTCTTCTTCTTTTTTAAACATGCATATAAATAACATGCATATGAACTCAAAATCATTCTCCCCCCTTTTGTCAATCATCAACAAAGGGGCAAAAAAAAGAACCAAAAAAAACTTCTCCCTCTTTTTGTCATTTCTAACAATAAGTAGGCGAAAACAAATTAAAAATTAAAGATTTATATGCTACATACATTCATGACGAGGAGAGACGTGAAGTTAACTCCCCCTGCATACATGCATTTATATGAAAAGAGATGACTAAACCCTAACCATATAAAGCATAATATGCAATATATAAAAGGAGATGTGAAGCTCCTACTATACACGTGTATTACATACCAAAGAAAAGTCAATCACTTCAATATGACATACACTCAACATGAATCTATATATAGAAAAGATGTTAAGCTTTCCTTGCATATAACCAATACAAATCGAAACAATTTGATACCAATTGAAAACTATATCAATTTATGATAAAGGTATACATCGAAACATCATGATACCAATGAAAATAAACAAAATATGTTTAATATACCAATTGAAAGTAAACAAAAATTTTAAGATACTAAGAGATACCAATGAGAAAATATCTTGATACCGATTTAAAAAAATCTTGTAAAGTTTGATACTAATAGAAAATGACACATTGTATGTTATTGATACCAATTGAAAGATATATATATATAGGAAATCTTGATACCAATTGAAAGTAATAATCAATTTCAAAGTAACTTGATACCAAAAAAATGTCTTGTAAGTTTTTGGATACCAATAGAAGTAAAAACCAAATTGATTTAGGTAAGCATAACTCATATCAATATAGATACCAATGAAAAATGAAACATGATACCAATATTGAAAATGTTAGCATATACCAAAATAAAGTATTTTTCATCATAAAGAATGGGAGTAAGATATCAATTGAAAATAAAATCTATTGAAAGATACCAATTTGAAAGATAAAACATGAATTTTCTCCCCTTTATGAAATACCAATAGAAATTATGCATAAGCTTGTATAAAATACCAATTGAAAAAAATAATTGTCATTAAGGACTAAATCAAGCTTAGCATAAACATGATTTGTGCTATAAGATGTAAAGATATAGTAAGCACAATCAAATCACATATAAATGTATGAAAATATAAATACCAATCGAAATTGGTACTATTTGAAGTTTGAAGCATACATATATAGAAAACACATATGAGTATACAAAAAAATGTCAATTGTGATACCAATTGAAAAACATAATGAGGATCAAATGTATAACTCATAAATACCTCCCTTTCATGTACATGTTAAAAGGATTTTCAATTAGGCTCACAAGGCATGGTCGCCCATCCTTCCGCCCTTAGATGGAAGGAGTTTTCAAAAATAAGTTTGAAAATAATTTTTTTTAGCAAGTTTGAAAATTCTTCCAAAATGAAGTAATACGCAACTAGTTTTATAATAATCTTGAAAACTAGAACGAAATCCTTCAAGTAAGGAATAAAACATGAATATTTTCCATGAAAAACATGTAAGTCACACGATCATCGACACTCAAAGTCTATAAAGCACATATCATACTCATGAAAATAAAGTCATGAGAAAACATCAAGTAATGTGAGTGTAAAAGAAAGATGTGAAAAGCATAATCATGGGAATAGGCAATAAAGCTCAATGTGAAATTCCTTTGTAAACATGAAAAATATGAAAATTTAATTTTTATCAAAATAATTACTAATTCCAAGACATTTGTATGTTTCGTCTAAATCTAAAGGTATACAAATATATCCCTAAACACAAATGAGTCCATAATAAAAATTTGCATGAAAAGCAAATGACTCAAGAGTATACATGTTATCTAAAGTTTTAAACAAAATTAACATATACATGAAGTTAAATACATTTCATGAAAAACATGTACAAAATAGGGAATACAAGTTGAAATGCACTAATCATCAAAACTAAGCTATACTAGTACATCTAATGGGTACAAATGAGCAATTAGGCACAAACATATAATAATCAATTTATGGCTCACTAAATGTATAAGTATATACACAAGTTTTAATGAAGGTTACATTTAAACATGTAATCAAAACATGAAGCACAAAAAAATCATAAAGCTAAACCAAAATGATCATTATATGAATGCACACGTCTTAGAACAAGGATATACACAATAGTTAAACTAAAGTGAGAACACAAAAGTAATAGTCCATATAAACATGGGTATATCTCAAATACTAATCATGTATATTACAAGTCTAATAAACATGGCATTTAATATAATAATCATTAAAACATGACATGCTAAAAAATTAATAATATGAAAGCATGTAATCTAAATAAGGAGTTAGAGATAGTTACTAAAACCGATAGGGCTTATCTCTAGGTCTTCAAACCATGGTGGTCCTCCCACCAAACTCCCCTTGAAAGTGATGCATCCAAAAGTGTCATCATATAGCTCGAAACGCATTCACCTCAATGCACCAACAACTCTCACGTCAAGCGAGAGCCTACACCTACATCAAATAAAATATAAGTGACTTTTGGTACCCATACTCTTTTGGGTCCATGGGGTTAGCACCTTTCCTAACCCAAACAAATCTATTTGTAAAATTTACATTATGTACTCTATCATAACAAAATCTTGTAAGGTGGCCCTTACGTCCACAATGTGTATATGTGTACACATGAGCTTACCTAGTGTCATGTGTATAGACATGAGAAGCATGTGTATGCCGTGTATGGTGTGCATGCATAGGTGGAGTATGTTTCTTTCGAAACATAAATTCTAAACGTGTGTGGTTCATGGCACATTGGCTCAAAGTGGAGCTCAAACAATCAACACTCTTCTTTAAAGTATTTATATCATTTTCAATGTTAGAAGAAGTGGAGCATGCAATAGGTATACTAGATGGTGAAGCTACACTAGAATGGCAAACATGTGAATTCAAATCATTTTTCAAAGTTTTATTTTCTTTGAAACCAAATCCAATTCTTTTGAAATAGAAATAATTTTGTTTTTTAAAGAGTCATTTTCTTTTAAAATAAAAACAAGTTTTGAAGATAGAACTTCATTTTTCTTTAAAACTTCATCACAATCATTTTATTTTTTAAAATTTTATTTTCATTTAGGGCAAGTTCAAGTTAGGATTTCAATGAGTCCCTTTCATTATAAATCTCAACCTTCTCTTGCAAAGACAAATCAAGTTTTGAAATCAAATCCTCATTTTCTTTATTTAATGCAAAAATTTTCTTTTTCAAAAGTTTATATTTTTCTAACAATTTTTCACAAAAAATTGATAGTTCTTCATTTAATGCATCGGTATCAATATGATCATCACCTGAAGAACTAGCACTATCATCTAGTTGGGTATCCAAGTTTACCTCAAGGGAGTCATTCCCTTGGACCATATAGCAATGTTGTTCGGAATCACCCTCACTAGATTCCTTCTTCATAATGTTTGACATTTGAAGCTTTAGAGAGGTCAAAGTGTTCCTTACTGCAAAGGCGAAATCACAATAAGAAACCATACATAAATATTCTTAGAGTGCTCCTAATGTTGGCCCAAAGGCCTTCCACTCTAGTTTTGATGATGATTAACTCATGTAGTTATGTTTACTAATAATCTGTGTTGTTTAAGTTTCAGATCATTAACCAAGATATTAGTTGGTGATTAGCTTCAACAAGGTGTTTAGAAGCTTTTCATGATGATTCCAGGGCCAAAGCTTCAAGATCACACATTGCCTAGCCCATGGATGGAGTTTTGGAGCAAGTCTTCTTGATGACACAAAGACTTAGGTATCCTAGTTTAGATAGTGTGTTTTATATCCATTTGTAAAGCTTAGTATAGTTGATATGCTCAAGTGCACATACACACACGTTTTATGTTTTGAATTTGGTTTTCATGAATAGTTTGATCAAACAAGTTTACTTTATTTCTATGTATATTAGATATGTTCTAGATATACATACATGCTTATATGACTTATACAAACTTAGTTTGACATACCTATTCATGTAGTTTTATGTTTTGGTATAAAACATTTTTTAAAATTAAAGACAAAAACTATGATATATTTGTTGAATGTGTATTAGACCTATGTCTATATGCATCATGCTTAATAATGTTCAAATATCATGTTTTTGTATTTCTATAAGTTTTAGGAAAATCAGATTTCCTATTGAAAATCAAGTTTGATAAAAATACAAGTTTTGTTTTTGATAAAATTGGCAAGACACAAAATGAATTGATATGTTGATATATTGTCTTGGAATTTTTATCACTTGTTTGAGTTTCAATATAAAATGATAAAACAATTTTTATGGTATTTTTAAAAGAGATAAAAGATTTTTTTGAAAATATTTTCCCCAAATTTTCTGTCTTTTTTGTGCTGACAGGCTGGTCGGTCGACCCGGACGGTCGACCGCACCAAGAGCCGGTCGACCCGTAGGGTCGACCGACGTGCACAGATGTGCACGTCTGGGCAGACATAAAAACTGTCGACCGAGCCGGTCGACCGGGTCTGAGAGCTCTGCTCTCGGGTTGTTTGGGTCGACCGTGCCGGTCGACCGGGATGAGAGCTCTGCTCTCTGTTTGGTTGGGTCGACCGGGCCGGTCGACCGCAGTTGCCCAACGGTCATATTTCTGACCGTTGGCGGTCGACCGGGTCGGTCGACCGGCAGCCTGTCAGGCTGCCAGCTCAGCCTAACGGCTAGTTTTCTGATGGGCCTATATAAAACCCCATCTCTTTGGGGATTTTGGCCAAGTTTTTTAAGAGAAAAATTCTGGTTTTCTGAAGTGTTTAAAACAAGTTTTTCAAAAGTGTTTGGGGCTTTAATCTTTCAATCTTTATTGTTTTAGGTTTTTGGAAAAATCAAAGAAAAGAATATTTTGGGAGATTTGTCTTGGTTTTCATTCTATATCTTTTGCAAGAATTTTCCCAAGTGTTTTTCTTTGTTGCTTGTTTTCCAAACACCTAGTTTTCCACACTTGAGCTATCATACTATCCTAATCTATTAGGATCTTGTTTTTGTGGAAAAGAAAAGAGAAAAAGAAGGAGAGAGTTTTGAGGTTGTTGTTGTAACCTCTAAGTTGTACACCCTTATTCTTGTTGTATCCCTCTTCGGTAGAGGTGATCGGGTGATTGGTTTGTATCCCTCAAGTGTGAGGTGATTGAGATTGGTTTTGAGCCTCTTCGGTAGAGGTGTTGTTGTTGTTATTGTTTGGCTACGGGCCTACCCCTCGGTTGTGAGGTGGTTGTTTGAGAGAGGAGTTAGGTACTCCATTGTTGTACAAATCCTTCTCGGTGAAGGTTCCCTCGGTGAGTCCTCGGTGGACGGTATAGTGGATTGGAAATCCTACACGGTGGTGTAGGCGGGGATGTAGAGCAAGGGTGCTCGAACCTCGTAATATATCTTTGTGTTTGCGTTTGATCCACTTGTCTCTAAACTCTCTCTCTTTGCATTTGTGCAAAGCATCATACTTCATTCATATCATATTTGCTTGTGTTGAGCATAATTCATCTTGTCATATCATATTTATTTGCTTGTGTTGTGCCTTGCATAATCCATATTGCTATATCCTTGATTGCTTGGCTTGATTGTGTGTGCACATTGCTTGGATTGCTTGTGTGTGTGTACTCAACTTATACTCATCCAACAAGAGCTTCACATAGTGCCTCAACCCATTTCAAGGGGAATCAAGGGGAGTTAGTCAGAGCCTCGCAAGGGAATTTGGCTACACTTGTTGTATTGTATTAGTTTGTGCATAATTTGCATTAGCTTCCGCATTTAGCGCACTTAGTTTTGCATTAAGTTTTAGATTAGCACTAACACCTATTCACCCCCCCTCTAGGTGTTTTTCAATTGGTATCAGAGCTAGTGCTCCTGATACTTAGGCTTAACATCCTAGGAGTGAGATCCATTTGCTTGCTAATCTATTGTTTGCATTTGCGTGTTTTGCACACATATAGTTTACCATGGCCTTCATGACCCCACCTATGTATGACCCTTCCAACATTCATGTTTGGAAGATTAGGATGACCGTTTATTTACAAACCCTAGGTCATAAAGTTTATCTTGCTATTACCAAGGAATCCTTTCTTAGTGATCGCAATCATATAGGGGCCAATGCACAAGCCCTAGAGGCCATTAGAAGCACTTTATCTAAAGATTATCTTTTACGTGTTTCTAACCTTGATTCCGCTTTTGCAGTGTGGAACAAGTTAACAACAACCACCGCCACCTCCGAGCTTCAAGTGCCAAACCAACCAGAGGAATCTAGTGGAGAATCCGATTCACAATGCTTCACGGTCCAAGGGAATGACTCCCTTGAGGTACATTCAGAACCCCACTTAGATAGTGATGATTGCTCTAGTTCTTCATGTGACAATTTTGATGCCCATGCTTTAAATGAAGAACTTTCCATTGTTTGTGAAAAATTAATTGAAAGTTATAAGATTTTGAAAAAGAAAAGTCTAGAAATTGAAAAAGAAAATAAGAGTTTGCATTCTAGACTTGATTGTGTTTTGCAAGAGAAGGTTGAGGCCTATAATGAAAGGGATTCATTGAGATCTCAATTGGAACTTGCACTAAAAGAACATGAATTTTTAAAAACTAAAAATGATTGCCATGCTATTTTGAAGAAAAATGAAAATTTATCTTCTAAAGTTGATTTTGTTGTAAAAGAAAATAATTCTTTGAAAATAAAAATTGATTCTATTTCAAAGGATTTAGAAATTTGTTTAAAGAAAAATGGAGTTTTGCAAAATAAAATTGATGCACATGTTTGCCATGCTAGTGTAGCTTCATCTAGTCTACCTAATGCATGTACCTCTTCTTCTAGAATTAATGATGATATTTGTATGTTAAAGAAGAGAGTAGATTGTTTGGGCTCCACTATGAGCCAATGTGCCATGAACCACACTCGCTTGGAAACCTTGGTTCGTAAGAAACAAGCTCCAACTTTTATGCATGCACACCCTCCACGGCATACACATGCTCCACACGGACACCATCAACACATGTATGCTCATGTGTACACATGTACACATTGTGGCCGAAAAGGCCATCTTGCTAAATTTTGCTATGATCGTTTACATGTTGAGAATTTAGCAAAGAAGTTTGTTTGGGTTAGAGAAGGTACTAACCCCCTTGGACCCAAGAAGATATGGGTACCAAAGACCACCCCTCCTATTATTTTTGATGTAGGTGTGGGCTCTCACATGACGTGAGAGTGATGACACCTTGGAGTGGATGCGTTCCGTGCTTAAGGAAATCAATTGGATGCATCACTTTCAAGGGAAGATTTGGTGGAGATGACCACCATGTTTTGGAGACAAGGAGCGGTGCCCTCATTGGTTTTGGTATCGAATCTCTAACTCCTTATGTTTACATGCTTTCCATGTTTATCTTTCATAGCATGATTTGATGTTTAGTGATTATCATGAACATGCCATGTTAATTAGATTAGTGCCATACTTATTAGTTGGTTGAAACATCCATGTTTTATATGGACTTATATTTTTGTGTTTTCACCTTGGTTAAACTAATTTGTATGACGTAGATCTTATGCACATGCATGTACATATTGATCATATATGATTTGTATTTTATATCTTTGATGTTTTATAGCATGTTTTTAATGTCTATGGATTAGTATGTAAATGCCATGATTATTAGATCCTTGACATGCATGTATAGCATTTTGAGACACCCATGTTTATATGGACCCATTCTTAGTGTTCTCACTTTTGTTTAAACTATAATGTACATCATGAATCTAATACATGTGAATTTACATAATAATCATGTTTTAGTTTTATCATGGTGATTTCTTTATTGTGTTTTGATGCTTCATGTTAAGATTACTTGTTTAGATGTTAGTTTTCATTAAAACTAGGATTTATACTTGTACATATAGTGGGCCACAAATAAATTTATATATGTTTGGGCTTGATTGCTTATTTGAACCCATTAGATGTGATAGTATAGTCTAGTTTTGATGATTCATACATTTTAAACTTGTATTCCCATTTTGGATTGGTTTTATGAGTTTTTCACTTCATGTATATGGTTGTATTGCCAAACTTTAAGATATACATGTATACCCCTTGAGTCATTTGCCTTTCATGCAAATCTATATATATGGACTCAATTGTGTTTAGGGATATGTATGTATACTTATTGTGTTGACAATTCATACATATACCATGAAATGAAATTTGATTTGATGAAGATTTAGTTTTTCTTAATTTTGTGTTTAATTGTTTAACTTCATGTATATATCTATCTTGTCCAAACTATTAGATATACATGTTTATCCTTTTGAGCCACGTGCCTTCATGCATATATAAATAGTGGACTCGTTGTGTTTTGGATATGTATGTATATTTTAATTTGTACTTGACATACATATGCCATGAAGATTAAATAAGTTTTGATGATTTTCGTGTTCTCAATGTTTAAGGAATAATTGAGCTTAATTGAAAATTTTCATGATTATGATATTCACACTTTATTTGTACACTCACATTTATTGCTTGCTCATGTTTTGTTTTCATGAGTCAAAATTATGCTAAATTGGATTAGAGTGTTGATTTTCATGTGGATTTCTTATTTCATGAAAAATAATTTCGTTTTATTCCTTACTTGAAGGATTTCGTACTAGTTTAAAAGATTTTTCATTTAACTAGTTACGGTATTCTTCACTTTGGTAGTGATTTTCACACAAAGCTTATTTTCAAATCTATTTTTGAAAACCCCTACCTTCTATGGGAGGATGGATGGGAGATCATGGTCTTGTATGCTTTAAAATGAAAATCATTTAAATCTTGAACCTTGATTGGGAGGTATTGTAATATGATGTATACACTTGAACTTATTGCTATGTCAATTGGTATCATTGAACTCTTTCAATTGGTATCATTTTGATCTTTTTGTATACTCATATGTTTATTGTGTATGTATATTTTCAATTGGTATCATCTATTGGTGATTGGTACTCATTCTATTTCATACACTTTTATTGGTGCTTAAGATATAAATTTTTCACAAAATCTTGTTTATGCTAGTGCTTGAGTTTCAATTTTATTTCAATTGATTATTTTTATATTGGTATCAAGCCTATGCATCTTTTTAGTCTGTATTTCATAAAGGGGAAGAAAATTTAATTTTGTCTTTCAATTGGTGATTCTTCAATTGGTTTTTGTTTCCCACTCCCTTACTTTATGATTGAAAATTTCATATTGGTATCATATGTTTAATATGAGAATTATTTACAATTGGTATCAAAATTTTATTTAGACATTCAAAATTTATTATGTTTAATTTCAATTGATATCAAGATGTTTCATGTGTTTTTGCTTAAAATTGGTATCTAAAATTTTTTTTAAGAAAAATACAAAAGTTTTGATTTGTATTGACTATATGCGTATAGATTCATGATGAGTGTATCTTGTATTGAAGAGCTTAACATCTCTTCGTTATGTGGTACACGTGTGTAGGGGGAGCTTCACATCTCCTCTTATGCATTACATAGTGTGTGTTATGTGAATTAGGGCTTAACATCCCTCTTTCATGTAATGCATATGTGTAGGGAAGCTAACTTAGCGTCTTCCTCTTCATGAATGTATATAGCATATAACATCTATTGATCTTTATTTATTTTCAATTGATATCAAGTTGCTTCATTGACATATTTATCTATTGATATCATGTTGTTTATAGTCACCCCTTCTTGATCTTTTTGATTGACAAAAGGGGGAGAAAAATTTGTTTGATTTGATTTTCCTTTGTTTACCCCTTTGTTGATGATTGACAAAAAGGGGGAGAATTATTTGAGAGTTTAACATGTTTTTATATATGCATACTTATGTTTTTGCATATATTAAGTTTTATTGGTAAGTATTAAGTTTTTATTTGTATCTAGAGCATCTAGTGTTTATGTTGTTAATGCTTTATTAATTTAATTGGTAACTAGAGCTTCTAGAACATGTGTTTGTGTTTTATGCATATTGATGCATACATGTTTATGTACACATTTTTATGCATATTGATGCATACATGTTTATGTACATTCATTGCATATATTTTATTTACTTGTCTATGCATGAGTTAAGGGGGAACTTCTTTGAAGCCTAACTTTAATCCATGCATATATAACTCCATGAGTTTTGTCATCATCAAAAAGGGGGAGATTGTTGGCCCAAAGGCCTTCCACTCTAGTTTTGATGATGATTAACTCATGTAGTTATGTTTACTAATAATCTTGTGTTGTTTAAGTTTCAGATCATTAACCAAGATATTAGTTGGTGATTAGCTTCAACAAGGTGTTTAGAAGCTTTTCATGATGATTCCAGGGCCAAAGCTTCAAGATCACACATTGCTTAGCCCATGGATGGAGTTTTGGAGCAAGTCTTCTTGATGACACAAAGACTTAGGTATCCTAATTTAGATAGTGTGTTTTAGATCCATTTGTAAAGCTTAGTATAGTTGATATGCTCAAGTGCACATACACACACGTTTTATGTTTTGAATTTGGTTTTCATGAATAGTTTGATCAAAACAAGTTTACTTTATTTCTATGTATATTAGATATGTTCTAGATATACATACATGCTTATATGACTTATACAAACTTAGTTTGACATACCTATTCATGTAGTTTTATGTTTTGGTATAAAACATATTTTTGAAATTAAAGACAAAAACTATGATATATTTGTTGAATGTGTATTAGACCTATGTCTATATGCATCATGCTTAATAATGTTCAAATATCATGTTTTTGTATTTCTATAAGTTTTAGGAAAATCAGATTTCCTATTGAAAAATCAAGTTTGATAAAAATACAAGTTTTGTTTTTGATAAAATTGGCAAGACAAAAAATGAATTGATATGTTGATATATTGTCTTGGAATTTTTATCACTTGTTTGAGTTTCAATATAAAATGATAAAACAATTTTTATGGTATTTTTAAAAGAGATAAAAGATTTTTTTGAAAATATTTTTCCCAAATTTTCTGCCTTTTTTGTGCTGACAGGCTGGTCGGTCGACCCGGACGGTCGACCGCACCAAGAGCCGGTCGACCCGTAGGGTAGACCGACGTGCACAGATGTGCACGTCTGGGCAGACACAAAAACGGTCGACCGAGCCGGTCGACCGGGTCTGAGAGCTCTGCTCTCGGGTTGTTTGGGTCGACCGTGCCGGTCGACCGGGATGAGAGCTCTGCTCTCTGTTTGGTTGGGTCGACCGGGCCGGTCGACCGCAGTTGCCCAACGGTCATATTTCTGACCGTTGGGGGTCGACCGGGTCGGTCGACCGGCAGCCTGTCAGGCTGCCAGCTCAGCCTAACGGCTAGTTTTCTGATGGGCCTATATAAACCCATCTCTTTGGGGATTTTGGCCAAGTTTTTTAAGAGGAAAAATTCTGGTTTTCTGAAGTGTTTAAAACAAGTTTTTCAAAAGTGTTTGGGGCTTTAATCTTTCAATCTTTATTGTTTTAGATTTTTGGAAAAATCAAAGAAAAGAATATTTTGGGAGATTTGTCTTGGTTTTCATTCAATATCTTTTGCAAGAATTTTCTCAAGTGTTTTTCTTTATTGCTTGTTTTCCAAACACCTAGTTTTCCACACTTGAGCTATCATACTATCCTAATCTATTAGGATCTTGTTTTTGTGGAAAAGAAAAGAGAAAAAGAAGGAGAGAGTTTTGAGGTTGTTGTTGTAACCTCTAAGTTGTACACCCTTATTCTTGTTGTATCCCTCTTCGGTAGAGGTGATCGGGTGATTGGTTTGTATCCTTCAAGTGTGAGGTGATTGAGATTGGTTGTGAGCCTCTTCGGTAGAGGTGTTGTTGTTGTTGTTTGGCTACGGGCCTACCCCTCGGTTGTGAGGTGGTTGTTTGAGAGAGGAGTTAGAAACTCCATTGTTGTACAAATCCTTCTCGGTGAAGGTTCCCTCGGTGGGAGTCCTCGGTGGACGGTATAGTGGATTGGAAATCCTACACGGTGGTGTAGGCGGGGATGTAGAGCAAGGGTGCTCGAACCTCGTAACATATCTTTGTGTTTACGTTTGATCCACTTGTCTCTAAACTCTCTCTCTTTACATTTGTGCAAAGCATCATACTTCATTCATATCATATTTGCTTGTGTTGAGCATAATTCATCTTGTCATATCATATTTATTTGCTTGTGTTGTGCCTTGCATAATCCATATTGCTATATCCTTGATTGCTTGGCTTGATTGTGTGTGCACATTGCTTGGATTGCTTGTGTG
Organism: Agave tequilana; assembly: GCA_038442645.1. Taxonomy (NCBI): domain Eukaryota; kingdom Viridiplantae; phylum Streptophyta; class Magnoliopsida; order Asparagales; family Asparagaceae; genus Agave; species Agave tequilana. Next base: position 32,272 of record JAVJIF010003840.1, read on the forward strand.
TGTGTGCTCAACTTATACTCATCCAACAAGAGCTTCACATAGCGCCTCAACCCATTTCAAGGGGAATCAAGGAGAGTTAGTCCAGAGCCTCGCAAGGGGAATTCGGCTACACTTGTTGTATTGTATTAGTTTGTGCATAATTTGCATTAGCTTCCGCATTTAGCGCACTTAGTTTTGCATTAAGTTTTAGATTAGCACTAACACCTATTCACCCCCCCTCTAGGTGTTTTTCACCTAAGTGCCTCAAGGGCTTGTGCATTGGCCTCTATATGCTTGCTATTATCAAGAAAAGATTTCTTAGTAGTGGCAAGGAAAACATGTAGGGTTTTTGGTACATACTCATTCTAAGCTTCCACATATTGATGTTAGAAACATCAAACATGAGAGGTGCAAGATAATCTATGAGTGTGCGCAAACAAGTAAGTGTGCAAATGTAAAACTAGATTAGCAACCAAGATCTCACTCCTAGGTGGCTAAACCTAATATCAGGAACGTAGGCTCTGATACCAATTGAAAGTACACCTAGAGGGGGTGAATAGGTGTATGGCTAATCTAATGACAAGTGATGCAGAATTTAAAACTAATTGTAACACACTTAGTGTAACCAAAGAGTGGAGCTGAATTTCTGGTGAAGGACTCTGGACTATCTCCTCTAAATTCCTCTAAATAAGAGTTGAGGTGCTATGTAAGCTCTCTTGGTTTAACACAAGTATAGCACACGAACAAACCCAAGCATATATATGATATGAATAATATGATGCAATGCACAATGAGAGAGAGAGTTAAGAGATAGTGGATCAATCGCTAACAATAAGATATGTTTCGAGGTTCGAGCCACTGTTCTACGTCCCCGCCTTCACACAGAAGGACTTCCACTATAGCGTCCACACAGGACTTCCCACACAGGGAACCTCCACTGAGGATTTGGATAATATAAATCAGGAGTACACAATGAAAAACACCTAGAGGGGGGGTGAATATGTGTAAGTGCTAATCTAGGAACTAAATGCGCTAAATGCGGAAGCTAATGCAAATTTTGCAACACACATAATACAATCAACAAGTGTAGCCGAATTCCCCGTGAAGGGCTCTGGACTAACTCCTCTTGATTCCCCTTGAATGGGTTGAGGTGCTATGTGAAGCTCTTATTGATTAAGTACAAGTGAGGCACACACAAACAACCAAGCATATACAAGATATAGCAATATGAATTATGCAAGGCACAATGCAAGCAATGTATGATATGAATGAAGTATGATGCTTTGCACAAATAAATGAGAGAGAGAGTTGAGAGATATTGGATCAAACGCAAACATATGGATATGTTTCGAGGTTCGAGCCCCTAGCTCTACATCCCCGCCTACACCACCGTGTAGGATTTCCAATCCACTATCTCCCACCGAGGGAATCTCTATCGAAAAGGATTTGTTACAACAAGGGAGTACCGAACTCTCTCTCAAACACCGCCTCACAACCGAGGGGTAGGCCCGTAGCCGATACAACAACCACAATCACCTCTACCGAAGAGGGATCAAACACAATACCACTCCGATCAACCTCTACCAAAGAGGGATACACAAATAAAGGAGGGTTTACAACTTAGAGGCTTAACCTCAAACACTCTCTTTTTCTCTCTTTTCCACAAAACAAGGATCCTAATAGATTAGGATAGTATGATAGCTCAAGTGTAGAAACTAGGTGTTTTTGGAAACAAGCAACAAAGAAAAAACTACTTGGGAAATCTCTTGTAAATGATAGAAAATGAAAATCAATGCAATCTCACAAAACTCTAGTTTTCTTTGATTTTCCAAAACCCAAAACAATAAAAATGAGAAGTTTAAAGCCCAAAAACTTTTTTTAAAACTTGTTTTAAACTGAGAAAACTGGGAATTTTTCTCTTGTAAAAACCTTGGCCAAAATCCCAAAGAATTGGGGTTTATATAGGCCCATCAGGCCGTTAGGCTGATGTGGCAGCCTGACAGGCTAACGGTCGACCGGCCCGGTCGACCGCCAACGGTCAGAAAAGTGACCGTTGGGCAAACACGGTCGACCGGCACGGTCGACCCAAACAAACAGAGAGCACTGCTCTCAGACCCGGTCGAGCGCCCAGGTCGACCGTCCCAGAGCTGCCAAACGTGCACAGATCTGTGCACGTCGGTTGACCGACTTCATCCCAAGTCGACTAATAAACTGACTTAGTCGACTGGTTGAAGCCTGGAAGAGAAAACTGGGTCAGAAAAACAGTTTAAAATATTTTGAAAAATCTTTTAAGTCTTGTAAAAATACCCAAAAATAGTTTTATCATTTTGCATTGATATATAAACATGTGATAAAAAGATTAGCTCAAATATCAATCAATATGAACTATTTTTGTGTTTTATCATTTTTATCAAAAACCAAAACTTGTAATTTTATCAAACTTGATTTTTCAATACATGAATAAGATGGTCAAAATAAGTTTGTATAGGAAGTGTAAGCATGTATGTATAACTAGAATACATCTACTATACATATAAACAAATTAAACTTGTTTTGATCTATTATTCATGAAAACCAAATCCAAAATATGAAACGTGTGTGAGTGTGCACTTGAGCATATCAACTATACTAAGCTTTACAAATGGATCTAAAACACACTATCTAAACTATGGATACCTAAGTCTTCTTGATGATCTTCATCTTCAAGTTGACTTGCTCTAAAACTCCATCCATGAGCTAGGCAATGAGTGATCTTGAAGTTTTGGCCCTGGAATCACCATGAAAAGCTTCTAAACCCTTGTTGAAGCTAATCACCAACTAATATCTTGGTTAATGATCTGAAACTTAAACAACACAAGATTATTAGTAAACATAACTACATGAGTTAATCATCATCAAAACTAGGGTGGAAGGCCTTTGGGCCAACAATCTCCCCCTTTTTGATGATGACAAAACTCATGGAGTTATATATGCATGGATTAAAGTTAAACTTCAAAGAAGCTCCCCCTTAACTCATGCATAAACAAATAAACAAAAGATATGATTTGAATGTACATAAACATGTATGCATCAACATGCATAAAACACATAAACATGTTCTAGAAGCTCTAGATACCAATTAAATTAATAAAATATTAACAAAAACACTAGATGCTCTAGATACCAATAAAACTTAATATATGCAAAAACATAAGTATGCATATATAAACTTGTACCAATCATGCATATTAAAAAGATTTTGGTTTATATATGCATGTTAAACTCTCAAATAATTCTCCCCCTTTTTGTCAATCATCAACAAAAGGGGTAAACAATCAAAACAATAAAATGAGGGGTAAAAATCTTTCTCCCCCCTTTGTCAATCAAAAAAATACAAACAATGTTCTCCCCCTTTTTGTCTAAAAATGAAAACAAGGTCAATAAGGGGTGACAATCAATTAGAATATCAATTAAATATGTCAATGAAGCATCTTGATACCAATTGAAAATGAACAAAGATCAATAAATGTTATGTGCTATATACATTCATGAAGAGGAAGACACTAATTTAGCTTCCCTACACATATGCATTACATGAAAGAGGGATGTTAAGCCCTAATTCACATAACACACATTATGTAATGCATAAGAGGAGATGTGAAGCTCCCCCTACACACGTGTACCACATAAAGAAGAGATGTTAAGCTCTTCAATACACAATACACTCAACATGAATCTATATGTAGAAGAGATGTCAAGCTCTCCTTGCATATAGTCAATATAAATCAAAACTTTTGTATTTTTCTTTAAACAAGATTTTTAGATACCAAGTTAAAACACAAGACATCTTGATATCAAAAGATAGTATTTTTCTTTTTAAGCATATAAACAATTGAAATGACTATTTTCTATCATAAAATACGGGAGTGGAAATACAAATACCAATTGAAATATGAAAAACGAATTTTCTCCCCCTTTATGAAATACCAACACATAGTATGCATAGGCTTGAAATAAGATACCAATTGAAAACTAAATCAATTGAAATGAAGTTGAAGCTCAAGCTCTAGCATAAACAAAATTTGCGAAAATTTATATCTTGAGCACAAATAAAACAAGTATATGTGTATGAAATAGAATGAGTACCATCACTAATAGATGATGCCATTGAAGATATACATACACAATAAATATATGAGTATACAAAAAGATCAAAATGATACCAATTGAAAGAGTTCAATGATACCAATTGACATAACAATAAAAGCATGGTATACATCATATTACTACCTCCCATCTCATGCACAAGATTAAAATGATTTTCAATATAAACATACAAGGCATGGACTCCCATCCATCCTCCCATTAAGGGTAGGGATTTTCAAAAATAGATTTGAAAATAGAGTACGTTTGAAAAACTCTACCAAAATGAAGAATACCGTAACTAGTTAAATGGAAAATCTTTTAAACTAGTACGAAATCCTTTAAGCAAGGAATACAACAAAAATAATTTTCATAAAACAATGTAAATCACATAGCACTTAAAACACTCAATATTCAATAAAGTCCATACATGCTCATGAAAACATACTCATGAGAAATATTTTAAAAATGGGTGAGTGTACAAGTAATGTGTGACATGGCATTAAGAAATTCCAATTAAGCTCAATTATTCCTTAAACAAGAAAACATGAAAATCATCAAACTTATTTAATCTTAAAGGTATATGTATGTCCTATACAAATTAAAGTATACATACATATCCAAACACATGAGTCCACAAAAGATATATGCATGAAGGCACGTTGGCTCAAAAGGATGTATATGTATAACAATAATTTGGATAAAATAGACATATACATGAAATTAAACAATTAAACACAAAACAAGAAAAAACTAAATCTTCACCAAAACAAATTTCATTTCAAGGTATACGTATGAATTGTCAACACAATAAGTATACATACATATCCCTAAACACAATTGAGTCCATATATAGATTTGCATGAAAGGCAAATGGCTCTAGGGGTATATGTATATCTTAAAGTTTGGCAATACAAACATATACATGAAATGAAAAATCATACATAAAAAAAAAACAAATCCAAAAATGAGAATACAAGTTAAAATGTATGAATCATCAAAACTAGACTATACTAGCACATCTAATGGGTTCAAATAAGCAATCAAGCCCAAACATATATAGATTTATTTGTGGCCCACTATATGCACAAGTATAAATCCTAGTCTTAATGAAAACTAACATCTAAACATGTAATCAAATCAATAGGCATCAAAAATCAAGATATAAATCAACATGATAACATAAACATGATTATTATGCAAATCCACATGTTATTAAACCTATGATAAACATGATAGCTAAAACAATGGTGAGAACACTAAAATAATGGTCCATATTAAATATGGGTGTCTCAAAATGCTAAACATGTATGTCAAGGATTTAATAAACATGGCATTATCATAATAATCTACAAACAATAAAACATGCTATATATGATAAATATGGAAAGCATGTAAATAAAACGGGAGTAAAGGATTGTCACCAAAACCGAAGAAGCAACTCTCCTTGTCTCCAAAACGTGGTGGTCATCTACAAAATCTTCCCTTGAAAGTGATGCATCCAATAGATTTTCATGAAGCTCGGAACACATCCACTCCAAGGTACGGTAACTCTCACGTCATGTGAGAGCCCACACCTACATCAAAAACACGAGGGGTGGTCTTGGTACCCATACTCTTTTGGGTCCATGGGGGTTAGTACCTTCTCTAACCCAAAACAAACTTCTTTGCTAAATTTACATTATGTAATCTATCAAAGCAAAATTAGCAAGGTGGCCCTTACGTCCACAATGTGTACAAGTGTACACATGAGTATACATAGTGTGATGGTGTCCGTGAGGAGCATGTGTATGCCGTGGAGGGTGTGCATGAATATAGATGGAACTTGTTTCTTTCGAAATAAAGTTTTCCAAACGTGTATGCCTAACAATACATTGGCTCAAAGTGGAGCCCAAACAATCAACACTCTTCTTAAGCATGGATATATCATTGTTAATCAAAGAAGAAGTGTGGCATGCAAGGGGTGAAGTGTGTGATACTACCCTAGCATGGCAAACATGAGAAGAAAATATCATTTTTCAAAGAATTATTTTTCTTTACACAAATATCTAATTCTTTATAATAAAATCTATTTCTCTTTCTAAAGAATCATTACTATTTAAAACAAAATCTAATTTGAGGATAAAAAACTCATTTTCTTTAACAAATCATCACAATCATTTTATTTTTCAAAATTTTATTTCATTTAAAACAAGTTCAAGTTGAGATTTTAATGAATCCCTTTCATCCAAAATCTCATCTTTCTCTTGCAAAAATAATGTCAAGTCTAGAATGCAAATTTTATTTTCGTTTTCAATTCCTAGACTTTTCTTTTTCAAAACTTTATTTTTCTATTAATTTTTCACACACAATAGAAAGTTCTTCATTCAAAGCATGGGGATCAATATAATCTCACATGAAGAACTAGAGTCAAAACTATCTAGTTGAGTTTCTGAGTGTACCTCAAGGGAGTCATTCCCTTGGATCATATGGCATTGTTGTGGCTCGGATTCATCTCCACTAGATTCTTCCTCCGGTTGGATTGGCAATTGAAGCTTGGAGTGTGGTGGTGGTTGTCAAGATATTCCACACTGCAAAGGCGGAATCAATGTTAGAAACACTCATAAGATAATTTTTAGGTAGCGTGCTTCTAATGGCCTCAAGGGCTTGTGCGTTGACCCCTATATGATTGCTATCACTAAGGAAGGATTCCTTGGTAATGGCAAGGTAAACTTTATGTCCTAGGGTTTGTAAATAAACAGTCATTCTAATCTTCCAAACAACAATGTTGGAAGGGTCAAAACTAGGTGGGGTCATGAAGTCCATGGTAAACTATATGAGTGTGCCAAACAAGCAAATGCAAACAAATAGATTAGCAACCAAATGGATCTCACTCCTAGGATGTTAAGCCTAAGTATCAGGAGCACTTGCTCTGATACCAATTGAAAAACCACTAGAGGGGGGGTGAATAGGTGTAAGTGCTAATCTAGGAACTAAATGCGCTAAATGCGGAAGCTAATGCAAATTTTGCAACACACTTAATACAATCAACAAGTGTAGCCAAATTCCCCGTGAAGGGCTCTGGACTAACTCCTCTTGATTCCCTTGAAGGTTGAGGTGCTATGTGAAGCTCTTGTTGATTAAGTACAAGTGAGGCACACACAAACAACCAAGTATATACAAGATATAGCAATATGAATTATACAAGGCACAATGCAAGTAATGTATGATATGAATGAAGTATGATACTTTGCACAAATAAATGAGAGAGAGTGAGAGAGATATTGGATCAAACGTAAACACACGGATATGTTTCGAGGTTCGAGCCCCTAACTCTACATCCCCGCCTACACCACCGTGTAGGATTTCCAATCCACTATCTCCCACCGAGGGAACCTCTACCGAAGAGGATTTGTTACAACAAGGGAGTACCGAACTCCTCTCTCAAACACCGCCTCACAACCGAGGGGTAGGCCCGTAGCTGATACAACAACCACAATCACCTCTACCGAAGAGGGATCAAACACAATACCACTCGATCAACTCTACCAAAGAGGGATACACAAATAAAGGAGGGCTTACAACTTAGAGGCTTAACCTCAAACACTCTCTTTTTCTCTCTTTTCCACAAAACAAGGATCCTAATAGATTAGGATAGTATGATAGCTCAAGTGTGGAAACTAGGTGTTTTTGGAAACAAGCAACAAAGAAAAACTACTTGGGAAATCTCTTGTAAATGATAGAAAATGAAAATCAATGCAATCTCCCAAAAACCCTAGTTTTCTTTGATTTTCCAAAAAACCCAAAACAATAAAGATGAGAAGTTTAAAGCCCAAAAACTCTTTTTAAAACTTTTTTTAAACTGAGGAAAACTGGAAATTTTTCTCTTGTAAAAAACCTGGCCAAAATCCCAAAGAATTGGGGTTTATATAGGCCCATCAGAAAACTAGCCGTTAGGCTGATGTGGCAGCCTGACAGGCTAACGGTCGACCGGCCCGGTCGACCGCCAACGGTCAGAAAAGTGACCGTTGGGCAAAACACGGTCGACCGGCACGGTCGACCCAAACAAACAGAGAGCACTGCTTTCAGACCCGGTCGATCGCCCAAGTCGACCGTCCCAGAGCTGCCAAACGTGCACAGATCTGTGCACGTCGGTCGACCGGCCCAGTCGACCGACTTCATCCCAAGTCGACTAATAAACTGACTTAGTCGACTGGTTGAAGCTGGAACAGAAAACTGGGTTAGAAAAACAGTTTAAAAATATTTTGAAAAATCTTTTAAGTCTTGTAAAAATACCCAAAAATAGTTTTATCATTTTGCATTGATATATAAACATGTGATAAAAAGTTTAGCTCAAATATCAATCAATATGAACTATTTTTTTGTTTTATCATTTTTACCAAAAACCAAAACTTGTATTTTATTAAACTTGATTTTTCAATACATGAATAAGATAGTCAAAATAAGTTTGTATAGGAAGTGTAAGCATGTATGTATAACTAGAATACATCTACTATACATATAAACAAATTAAACTTGTTTTGATCTATTATTCATGAAAACCAAATCCAAAACATGAAACGTGTGTGCGTGTGCACTTGAGCATATCAACTATACTAAGCTTTACAAATGGATCTAAAACACACTATCTAAACTATGGATACCTAAGTCTTCTTGATGATCTTCATCTTCAAGTTGACTTGTTCCAAAACTCCATCCATGGGCTAGGCAATGAGTGATCTTGAAGCTTTGGCCCTGGAATCACCATGAAAAGCTTCTAAACCTTTGTTGAAGCTAATCACCAACTAATATCTTGGTTAATGATCTGAAACTTAAACAACACAAGATTATTAGTAAACATAACTACATGAGTTAATCATCATCAAAACTAGGGTGGAAGGCCTTTGGGCCAACACACAACTCCTCTCTCTAACAATACAACCTCTACACAATAGGCAAGGCACAACAGAATCACCTCTACACTTAGAGGGATAGGCAATTAGCCAAACAAGATCAACCTCACACTTGAGGGATAAGGCACAAAGCCACAACTCCAACAATCACCTCTTCACTAAGAGGGATAACAACACAACCTCCACAATCACCTCTCACTAGAGGGATATCAACACGATCACCTCTCACTAGAGGGATATCACAAAGTAAGGAGGGTTTACAACTCTTGGTGGTATCAACAACCACAAACCAATTTTCTCACAAAATAGATCCTAATAGATAGGATAGATAGATAAGCTCAAGTGTGAGAAAATAAAGTATTTGGAATAAAGAAAAAACACTTGGAAAAATCTCCAAATAGATATAGAAATCAAGACCTAAAATCAATTCCCAAAAGACACTCTTTTCTTTGAATTTCCAACACTTTAAAACAAATGAAGATTGATCTTTTAAAACAAAAGCTCTTTTAAAACTTGTAGCTAAAACACTTCTAAAAATGAGAAAATTTGTTCTTGAAATTGTTGTGTAAAACAGCCCAAAGAAGTGGGTATTTATAGTCCACAAACAAATCTGCCCTTTGGCAGCAGCAAAGGGCAATTCTGCCCTTCCGGTCGACCGCCTGGTCGACCAGCCAACGGTCAGAATTCTGACTATTGTGCCACCACCGGTCGACCGGGACTGGAAACAGAGAGCAACAGCTCTCTGTCGGTCGACCGCCCGGTCGACTGGGGCCATTTTCAGAGAGCAGAACTCTCTGGCGGTCGATCGGCCCTCCAGCCATCTGGCTTGTGCACGTCTGTACACGTCGGTCGACCGGCCCGGTCGACCGCCCTCTGCCTCGGTCGACCATCCAGTCGACCGGCAAAATAGCCAGGACAACTATTTAAGAGATTAAAAATTTAGTTATTTTGCCTTCTAAAAATCCCATAAAATACACATAAATTTCACAAAAATATGTTCTTATAAGATCTTTGAAATACAAATAGTGTGACTAAAATTTAACACATATTACAAACTATTTGAACTATTTTTGTGATATTGCTATTTGGCTTAAATCAAAAATCTGTATTTTCCAAACTTAGATTTTTAAAATGGAAAACCGTTTTCTCCAGAACTCATGTAAATATAAAAATATGATATTGAAACAATTTTGAAGCATATTGTATATGGATAGAATCCAATATACATATAAAGATATCTATCTATGTTTTTGATATGAAATCCAAAATCGGTTAAACCGAAAAGCTAAAATCAATAAACTTAAAACTTGTGTGTGTATGTGAACTTGAGCATATCAACACTATCTAATATTTATACAAGATCTAAACAATCTAAACTAAACAAACCAAGGTCTTCTTGTAGAACTCCTTCTCCAAGTAGACTCGATCCAAACGCGCTCCAACGAGCTTGACTCCAACCGAGTACTAGATGCGATCTTGGCGCGCGAGCTCTTGAATCAACATGTAAAAGCTCCAAAACACCTTTGTTGAAGCTAATCAACCTACTAATATCTTGATCAAATATCTAAAATTAAATTTCACAAGATTATTAGTAAACTATAACTACATGAGTTAATCATCATCAAAACTAAAGTGAAAGGCCTCTGGGCCAACAAAATGTGGAAAGAAGTTGTAAACAGTGAAGTAGAATCTATCCTAAGCAACCATACTTGAGAAATGACAAACTTGCCTCCTGGCAGTAAACCAATTAGGAGTAAGTGAATTTTCAAAAGAAAATTAAAATCCAATGGATCTATCGATAAGTACAAGGCTATGTTAGTAGCTAAGGGTTATCGACAAAAAAAAACTTGACTATTTTGATACTTATTCATCAGTAACAAGAATAAAATCAGTTCAGATGTTAATTACGATTGCAATTTTGCACAACTTAGATATCCATTAAATGAATGTTAAGACTGCATTTGTAAATGATGAATTAAATGAAAAAATATACATGGAGCAACCTAAAGAATTTATAGTCAAGGGCTAAAAACACAAAGTGTGTAAACTGGTCAAATCTTTATACTGCCTAAAATAGGCTCCTAAATAATGACATGAGTAATTCGATAGTGTTATGATCAAAGATGCATTCACTATTAATAAATTCCGTAGGTGTGCTTACACTAAAACAGTTGAAAATGCATATATCATTATATGTCTATATGTAAACGACATGTTGATATTCGGGACTATTATTAGGGTTATTGAGTCACAAAAGGATGCATTCTAACAACTTTGATATGAAGGATTTAGGGGTTGCTGATGTAATTTTAGAAATTAAAATTACTAAAACACCAGATGAAATCAGTCTATTTCAATCTCATTACGTGAATAAGATGATAAAAAAATTCAAAAAACACAAGATAAAAGAGAAAACAATCTTTTTCTCCCACACATTCATCTTCGTGAGAATACAGGAACTAGAAAATGACAATTAGGGATTCTCAAATCATCGAAAGTCTAATATCTTAACTGAATTGCACTAGACCCGATATTTCTTACGCCGTAAATAAATTGAGTAGATATACTAGTAATCCTAGTGATGATCATTGGTTGCCTACTATGAGTAGAAGGCTACGTAGCTAATACTAAGAAATATGCCTTGAAATATGAAAAGTATCCACATGTAATTGAAGGGTATAATGATGCAAATTGGACTACAAATTCTGAGAAATTAAAATTAACCAGCGGATACATCTTTACTCTCGGAGGCACGATGATATCTTGAAAATCTTCCAAAAGAACTTGCATAGGCCATTCCATGATGGAATCAGAATTTATAACTATTTTCCATTGATTTGAACGTGGGGAAAACTTTATAAAAATTGAAGAGAATTATAAGTAATTGATAAAAAAATAAAAAATTACAAGAGCTCTCTTCTTTAGAGTTTCTGGGGAAGTATGCCGGTGGAAGACTGGTCAGCGCGTGACCACTTTGTTCCATTGACGATGCGAGTGTTTGAGTCTTTGAGTTTTCTGCTTAGGTATTTCCTTCTCGCCTAGTTTTGAAAATCCTTCGAGAGAGGAAGATCGTTAGGGTATTGGCACCCTGAAAGAGAGAAGCAAGGTTCTCTCAAAAATCTCAGAAGTTAGGGATGGGAGAAGTCCAGCCTCTTCTTGAGAATCTCTAATCGGCAGCCAGTAGCTTGATGAGAAAATTTCAGCCCCTCTGCCTACCTAGCAATGGGCTATTTGTAGGCATTATAGGGTGTTACAACCCCTCCTAAAAATTAGCAGATTGATTTAGTCAATCTGATCTAACTTCATTCCTGGGCCTGTATAGCTTCTCGGCGAAGCTAATTGCAGCTGAAGCGAAGTCAGAGATCCCTGCGCTGAGTCACTTAGCAACTAGTTTAGGATTTGTTGTAATAATCTCTTGATTCTCTCCACTAATCAGGAGATTTGCCTTGATCCTTTCCAACTGATTAAGGAGTGATTGGATCAAGACAAATAACTGGATCACATCAATCTCGTGCTGAGATTCAAATGGTCAAAAATGACCATATAATCTTGCGGCGAAGCTAGCTCACAGCGGAGCTAAGGAAAGAGCTTTATGCGAAGCTAAGCTCAAGCGGAGCTACTGAGCTATCTGCAAAGCTTGTAGCAAAGCTCAGCAATGAGCTCTCAGAGAGCTGGAAGATACTTTAAGCTGAGTTATAAAAAAGCCTCAAGCAAAGCTAACAAATATAGCTTGCAATGAAGCTAAGTATTTAGCTTCCTGGATTTTCTTCAGAGGACAACAATTGGCTCAATATCTACTTCACTAGATTAATGGAGTTCAAATCACTATCTTGTCCATCAGGGATGGACATGTCTTTAGCCTGTCTGTGACTTGTCTTTTAGAAGTGTCGACAAGTTAGACATCATTCGGACTGGTTGAAGTGCTATATGGGAGTTTGTCTTTTCAGAGTGTCAATAAAACCCCCTTCAAAATTTTTGTGAGTCTATAATGGATTGGTACAGATTCTGAAATACTTTGAATCTAAAGTCTGAGACCTAAATTGCTTAGGTCAAGCAAGTCCATTGGCTGCAATTGTGCACTAATTAGGTAACAAGGGTGGTTTAGACCTGGGAGTTCCCTAAGGAATGATCTCTCAATGGAGCTAAAAGATGAGCCATCAGCGGAACTAAAAGATGAGTTTCAGGCGAAATTAAGAATTAGCTCTCAGCGGAGCTATGAATTAGCTTCATGTGTTAGCAGAAGCAAGCCTGCAGCGAGGCTAACAGAGATAAGCTATAAGCGGAGCTACTGGGTAAGCTCTAAGCAGAGCTAGAAGTGAACTTTTGGCAAAGTTCTATGATGAGCCCACAACGGTGCTGAACTGTTAGCGAAGTTCAATGGTGAGCTCGCAGCGGATCTATAACAGGTCTTAATGCGAAGTTGAGTTTCGCATCTGAGTGAAACTAATTAACTTCGCTGCTTTAGGTTATCAAATCTCCAAATGTTGTTTCAAATTTTATTTTGAAATGACAGCTCGCACTCATTTTGAGGAGGCAAAGCTAACTTTTCGTTGCCTATAAAAGCCCAAGGGCTACAGAAGAAGTCATCTTCTTCTTCAAGCTTCACTGAGCTACATGGATTTGAATTAACCCTCTTCACCCTGAGATTTCTGAGAACATTTCACCTTCTCTAATGGCACCAAAGCAACGCCCTGGAAAAGAGGTCACTACGGCAGTGGCACCACCACCTTCGGTCGTCGAATGCCCAATAGCTGGTAGGGGTTCGCCCCTTTCAGAGACTTTTCATCTCTTTTTGGAGTCCTTTTGGCTTAATCTGCAATGGATTTTTGAGATTTCATTATACTTTGATGATCTCAGGGGTTGATCTTCCTCAATTTTGATTTTTTCAATTTTTAGAGAATTTATTTCTGTAACGCCCCGATCCTGCGGGTATGAAGACATTACAACAATGTATATACGTAGGTCGGAAATACCTTCACATATATACGCTAAGCATCAGTATAGGCAAGAATCATAGTACGAAAGCACGTGATGCATTATACATTCCAACATATGAGTACAATTACAAAGTTATCACATGATGTAACATAATATTACAATAATATATATCACCGATATGCGCAATTGAGAGAATACAAGGAGATACACAATGATGAATAGAACAAAATGCCCACACGAGTTACAAAAGAAAAACTCGAGAGCCGAGCAGGGGGTGGAAGGATGGGGCTTCAGACGGTCTGCCGATGATCCATGCTCCGTTGCGCCAATCTGATCAATAATCGGGAGAATCCACGAGCTCCAAGCTCTGAGATTTGGACATGAAGATCCAGGGGAGTCATCCCCAACGAGTGGTGTGATGAATGTCAAGTGGCGTGCAGGAATAAGCAACGTGCATCGATAAATCCGAATCAAAAGCACGCATTGAAAATCGTGTCGTGAGCATACATATCCAACCATGAAGGAGGCACCAAGAGGTGAGATGTATAGAAGCAATAAAGCCAGTTGTACGGGTTTAGTAGATAGATTCGTGAGATTGATATTTCGAGGGATAATCCAAATAAGGAAACCCTCATCTATATATCATATACCTCATGTCTCCACCGACTGAGTATGCACAACCTGAGTTGTCCACAATAACAACTAATGAGAACAATATGAATCATCAAGAAGCAGTAATTATATGGTAACTGGAGGATCCGTATAAAACCAAGAATAATCAAGTCAGGAGATTATATACATCAGTTCAAGTGTAACATCAGGTATGAAACAGGCTGTGTACAATATGATAATAGCAGGAGATCAGTGGAGCAGTATACAAGTGGTAAAACTAGAAATATATTATATAATAATAATAAAACTGAAAATTTTAATAAAACCCGATTAAAGTAAATACGACAAAACCAGCAGTATAACCCAGATTATGACTTCATGAGATAAGTACGTTGAAGGAATAATCCAAACAAGAAAATCCTCATCTATATACCATATATCTCACGTCATCGTAATCTGAATATATACAACCCAAATTGCAAAGAACAATAATTATTATTGATTGGCACTTTATTATTATTACTCCTCTTACCCATATATCTAGGTATGTGCCCTAGCGTCCCAAACACATATACATCCATATATGAGTAAGCTGAGATTGTTATTGGAAACTAATGATGAGACCAATGTGCTATGTTTACTGTGGGCCCCGTACATACACGAGACCACAACCCAAGATGTTTTGGTGCTGACCCGACACCTTCTGCTAGGCAAATAGGAAGGTGGGTCTTATATTATGCCCATTCAGGAATATAACAGGAGGTAGAAAATCAGCACTTCCCTCGAATTCCTGGAGGCCCTCAGGTAGATCTGGTGGAGTTGCACAACATTCCGAATACCACTATAAACATATTCAGCACTTGAAATCCATCAGTTCCCCTTGTCCGATGTAGGTTGTTCTTTTTATAGTTTATTATTAAGTAATTATCATATTTACGGGAATAACAGGAGCATGACAAGTTCAGGAGTTATGGGAGTATATAAGTACTATAAATTCAGGTCGCTGATATAAAACAGGATATCAAGACAAGATACCTTAAATGTGATAATCATGGTCAAACAGTAACACGTCAAGAGGCAAGTGATAAGTGATATCAAACAAGTGTCAGGTGGCAGCATGCAGGAGTGAGATGTCAAGTAGTAACATGTAGTAGCATGTCGGGTAATAAACACAATAGATATCACTATGAAGAAAACAGTACCGATAGAGAGGATCAGATGAATACAGGAAAACATAAAGTTTTTGAAAAAAGTATAAGTACAGATTTCAAACTTTTCACAACCATCATTAAAAGAGTTAATCAAGTTATCGAGTAGGCAAACGAGTAAGCAAGCAAGCGAACATTCAAGCGAAGCTAAACAAACTGGGGACAAGATCAGCGAACAGTGTTTTATCAGCAAAGCGCTGGTGGAACTCAGGAACGACTCGGCTTAAGATGCGAGTCTAAAATCCAGCGGAGTTTCACCTAGACGTGTTTAGTGATAAAACGCTAAGCGTTAAGCTGCCTTTCCAAGCGAAGCTAGAAAGTCCAGAGGACTTTAATAAACCTTGGAGAGGTTAAGCCCAGAGGCTAGGCCCGAAGGTAAGAGTACCTGCAGAAGGTGTTAGTACCGCACAACACACATATAGAATATTATCTACACTATTAGAAGCATTAGTCTATAGAATACAGATACATCATATCGTACAAATACACATGTTTAGAACACAATACGCAGTCTTAGAAAATATAGTAAAATGCCCGTCGAATCGAGGTATCCAGAAAAGAGGTGAGGACACTCGCCTAAATACGAAAAATCACCATGAAATTCCCGATCTCCGGAACTCCAAGTAAACAACGCGTGAGTGCGTTCAATAATATATATATATATATAAGAACGCGAAGATTCGCTTTAAGGAAGTGCCTGGACACAAGGATGAGCTCCGAGTCTAGCAAAAAGAGAGAGAGAGCCAGGAGAGTGAGAGAAAGATGCAGGGGTGAGAAAGAGAGAGACGCAGGGGTGAGAAAGAGAGAGAGAGAGACGTAGAGGGTGAGAAAGAAACTGACACAGTGAAGAGAAAACAGAGAAAGAAAGAAGGAAAAGAAAAGAAAAGGAAAGAAAGAAGGAAAGAAAGAAGGAAAGACGGAATGGGGGAGAGGATGGCCGGCCGGCGACGCCGAGGTGGCCGTCATGATATTTTTCATTTACAATATATGATTCTTTGGTTATGGCAAGATAGACATGAATACCAAGAGCTTTGAGATACAAAGACATCTTAACTTTCCAATTTTGAAATTTAAGAATATCAAACATAAGAGGTGCAATAAAATTCATGTGTGTGTATGCAAATATTATGATTAGCAAACAAAAAGATTTTTAACAGTAGGTTGTTAAACCCAAATCAAGAGCACTAACCTCTGATACCGCTTGTAAATCACCTAGAGGGGTGAATAGGTGATGTGCTAATCAAATGCCAAATAATACATAATTAAAAACTTATTATGCAAACTAAATCTATCACACAATATATAACCAAAGAGTGAAGCCAAATTCTCGGTGAAGGGCTATGAACTTCTCCTCAAGATTCCTCTAGACTAAGAATTGAGGTGCTACTATAGCTCTCTTAGTCCAATACGAGTGTGAGCACATACACAATATCAAGTATGTAAAGATAAATAAGAAATAAGAGCATGTAAGATATCAAACAATCTCAAGTATGTATATCTATGGAGCATAATCAATATCAAGCATGTAATAGATGAGCACAAATATAATAAGTATGCAAAATATAAGAATAAGTGAGTTGAGAGAGAGAGAGAGAGATAAGCAATCAAAATATTGGAATTTGTTTCGAGGTTCGAGCCACTTGCTCTATGTCCACACCTTCACCGCAATGAAGGATTTCCATAAAAAAATGATCCCGCAAGATCATTCGTTGCCGCAACACCTACAGCGAGGCTCCCTCAAAAATTCTTGGACCCCCAAGTCTCTCACTTGTTCCCTCAAGAACAACACAGGCTAACCCGCAAGCTCGCCGAGGTCGCAACCTCTACAACTCCTCAAAATAACAAAATTTGGAATATTTGGTGATCACTTCTCTTGATCACCAACAAATACTCTCACAAACAAGAATCCTATTAAGATTGGATATAGCAATGAAAAGCTCAAGCTTGTGTGAGAAAAACTAGATAGATGAGAAAGTGCAAAACTCAAGAAATCTTTTTGAAAAAATCAAAAGAAACACTCTTGATAAACTTCTCTTTTGTTATGAAAATGAAGCTCTAAAACTTGTTGGAAAAACTCTATTGAAGATAGGAAAAACTGGCTCTAAAAAACTTCTCAAAATCTTGCCCAAAAACTTGCCAAAAGACCTCTTAAATAGACATTCAGAAACTAGCCATTGGGCTCAGGAAACTGGCCAGATTGGCCTATCGGTCGACCGCCCAGTTGACTGGTCAACGGTCAAATTTTTGATCTTTGGGGTTGCTTGACCGACCGCCCTGTCGACCGCACCTAAAAACCAGAGAGTCACAACTCTCGGTCGACCGAGCCAAACCCGAGAGCTCTGTAAACACTGGCTCTCAAGGGTCAGTCGACCGCCCATAGGGCATGTGCACTTGTGCACGTCGGTCGATCGCTCGGCCTTCGGTCGACCAGTCGGTCGACCGCAAGCATCCCAAAGCCACATTTTGAAATATTTTGAACATTCTTTTAAATCTATTTTAAATACCAATAAATCTTCATAAATTGCACAAAAATAAGTTTATGTTAATACAATGTAGCACAAATATGTGTGATAAAAAAATCAACACATATTTCAAATATGTGAACTATTTTTGCGACATAGAAATTAAAGCATAAACCAAAACCGACATTTCCAAAAACCAACTTCTAAATGAAAATCTGATTTTTCTATAAACTTGTATAAATAAAAAATAAGATATTGAAACACATTTGAAGCATGTATATGGATAGAATCCAATACACATAGTAATGATATATACTTGTTTTTGACAATAAAAACCAAAATAAGTTTTGATAAAAATAAAACTTAAATACATGAGCTAGATACATCAAAATAAATTATCTAAGCATATGAAGCATAAATGCACATGGATGAAATCCAATATACATATAAACCATATAAACTTGTTTTGATGAAATCTATTCATGAACCGAAAGATGTATTCTTGAAACTCAAAACCAAACGGTTAAATCAAAAACTAAAACTATTTAACATGAAAGATAATATAAATATTTTTTGTGTGTATGAGATTGAACAATCCATAACTAATATATCCTTTATATTTTATCCTAAAATAAAAATCTTAAACTTACAAACTTAAACTCAAGTCATCTTGAAAATCTTCTGTTAAAAATCTTCTTTTGCATCTCGACTTGATTTAAACTTATCCATGAGTTAGACTCCTCTTTGAGTACTTGATGCGATCTTGAAGCGCGAGCTCTTGAATCAACATGTGATAACTTTAAAACTTGACTTCGAATCTTTTAATGAAGCTAAATACCGACTAAGATCTTGATTGAATATCTGAAACTTAATAAATACAAGATCATTAGTATTATAACTATATGAGTTAATAATCATCAAAACTAGAGTAATGAGCATTTGCACCAATACAAATATCTCTGATTTTGATCTTGACTTCATCCTTAGTATAATCGATATCAAGTTTTATGAAAAAATAAATCATTTGATGAGAATAAAATTTCAAACATATTATTGTAAATGAAATATTACATTCAAAAATAATTTTGATAATTACAAATAGCAAATACAATCATATATCTAATTGTCACTAGTATTCATAAAATCACAATGAGTTGAAAGATCAGCAAAATTATCAGTAAAATCGGAAGTATCAAGATGAGTTGAATTATCTATAGGATCATTATGTTTAGTGAAATTTACTTTCTTTTTTCTTTTTCAAGGATGCATTGTAAAGCTTACAAAGGTGCTCTGCTGTTCAACAGACTCGAGACCAGTGCCATTTGGAAGCTCATTTATAATAGAAATCTCTAGGATTCCAGAGAGCTTTCATGAGCATCTTTTTCTTTGTCATGTCTTTTCACATGATGCTTCTTATGGATCGCGTTGTTTTGTGAAGGATTGTAATAACCACTTCGATCGCGTTCACGATCACGACCACGACCATGATTATATCCTCGTCCATAATTGTTAGAAAATGCAGCATTTGCTTCTGAAAATACTGCTAAACCAGTAGGACGAGACTGATGATTTTTATCAAAAGTTTATTGTTCTTCTCTGCCATTAGAAGAGATGAAATTAGTTCAGAATATTTCTTAAAATCACGTAACCGATATTATTGTTACAGTGTTATATTAGATGCATGAAATATGTAGTAAGTTTTCTCTAGCATTTCTTTATCTGTGATATCCATCCCACAGAATTTCAATTAAGATACTATTCTAAATATTGCAGAGTTATAATCACTGACTTTCTTGAAGTCTTGAAAACGCAAAGCGTTCCATTCATCACATGTTGCAGAAAGCACAATTTCCTTTTGATGATCAAATCTTTCTTTGATATTTTTTCAAAAGACACTTGGGTTTTTTACTGTGAGTTATTCACATTTTAAGCATTCATCAAGATGTCTACATATAAAAATCGTGGCTTCTGCCTTACCTTGCGACAACATAGAGTTCACCTCTTTTATTGTCTCAGTGAGACCCTTTGACTTGAGATGCATTTCTATGTCAATGACTCGAGATGCATTTCTATGTAAATGACTCAAGACATATAATTCTTTCCCGTGATATCAAGTAGAATAAACTCAAGCTTGCATAGTTTGACATGGTGATAATTATAACAAAATATAAAAATAATTAGAATCACAACATTTTATTTCACAATAAAATAGTAAAATTACATCTCAATCATAATAGCGGTAAGCAAAAGAGGAAAAATAAACAATAAAAGTAAAAGGTTCCGTTGAAAATCACTTGGAGACGTATCTCCAATAAAAAAGATAATATTATTGATGATAATGATGGCAATAATAAACTTCAAAATGGACTAAGCATCTTACGAAAATTTTAACTGAAAAGCTTGTGGAGATGATGAAGAAATTTGAGAATGAAGAGAGACAGAGAAGTGAGTATGTGGTTTAAAATTCACCAATTTATAGAGTAAAAACTAGTCGTTTATAGCCATTATATAGCCATTGGAGGAGAGAGAAAAAGAATTTGGATTTAATACAATTAAAAGTGATAATAAAGAAGATGGTAAAACAAATATATTATACTACGTATATTTATGAGTCATAATATAGGCATGCCACTCTACTTGATAGATATTTGCAAACGTAATTAATGAAGTAATAAATATTGAAATAAATATTAGCACGCCACGCTACTCGGTAAATATTTCAGTAAGTGTTTATATAGATATAAATAGCAGAGCAATAAAATATATACTATTAGTAGCTTGGGATTTATTCCACTTAAGCATTAATTGAGAGGTTACTAAAGATAATAACAAGAAATATTATTAGCTTGTCATAGTCAGATCACTTTACTATAAATAGGTGGCAGAGCCTCTTTTCATATATAGTAGTGGTGTTATATGAATATAATGAGTATAATAATCTAACATTTCGTAATCACATCACATTACTATAAATAGGTGGCATAGCCTCCTTTCATATATAGTAGTGATGTTATACGAGTATTATGAGTAGAATAACTTGCCATTTTTACTTTGAGATAGTAGATATAGAGGTTGAGGCTGGTGATAAGACTTTTCCTTGAGCTAATGAAAGTGTTCATCAGAAGTGTTCATCCCCCGTCAAATCATGAGTTTGTGGGAGAACAATCTAATGCCAACCGGAGGTTCCAGACAGAATGCCGGATTGGCTGCAATTGGCAACTGCAAGTAACCCGCGTAGAGCTCTAGAGCAATTTCAGAAGTTAAAACCACCAGCCTTTAAGGAGGGGCTGATCCAATACAGGCTGAGGAGTGGCTTCGCCAGATTAAAAAGATACTAGACGTCATGGAATGCATTGAGAGCCAACGAGTATCTTTTACCTCTTTTATGTTCCAAGGGAAAGCAGAACGTTGGTGGGAGATGATTCAAAGTGAAGCTAAGACACTGGGAAAAGAAATCTCTTGAAATTTTCTAGTCAAAAAGTTTAATGAAAAGTATATGTCAGGAGTAGCAAAGGACAAGCTTGCAATGGAATTTCAAGACCTGAAACAGGATCATTTGACAGTGAGTCAGTATGAAGTCAAGTTTACCCAACTATCAAGATACGCTGAGAAGCTGCTGTCAGAAGAGGAGGATAGAACAAAAAGATTTGTGAGGGGTCTAAAGACTGAAGTCAGGAGCAAATTAATCCCATTTCAACTACAAGTCTATCGCCAAGCTGTAGAGAAGGCACTAGAGTTGAAAAAGATATGCAAGAAAATCAGGATTTAGGGGTCAGAGAGCTGCCTTCCGTAAAGCGCCCCCGGTATGCTAATGTACTGAATTATGGAGCTTATCCCTCTAGGCCCGATAGAGATGCTGGGTCTTCTCTAATGCCAATCCAAGGAACCACTGTGAACTTATGGCCCAGGGGCGCAGGGTTTCCTCATGCGGCGCCACCAACACCCTTTCCACGTTCCAACCTTGCAGGGAATATGTGGTGTCTGAGGTGTCACCAAAATCACACTGGCAGTTGCTACGTAGGCAAACAATGCTTTGCTTGCGGCAAACTGGGTCACATAAGGAGAGATTGTCCAACTTTACACAGACGTTCAGGCGCTAGTAGGGGAACAGGTAGGCCGGCCGTGGGCATCACCCCAACTGCAGGAGGGTCAACAGTTGCTTTCCGGTAGCCTGCTAATAGAACTCGTACAATCATGACTCAGGCATCAGTACAACAACCCAGAGCTAAAGGAAGAATGAATGCAGTGACTCCACAGGAGGCTCGAGCATCTAATGCAGTGGTCGAAGGTACTATCTGCATATCTGGAAATATTGCTCGAGTATTATTTTATCCCGATGCTACTCACTCCTTTATTTCTTCATCATTTACAACAACAATTAACAAGGAATCTAACCTTTGAATTATCAACTAGCGGTGTCAACCCCTGTAGGTGCAAAATTGATCACTAATGTGTATTATAAGGGATGTAAAAATATTATAGGGAAAAATGAAAACACAGGTGGACCTGGTTAAAATAGGAGAGATGGAATATGACATCATCCTAGGACTTGATTGGTTGTCAGCATATCATGCTCATGTAGACTGTCATCAGAAGAGAATAATCTTTAAGTGGGAAGGAGCTTTAGAAACAATATATGAAGGGGCGAAGAATAAAATTGGTATTCCAATAATTTCAGCCTTAAAGGCCACTAAATTATTAAGGCGAGGGTGTCAAGGATTCCTGGCAACCATTATTGGTGAGGAAGGCAAGGAGACAAAAATTGAAAATATAGAAGTTATAAGAAAATACCCTGATGTATTCCGAAAGAACTACCCGGCTTACCCCCAGATAGGAAAGTAGAGTTTCCTATTAATCTTCTACCAGGAACAAGTCCCATATCAAAGCACCTTATAGAATGTCATCCGCAGAGATGAAAGAATTGAAAGACTAACTGTAAGAGTTATTAAGTCTCAGATTTATCCGGCCGAGTGTATCACCTTGGGGCGCTTCCGTGCTATTTGTAAAGAAGAAGGATAGAGCATGGGACTATGTATAGATTATCATAAACTGAACAAAGTCACTATCAAAATCGATATCCACTGCCGAGGATTGATGACCTTTTTGACCAACTTCAAGGTGCCAGCATATTCTTCAAAATAGATCTAAGATCTGGATATCATCAATTAAAGATTAAACAAGGAGATGTTTCCAAGACAGCTTTTCAGACAAGATATGAACATTATGAGTTTCTGGTAATGCCATTTGGATTGACTAATGCCCGGAAGCATTCATGGACCTAATGAATAGGATCTTTCAGCCATACTTAGATTAATTTGTGGTGGTGTTTATTGCCGACATACTCATCTACTCAAGAAGCACAGAAGAACATGAGAAGCACCTAAGGATAGTATTACAACTATTAAGGGAGAAACAACTTTATGAAAAATTTAAGAAATGTGAGTTCTGGCTGGAAGAAGTTGGATTCCTGGGTCACATCATAAATAAAGAAGGAATATCAGTAGACCCTGCAAAGATCGAGGCAATTAAGGATTGGCCTCGACCCACCAGTGTCACAGAAGTGTGAAGCTTTTTAGGATTGGTAGGGTATTATCAGAGATTTGTAGAAAGATTTTTCAAAATAGCAGTACCATTATCACAATTAACCAAGAAAGGCCTCAGATTCTATTAGGGGGATAGTCAGGAGAAAAGTTTTCAGGAATTGAAGGATAAACTAACATTGGCTCCAATCTTAGCCATGCCTTCTGGGACTGAAGGTTATGTTGTATACAGTGATGCGTCGAAGTCAGGGCTGG
This sequence comes from Agave tequilana, assembly GCA_038442645.1. Taxonomy (NCBI): domain Eukaryota; kingdom Viridiplantae; phylum Streptophyta; class Magnoliopsida; order Asparagales; family Asparagaceae; genus Agave; species Agave tequilana. The sequence goes on from JAVJIF010003840.1 coordinate 56,280, forward strand.
GTGTGTATTGATGCAACAACGGAGATTAATTGTATATGCTTCTAGGCAACTGAGGAACCATGAGAGGAATTATCCAACCCATGATCTCGAGCTAGCTGCAGTTATATTTGCCTTGAAAATATGGCGATACTACCTTTATGGGGTATCATGTGATATATATACAGATTATAAGAGCCTAAAATACATCTTTACCCAAAAGAAATTGAATATACGTCAAAGAAGATGGTTGGAGTTAATGAAGGATTATGATTTGGACATTCATTATCACCCTGGGAAGGCCAATGTGGTAGCTGATGCTCTTAGTAGGAAGTCTGGAGGATCCTTAGTTGTTTTGTTAACCTAACAAACTGGCATGTTACAAGAGATGGAGAGGATGCAACTTGAGGTCCTAATAAGAGAACCCAGGCGGGGGATTAGTCAGGTAAATCAAATCAGCATTAGCTTCAACCTCTATGAAGAAATCAAGGAAGCACAACAAAAAGATGATCAGGTAGCTAAAAATTTTGAAAGGGTGCAAAGAAGTGAAACTCGAGATTTTACCATTGTAAGAAATTTACTGAGAAAGGGGAGCTGGATATATATACCTCTAGACATTGGGCTCAAGGAGCGAATTATGACTGAAGCTCATTGCACCCCTTATACAGCACACCCAGGAACAACAAAAATGTATCGGGATCTGAGAACAATTTTTTATGGGAAGGAATGAAAAAGGACATAGCTAAATTTGTGCAGAGATGTTTGATATGCCAACAAGTTAAGGCTAAACACAAGAAGCCTCTGGGGCTTCTCATGCCCTTGGAAGTCCCTGAATGGAAGTGGAGCCACATTACTATAAATTTTGTGACAGGAATCCCTAAATCCCCTCAAGGACATGATGCCATATGGGTCATAGTCCACCGACTCACAAAGTCCACTCATTTTCTACCCATTCGAGTAAACTACTCGATGGATAAGTTAGCCCAAATATACCTCCGAGAGATAATCCGGATCCATGGAGTTCCCGAGATAATTGTGTTAGACAGAGACCCTCGGTTCCAGTCAAGGTCATGGGTCAGTTTATCCCAAGCATTGGGCACTAAACTACATCTAAGTACAACGGCGCATCCGCAAACTGACGGATAGTCAGAGAGGACTATACAATATTGGAAGACATGTTAAGAGCATGTGTATTGGACTTCATAATCAATTGGGAAAAATACCTACCATTAGTAGAATTTGCATATAATAATAGCCACCAGTCAACCATAGGAATGCCGCATTTGAAGCCCTGTATGGTAGGAAATGTAGATCCCCAATTGTTAGGAAGAGTGGGAGACCGAAGACTGTTTAGAACCAACATAGTTCAAGAAACGACAAAGAAAATACAGATAATAAGAAAGAGAATGAAGGCGGCTCAAAGTAGACAAAAGACATATGCAGATCGGCACCGGAGACCCTTAGAGTTTGCAAAAGGTGATAAAGTTTTCCTGAGAATATCACCCATGAAAGGAGTGGTACGCATTGGCAAACGAAATAAGTTGGACCCTTGATTTAACGGACCTTTTGAAGTATTGGAAAGGATCGGACCACTAGCCTATTGGTTAGCCCTGCCACCAGAAATTGAGAAGATACACAATGTATTTCATGTGTCGCAATTGAGAAAATACATATTTGATCCCAGTCATGTCCTCAGCTACTCACCATTGCAATTCCAAGAGGATTTGTCATATATGGTGGAGCCAGTGCAGGTTCTAGATCGTAAAGAGAAGTAACTGCGGAACAAAGTGATCCCTTTGGTAAAGGTATTGTGGAGAAGCCAAGAGATTGAAGAAACTATCTGGGAAGCAGAGGAAGAAGTGAGGAATACCTACCCACAGCTTTTTCAAGGTATGTCGAGCTTCGGGGTCGAAGCTCCCTTAAGGGGGGTAGAAATGTAACGACTGATTTTAATTAAAATCTTTCCTCACCTGAATTATCGAGATTATCAGTTGAACGATTCATTTAAAGTTGTTACCCTCAATTTTATAATAATAACAATTTAAATTTCTATAGGTGACTCACCTTCCTAATTAAAACAAGGTAAGTTGAGGGTAAGGAATATGAGTGTATAAAAATATGTGTGTATGTGTACCAAATACCTGTATAAATGAGAGTATGTGCATAGGTATGTATAAAGCCTAGATTAACTAATTTAAAACCTAGAGACATACTAATAATCCTAAGTTAATGAAAGGGGGTAGGTATGTATGCAATGAGAGATCAAGGGTTAGGATCTCCTTGATGAGTGTTAGGCCATGTGGCAACTAGGGAGAGGCCCCCACCTTGTAAATTGCATCAAGAAGATAGTGCCCTACCCATTTTATGCCTACTCTCTTCTCTATTCAGATCTGAATACCTTGTTCACTATATCTTCTTCTTCCCAAATCTGAAACCCTAAAATCCTCAATCTCTTCCCCGGTTATTCCCTTGAAGAAACCTCTACCTAAACCATCTCTCACTCCCTTGCTCCCCTTCTTTTCACCCCAGGCCGGAGCCAGAGGGAGGGGAGGCGCGCGCACAGCACTGCAACAGCGGCACGCGCGCGCGTGCTGCACGCGCGTGCTGCTGGCCAGGCCGCGCACGCAGCCTGGGAAGGGGAGGCGCGCGCATTGGGGCGGAGCAAGGAAGGAGGGGGTGGATTCAGGGTGATTTTTTGGGAGGTTAGTACTACTTAAATCTAATTTTTGAGGCTCCAAAACTCCAATTTTCAGATCACAAACTTTAGACCAAAGGGTTGTTGTGTGGGAGGGCAATCAAAGAAGATTTATGTAGAGGTCTATCTACATAAGGTGAGTAAACCTAAACCCTTAGAGTAATTTTTCACAAATGTAGGATGATTAGGGAATTTCCAATCATGTAAGGATGAACGAATCTTAGGTAAATTCGCTATTTTCACTAATTATTATGATAGGTGTGATCAAAATGCGCTTACCTCTCCTAAATAGGAATTTAGTGGGATGCATGTATAGGGTGTATGTTCTATATCGATAACTTCGTGGGTAATAAGAAATTGACATCGAAGTCTTTTGGTTATGCTTACTTCAACGGGAGGGGAAACCCCTCCTTACACATTGGCATTGAATTATGTACCATCAAGTAAAATGGAATAACGCATTCATTCATATAAGACTTAATGTTGTGCGACGTGATTGCACCATGATATAGTGAAGCTATTAAGTTTGTATTCTTCCCACTTGATATGCACCGATTGTATGAATGACTTGTGAGTGTAACCCTTGACTTTTTGCCAAGAGCATAATAACTTATAAACTACATATGTATGCATGTATGCTTATTGGAGGAAGGGACCGGGCGGGAGCCGATAGGAGGGGGAAGATGGGACTTGATTATATATATATATTTGTGAAAATACTGAATGGAGGAAGGGGCCGGGCGGGAGCCGTTAGGAGGGGGAAGATGGAGATTTAATCGCTATACATATACAGGTTTCTCTAACAGAGGAAGGGGCCGGGCAGGAGCCGGTAGGAGAGGGAAGACGGGGACTTGATTATATATATTATAAAAATACTAAAGGGAGGAAGGAGCCGGGCGGAAGCCAGTAGGAGGGGGAAGACGGTGAATTGGATCTAAAATTAGTAATTATGTGTAAGCACTTCGCTTAAGTGAACCTTCAAGCTTTGTTCCACGTTGGTATTTTATGTTAAACCTAGAATGTCACGACTAATTAAAATAGTAAACCGGTTGGTGTAGAAGTATATGTACACATATACTTGCTCGCATATACATGTATGTAATTCATTTTGTAATGGTATATAGGAAGGTAAACTCATGGTAGTTGAGACATCTAAATCATAACTTTATAGGGTCTAAGATAAAGCAAGTTAAGGGAGAAGTTGCATCATATAATTGTCTTAATTGCAAAACACCTCTCTAAGAATGTGTTGGCTTATGAAGTTTCTTTACTAGCACCTTTTTAGCATGGTTTACTCATTGAGTTGTTAAGCTCATTTTATTTTCTTTCCATCTATTTTAGGTTTGGATAAAGGTAAGGGGCCATTCTTGCCTGGAGGATTTAATAATGGGACGAACGACATGCTATTTGTACTGTTTTTGGTTAACCCTCTACATACATATATGTTCTACTTTAAGTATCTTATGGATGGTTATGCTTATGGAGCACTCAGTATATGTAATTTGTCCTTGTGGTATTTTGGAACTAGGTACTCAGGTTTTATATAATGTTTCAGGAGCTATGAATGGTAGTTATGTGTGGTAATTGTAACACCCCGCTCCCAAAATACGTACTTAGTTGCGTATTCAGATTTTTTTATTATATTTTTTTATTTACTTCCTTTATTTGTTTTGTATTATGAATTATTTATATGATCATTTTGCCTTGGATCCGAATTCGTGAACTCGGAATCAGTCCTAGTCTGAACTGAGGACCCGATCTTGGAGTATTGCTTGATTTGATTTTTTTGCTATTCTGATTTGACTGATTTCAGTTTCAAACATCATTTTCTAATATTCTATATTTTCTATGATTTTCTGAAATTTTCCTGAATTAAATTGAAAATCTTCAAAACCGGTGTCGACAAGTGTCGTTGAACGAGATTCCCAAATTTTTAATTTACAAAATGGAGCGGAATTACTAGAAATGGCTTTCCACATTCTTTCTTAAAATCACATTTTCTATCTAAATACTTTTTCTAAGAATTTTCTAAATTTATCAAAATTCCATTGGATTTGGTGTTCGCCAGTATCGCTGGTTGATTCCAGGATTTTTAGATTACAATCGGAATTGAATTTCTAAATTCCGCTTTCATATTTTTTTCTTAGAATCATATCTTCTTTTTAAATATATTTTCTAAAATTTTTTAGAATTTATTAAATCCGGTCGACTCGGTGTAGACCGGTATCGACGGTTGACTTTAGAATTTTTATTTTGAGAACAAGATTGAATTTTGAAAACTGATTTGGCCAAACATCTTAAAATAATATTTATTATTTTTGAGAATTATGGAAAGCTTTCCGAGTTACTTTATTTTTCGGGCTTTTTCGGACTTCGTTGTTTTCCTAGATACCGGAATTTTACCCAGATATTGTATTTATATCTTTTCCCATTTTTCTCTCTCCTCCACAGATGCGAGGATAACCAGACATGGATCTGGTCTTTAATGCGAAGATTCATATTCTTTCTGCATTTAATGCACTTCAGATCAACTTCAATCAAGTCATCATGACTTTTGTCCTTTCTGGTAAACGCAACATTCGCGTTTTTCCCTGGACACAAGTTCCATCCCTGCGTCTGGGTAATTGCCAGATGCGGGTTTTCATTTAAAGAGACGCGGGTCTCTTGTTTTAAAGGGACACAAGTTTCTTTTGTAAGTAATGGCAATATTGTAATAATCATATCCCTTTATATATACACCCCACTTCTTTCTTTCTCTTTCATTTTCTTTCTTTTCTTCTTCATCTCCAGCAGCCAATGAGCACAGCAGCCAATGGCCACGCGCTTTCTTGCGTGGCCTCCTCTGGTCCATTCATCTGGGCTCCTCCTTCTGGATTCTGTATGCAAACCTTCTATCTTGAGAACTCGAAATAACTTGGGAAGCAAGTTATCACAAATCCGAATTTATAAAAGGATTTGTTCTTTATCTTTAAGTTTTTCTCCCCTTTTATCTTTATCCTTGTATTTCAAGCAACCAGGTTTAAGTAGAAGTCCATCTCCGTTTAAGGATAATGATCCATCTTACCCTTTTCCTCCTTTTTTTTAGCAATTAGGAGTTTTATTTTATCCTTCCTCTTCCTCTCCTAGATTTTAAATTAATAATTTAAAAATGACGTTTAGATTAGGTTAGATAAGATAGAAGCTTCTAAATTATTACAATTAATTATGCCTGTGGGCTTGTGGGATTCTTGGGCTTTTGGACTTCACTTGCACTTTATTTCTTTATTTTTTAATCACTCAAGGCATGCACACATTAAACAATAAAACATTAGTAGTAGTGCATAATAAAAGAATAAGTAGGGAAATATGATGATAAATATGATGATAAATGTACATTTTTAACTACCTATCACACCTCCACACTTATCTTTTTGCTCATCCTCGAGTAAAAATAAAAAATAAAAAGGAAAAGAAAATAAAACCTAACCATCCTAACTCACTTTCGTAGGCATCACGGTTGCACTTAGCATGTGCAACAAGTCGTTAAACCTCTAGGTTACCCCTAGAGGACGAGTGTTGTCTCGTGAGGGTTTTCAGCGGATTACACCCACAAATACATAAAAGGAAAAGGTTAGTGATTTAATTAGTTTATTTTATTATTTATTTTATTTATTTTATTTCGAAAAAGAAAGAAATATTTGAAATATATTTGAAGAAACTAAGTAATCTATAAGTTTTAGGATTATCATCTTTATTCATTCTTGAACTTAGTCTTTATACAATAATTTGTTATCAATTTTAGGTAAGAATTAAAATTGAATTTTTATATAGTCTCTTTCGTTACCCTAAGTCATGCATCCTTGTGAATCTTTACTAGGGATTCTTTAACTTGGACTCTCATGCTTCTTTATTATTATTATTTCTCTTTCTTTTTTTTTAATATGTATAACTCATCTAATTTTCTTTTGTATAAGTATCAAGGCTTCTTGAGGCCCATGTATCCAGCTTAATTAGTGAACACTTTTTTTTTCTTTTTTTATTATTTTTTTATAAGGAACAAGAGTCTTTGTCTTAGAATCCTAGAAGTGAAAGTGTAGGTATGCACATTTCATTAAGCTAAAAATCAAGACTAATTAATTATTCAAATTATTTCCTCATATACCTAAAAAATCCAACCATTTATTTTATTTCGACCAAGTTTTTAGAAATCCTAATCATGATTTTCCTAATTCTTAAGATTAACTTGGATTTCTTTTAAAAGATAAGTCAAAATATTGTCTCCTTTTTCAACTATATATATATATTTAAATTTTTTTATTTTTATTTTTTATTTTATTTGTTTTTAATTTTTGTTAAGTTAATAACCTATGTTAGAATAATCTATGTTAAAAAAATATTTATTAAAATTTTTATTATATATATATATATATATTTGAAATTAAGGTTAGTACCCTCCCCCACACTTATCTCATGCATTGTCCCTGATGTATATATAAATGGATGAAATGAACGGGCAGAGAGGTAGAGTTACCGATACATTGGGTCAAAAAGATCCATGGCTACGTTTACTTTCGGGACTGATTCCAAAAATGGTTTCAGACGTTGACCATTTATCTTGAGCACATTTCTATTTTTAGGGTCGTATATCTCTATGGCTCCATGTGGAAACACAGTCTTAACAATGAAAGGCCATGTCCATCTTGATTTTAACTTTCCGGAAAAGAGGCGAAGTCTAGAGTTATAGAGTAAGACTTTTTGTCCTTGAACAAAAGTTTTTCTCGTGATGAACTTATCATGAAAAACCTTAACCCTATCTTTCATAATTTTCACATTTTCTTACGCCTCATTCTTAACTCCTCAAGTTTAGAAATTTGTAATTTTCGAAGTTCACCAGCCTTATCGAGATCAAAATTCAGCTGCTTAACTGCCCATAAAGCTCGGTGCTCTATCTCAACAGGAAGGTGACAAGCTTTTCCGAAAACTAATCTATAAGGAGACATTCCTAGAATCGTTTTAAAGGCGGTCCTATATATGCCTATAAGGCATCCACCAATTTGGTCGACCAGTCCTTCCTGTTTTGATTCACAGTTTTCTCCAAGATAAGTTAACTTGCCTATTTGAGACTTCTACCTGCCCACTGATTTGAGGATGGTAAGGTGTAGATAACTTGTGTGTTATGGCATATTTTCGCATAAGAGCTTCAAAAGTTCTATTGCAAAAATGTGTACCATTATCACTAATTATGGCACGAGGGGTTCTAAAGCGTGAAAAGATGTTTTCTTTCAAGAATTTGACAACAACTTTGTTGTCATTTGTCTTGCAAGGGATGGCTTCAACCTATTTGGATACGTAATCTACAGCCAACAAGATGTATTGGTGCCCAAATGAATTAGAGAAGGCACTCATAAAATCAATGCCCCAAACATCAAAGAGTTCTACTTCTAGAATTGGATTTAGGGGCATCATATTACGTTTAGAAATCCTTCCTATCGTCTTGTGCAAGTTTTGCAAAAGTCAAATGCGTCTTTAAACAAAGTGGGCCAATAGAAGCCACTTTGTAGTACCTTTTCGGCTGTTTTGTGGGGGCCAAAGTGTCCACCACAAGCAAATTCGTGATAAAGGTTAGAACGCTTCTAGTTTCCTCTTTAGGAACACATCTCCTAATTATTTGGTCGCTACAATATTTGAAGAGGTAAGGGTTCTCCCACATGAAATACCGGACTTGAGACAAAAATCGGTATCTATCCTGTTTTGACCAACTACATGGTGTTTGGTTTGTGATTAAGTAATTAACTATGTCAGCAAACCGTGGTTCCGTAGAGATAGCTAAAAGTTGTTCGTCAGGGAAATTATCGTTGATGGACAGTTCGTCGGAAGGTGCGTGAGAGATGGTCTGCAACGACATATTCGACACCCTTTTTATCTCGAATTTCAAGATCGAATTCTTGAAGGAGGAGGATCCAGCGAAAGTCGGGCCTTTGCATCCTTTTGAGCATTAGGTATCGAAGTGCATAATGGTCGGTAAATATCATGGTTTTGGTCCCAAGTAGGTATGGGCGGAATTTTTCCAATGCGATCACTACTGCCAAGAATTCTTTCTTGGTTGTAGTATAGTTCACTTGGGCATCATTGAGTGTCCCACTTGAATAATAGATCACGTGTTGCTTGTTATCTTTGCGTTGTCCTAAGACAGCGCCTATAGCAAAATCGGAGGCATCACACATAATCTCAGAGGGTTTGGACCAGTCCGGAGGTGAGATGATAGGTGCAGAGATAAGTTCCAATTTTAGCTTTTCCCATGTGCTACTACACTTGTCATCAAAGATGAAGGACAAGTCTTTGGCTAAAAGGTTTGTAAGGGGTCTAGCAATTTTGCTAAAATCCCTAATGAACCTACGGTAAAACCCGGCGTGTCCTAAGAAAGAACGAATGTCTTTCACGCATCGTGAAATTGGGAGTTTGGCTATGATCTCCACCTTAGCTTTATCCACTTTGATCCCTTTCCTAGATATCTTATGTCCTAGGATAATCCCATGCTGCATCATAAAGTGGCACTTTCCCAATTTAAGGTCAAGTTCTTTTCGGTGCACCTTTTTAGCACTAGCTCTAAGTGATGTAGACATTGGTCAAATGAATTTCCATAGACGGAGAAGTCGTCCATGAAGATCTCTAAGAAGCGCTCGACCATGTCGGAGAAAAGGCTTAACATGCAACGTTGGAATATGGCGGGGGCATTGCATAGGCCGAAAGGCATTCGGCGATAGGCAAACGTCCTAAATGGACATGTGAACGTTGTCTTTTTTTGGTCCTCCGGGGCTATTGAGATTTGGTTATACCCTGAGTAACCATCCAAGAAACAGTAATACTCATGGCCCGCTAATCGTTCTAGCATTTGGTCGAAAAATGAGAGGGGAAAATGGTCTTTTCTAATAGCGGCATTCAACTTGCGATAGTCTATGCATACTCGAACCTTCGTAGGTAGTCGTGTTTGCACTAACTCTTGCTTGTCGTTTTCCACCACAGTAAAACTGGACTTTTAGGGACCACGTGCACTGGGCTGATCTATTGGCTATCGAAAATGGGATAAATGATCCCATTATCCAACAGTTTTATTATTTCGCCTTATACAGCCTCTTGCATGAATGGGTTTAGCCTACACTGTGGGTCCCTCTTCGGTTTAACCCCTTCATTTAGATGGATTCTATGCTGAACTATTTTAGGGCTTAGTCCCTTGATATCGGCCATAGTCCAACCAATAGCTTCCCTATGTCTCCTAGGGTTGCCAATAGGTCTTCCTCTTGCCTATTAGTCAAATTGGAGACAACTATGACTGGTAACGTCTCTTGTTCACCAAGGTAGGTGTACTTAAGATGTTTAGGCAAGGTCTTTAACTCCAAGGAAGGAGGTAGCTCGATAGGTGGAGGTGTTAAGCTTAAATTCTCCATCTCTATAGAACTTGGACTTACTGCCCACTCAATCTCATCAAGGTTAATGTTGACACTCTAAAAAAGACAAGATTCCTGACTGGCCTGAACAAAGTCTAATTTGTTGTCATTTACAAAAGATAAGTGGTAGACAAGCTGACGATCAATTTTTACCCATCTCCGAGGGACAAATCAGTGACTTGGACTCTACTGATCCAGTAAAGTAGACAGTGAGCCTAGATTGTCTTTGAAGAGACCTAAGCACGTCTAGGATCTAGGTTAGCTCAACACTTAGCATCACATGAGCCCGAGGGGATAGCCTCACCTGAGAGGCTAAGTTTGTCCAACTTCGCCTTGAAACTGTTCAAAGCTCTATCAGTGAGCTAACTTACAGCTTCGCCTGAAGTGCTCAATTAACTCCGCAGAGAGTTAGCTTCGCTCGAAGACACACGCAATCGCGCAGAAGATGTTCGGTAGCTTCGCCACAAATGTTTATCCAGCTCCACTGAAGAGCTTTCTTCTGACTTCGCCAGATGCTCCTTCTAGCTCCGCTGTGAGCTCGACGCGGCAGCTCCGCTGCGGGACTGTTATGGTCACCTTTGACCAATCAAATCTCCAGATGAGATCAAATCTATTCAGGATCAAATCTAATTGAGATTAAATCTGAGATCAAATTTGGCAGTTGTTTACCATAATCTCTTGACTCTCCTAAAATAAGTAAGAGGATCAGGGGAGATCTTTCAGTTATTTGAAAAGAATCAAAACAGATCAGGAGATTGACGCTACCTGCTATTCCTAACCTCGCAGAAGCTGAATCTAGCCTCGCAGCAAGGCTACTTTCCAGATTTAAACAGATTGACTCAATCTGTTTACAGATTTTCAAGGGACAATTATACCCCTGCTCTCCCTATAAATAGCCCACCAGGGGTACACAGAGACACACAGGCGCAGAGGCTGAAAAAACAGAGAGAGACGGCTAAACAGAGACTTATTCTCTTGCTTCTAAGAATTCAGAGAGCTGCTTCTCTAATTAGGGTGCTGATATCCTAAGATCTTCCTCCCTCTCAAGGAAATTTTAAAATCAGGCGAGAAGGAATTCCCAAGTGGAGGCAATTTGAGAAGTAACAAGAGGGTTCTACCAACCTTCTGTTCTCCGATTCCCAGAACCAGGCGAGAAGGGAGTCCCATCGATCGCATCGTCAAAGGGAAAAGTGATCGCACGCTGACCAGACTCCTATCTGCACACTTCTCCAGAATCTTAGAGGAGATCTACTTGTAATCTTTTTATTGCAAAAGAATTGCTTGTAATTTAGCTCCTCGACCCCTTTTTGTAAGTTTTCCCCTTTGCAAAATCAATGGAAAACAGGATGGAGACTCCGCTGGGGAACAAATTCTCCACTGTTGAGAATCAAGTGTCGCAATGCAACGAACAGACCTTCGGATCTACTTCTGAATTCAACGAAGTCGGTGTGACCAGAGCCCCTCTGGCTAAATCTTCGAAGTAAGTCTCTATGGAGACAGATGAGGCTCCCTGCGAGCCTACCACGGTCTTCTGGCGCAACAAGGAAGCAGGCCCGCAATACAAGGGTCAGAATCTTTAGCCTGTCACCTTCAAAAACCTAGTCGTTCACTTCAACCAAGGAAAATTCGAAGAACTCCTCTCTGGGGGTGGTCTAATGCTCCATGCACGAAAGTATAGAAAGGTCTCGATGGCCAAGGTTTCGGAGCAGAAACCAGAAGCAGAATCCTTCCAACTCCTCTCAGCCTCGCGTGTGGCTAGGCAGGTTCCCTGCGAACCTAAGAAGATATGGAGGCCGAAGCAAAAGGCTCTGTATGAAGCCTCAGGTGTAGGTATGCCACAAGTTTGTCTCTCTCGCGAAGAAAAAGGCAAGATGTCTGCCTGCTTCGTCGAGACTGTCAGCCGCGAAGTTACGACGGCGACCATGCCTTCGTCTAATTCAAGAGCAGTAACTCCTCGCGCTAGCCTCGTTCTTATGAGCGAAGCTACTGATACAATACCTCAGGGTACGCATATGCTCGCAGCCGCGAAGCTGGAACCAAAGAACCACAGTGTGCTTCGTTCCCCAATTCTTCAAGTACTAAGCTCGCTCTTCGCAGCGAAGCTAAGGGATTGCCCCTAAGTGCTGATAGTGGTGCTTATGCAACTTCAGCGCCCAAGGGCATTTCCAAAGCTTTTAGCCGCAAATTCAGAGCCAAGGCACTATCTAGGGCTATCACCTTCGCAGCAACGTAGCGGATAAAGCACCAAAGCGTGCTTCGTTCCTTAGTTCTTCAAGTACTAAGCTCGCCCTTCGTAGCGGAGCTAAGGGATCGTCCCTAAGTATTGACAGCGGTGCTTATGCAGCTTCAGCACCCAATGATATTCCCAAGGTTCTTAGCCGCGAAGTTAGGGCTAAAGCAATATTTAGTGCTAATTATCTCTACGGTGATGAAAAGAACAAGACGTCATTCTATGCGCAATCCAACAGAGCTTCTGCGTTGGATCGTTTAGGCCTGGCCGGGTCTGACATGCGGGAATTCTTGACAAGCAAACGGAAGTCGAAGTCTTTCCAAACTTCTTCCTCCCGTTGTCAACAAGTGGGATATCAGTTGGTGACACTCTACTCAGTCCATTGTCGGCTAGGACTAATCCCCGCTATTCCTCCAGACTGACGATCAGTTTTCGATCGACTATCGGTACAAGCCCGGTAAAACATCACAAAAGAAGCATATCGCAAGATTTGCCCTCTGCATCCGTTAACATGATCGAAAGGGGACGAGAACTGCGTAGGAGTAGACAAGCATCGCACGACACTCCCTATAGTTCTCCAGATCCAGATTATAGCCGGGCCTTGGCGAAGTCTTGGTACATGAAGAAGGTGTCTTCCGGAACACCAGTACCCTACAGTTATGAACAGCCATCTTCCTCAACTGCAGTAACCTCACCAGAACCAATGAAAGGATTAGTCTAATGGTCTGATGAAGAAGACGAAGACAGTGGGTGTGCCTCTTCAGCAACAGTCAGCTCGGTACAAACGGATAGAGTATCAGTGAATATGGCTGATAACGATAATGATGACCTTCGTCGACGGTTGGAAGCTCAGGAGCAAACTTCCAAAACCCAGCAAGAAGCTTTAGACAACATTCAACAGATGCTCGCTCAACTCCTCAATAACCAGATAACAATGATATCAGGAGTAACCATGATGAGGAAGAACATCTTAGCAATGAACAGCCAAAGACGGAGAAGTCAAAGGAGAGTTCTTCTTTAGACGCTGAAGTTCTTAAGGGCATCCAGGCTCAGATCGCGTCCCTAGCTCAAAGGGATGAACTAAAGAAAGTAGGGACAGTCTGTCCTTACCCACTGGAATGGGATTCAATATCATACCCACTAAAGTTCAAACCACCAATGTTACATACGTACGATGGTAAAAGTTCACCAAACTAACACATCTACTATTTCCGGTCTCACCGGTAACGTTATAGACAATGATGCTATCATGGCTAGACTGTTCATTGGCACCTTAAAGGGGGTAGCATTCGACTGGTTCCGAAGTCTCTCTCTGGGCTCTGTCAATTCCTGGATCGACCTGGAAACCCGATTTCTTTCTCATTTCTATGAGGATGATACCGAGGTAACCATGGACAAATTCCTCTCTACCGTACAAAAGAAGGGCGAATCTGTCCGTGACTACATTGAGCGGTTTAGAAACTTGTCTCTGATGTACCCAGCAGGGATGCCATTACCCATGCTCTTACAGACATGTAGGTGATCGGCAAAAAGCAAGTACAAGAATATGTAAAAAGAGTGTGGGTTGATGTTACTGCTTTTGCGATTCTTTCATGGTAGCGAAGTGGCTATACGGGTCGTATCCATAAGGAGGGAGAGCGATGGAAGCTTGATGCGGCTTCAAAGTTCAAGAAGAAAGAAAGTTCTTATTTCCAAATAAAGAATTGAAAAGTGAAAACAAGATATTTTTAAGAATTATTGGAAAAATGTTTTGGTGGTTTATAAAAGTGGGTTTTTCTTAACGGTAAAGGTGCATGGCTAACTTTCTACTAAGTGCTCTCACTAATCCCTAACTTCTTGAAGATGTAGCCTCACAATGGATCATAGGCAAGCATAACCCTTATGCATTGGAACTATTCTCGTGGAAATCGAGTGAAACTTCCTATAACTTCACTTTACACGGCAAAAACTCGGATATTCCCATATCAAGATCCATTAGAAAGCGAGAATATGGGAAGACACGAGTGCACTAATGGTATCGGCAAAGTTAAAAGGAAAGTCTCTAACTTACAAAACAAGCAAAGTACATAACCCATAGATCATCAAAAAACCATTTAAGTATGAAATATAAGAAGGTAAATAATTGTAGGTAAGTTAGAGTTAGAAGCCTCGTCTTAAGATGTCATAGCTCTCATTTGCACAAGTCTTGTTTGACACTATTGACTCATGCGGGTTATCAATCAAGTAGTTAGAGATTAGTAGATTAGTAGTTAGTTAGCCATGCTATGAAAAAGTTAGTTAACCATAAAAGTAAAAGAAATAACAAAGGAAAAGAAGTGGAGAGGAAAGAAGTTACACTACAACAAGAAACAACAAAAGGAAGAAGAAAAGTTAAAAAAAGGAAGTTACACTACAACAAAGTAAAAGAAAAGAAGTGAAGAAGAAGGAAGTTACACTACAATAAGGAAGTAAAAGTAAATGGCAAAGATAAGTAAATGAAAAGAAGGAAGAGAAGTAGTACTTGTATTAGCTTGTCACCCTTCAAATACAACACTTACACACTCTCTCTCTTTCACTCTAATAGCTAAAATTAAAACTAGAAGAAGCAAACTAAAGCAACTACAATTCCTAGTAACAAAACACAAAAATATAACTCTATTCTCTGGATCTGCTCAAACTAAAGACCCCTGGGGGGTATTTATAGGCACCAGAGGAAGGGGGCCACGGGGACGGCACGTGGTCCAAAGCGCAGGCGTGCGCGCCTAAACGGCTGCGGAAACGCGGCCTGGGCCACGTTCCGCAGCCCTGCCAGGGCGGCGCGCCTGGCTTCGGGCAGCGCGCCATCCCATCTGTCTTCTGACGCCATGATGTCTTGGATTCGTGATTTGATGCCCTGGAAAGACAAAATCTTCACTCTAAAGTCAATGGCTACTTGGTAGGTCTTTAATCACCAATTAAATGGTGATTAAGGTCTTCTTCTTCATTTGCACACCATGGACCTAGCATCAAGCAAGTAAAGTTTTATTAGCAGAATTTTACATGAAATAAATATGGGAATGTGATAAAAATTATGCAAATTAGAGACTAATCACACCCCCACACTTATCTTTTTGCTCATCCCGAGCAAAACAAAAATGAGAATATTATTACACCACTTTCGCAGGTGACGCGATTACACTGAGTATGTGCAACAAGCCTTTAAACCTCTAGGTTTTCCCTAGAGGAGTAGTGTTGTCTCCTGAGGATTTTCAGCAGATTGCACCCACAAAATCCAGTAAGTAAAGAAAAATAGTTAATTGTTAGAAAAAATTTTGTCAAGAAAAAGAACTTTCAATCATCTAAGTAAAAATGAGCGAAGGATGTAAGAATTAGGTTTAACCCTCATAAGTCCTCTTATACTTTAGCCTTCATAAAAGAAGAAACTATGATTTTTCTTTAAATTTAAAAGGATCTTGTACTTCTAACTCATTTTTTTATTTTGCTTTAGATAGATATGCATAATGTATAAGTGTGATGTGCTTGGGATTTTTCAAATCAACTTTGAATATCATTTAATTTTATAATATTTACTTATTATTCTTGATTCCATTAGGCTTTCTACTTCACTTATGTAACACATATTAGACCGATGACTCCCAAACCAGATGGTCTTAGGGCACCAGGTGGAAAAACACCCTTCAGGTCAAATATGCAAGTGGAGTAGGCCACGAAATCAAGATTTATTTATACATTATTGTATAAAAAAAAATTTTGGCATAAGTAATCATGCTTCTTGAGGCACAATTATCCAGCTCTTTTTTTCTTTCAGAGTTGTGTCTCTAAATCCCAAGCAAGTGTGTGTGGGTTATGCATATTCTACTAAGGCTAAATAAAAGGTATGATTTATTTTCCTTATCCCTTCTAACTTTTTAGTCAAACCAATCTTTCATGTTTATTTAGGCAAAAATAAAGATTTATTAATAAGGTTCCGTAATTCCTACAATCTTTTGGTATTTTTATAAAGAGTATGAAATTTCTTTTCAATTTTTTTTTTTTTTGGAAAAAAAAGAAAAAGAATAAAAGGAAAAAGAAACACTGTTAGCACCCCCCACACCTATCTAATGCATTGTCCTCAATAATTGCAGATGTAAATGCAAAGGCAATAAATAGGGTGAAGAAATGGTGTCACCGTCTTCGTGGACTCGGACCGGCCAAGTGCGAATAGGCTAAAGAAAGGACAAAAAGGATGTAGAAGGGGTAAGCATATAAACAATTTTTTTTTTAGTTGTGGTGGTTAGATGTATGACGGGACAAAAAGAGTCAGCACACTATCATCCAGAGTCAGAGGCTCAGTGGTCAAGAAGGGCTTCAGTCTTTGCCCATTCATTTTGAATTCCGTGTTGTTCTTAGGGTCTGCAATAAGCACAACACCGTGTGGGAAAACAGTGCGCACAATGAATGGACCCGACCAACGAGTTTTCATCTTTCCCGTGAAAATATGAAGCCTAGAGTTATACAGCAGAACCTTATCTCCGGGGCAAAGTTTTTCGGGTTATGATCTGGTCATGAAAAAGTTTTGTCCTGCTTTTGGTGATTCGAGCATTCTCATAAGCTTCATTCTGTATCTCCTCTAATTCTGAAATCTACAGTCTCCTTAGGTCACCGGTCCTACTCAAATCGAAATTGAGCTACTTAACGGCCCAGAGGGCCTGGTGTTCTAACTCTACTAGTAGATGACAGGCTTTTTCGAATACGATCCTATAAGGAGACATCCCCAGAACTATCTTAAAAGTAGTGTGGTAAGCCCACAATGCATCATTAAGCTTAACCGACCAATCTTTTCGGTTTTGTCCGACAGTCTTTTCCAGAATGAGCTTGATCTGTCGATTGGTGACTTCGACCTGCCCATTTGTCTAGGGATGATATGGAGTAGACAACTTGTGATTGATGGAATATTTCCGCATCAGAGCTTCAAAAACTCTGTTGCAGAAATGTGATCCATTATCACTAATTATCGCTCGATGGGTGCCAAATTGGGAGAAGATGTTCTCTTTGAGAAATTTGACAACCACTTTGTTGTCATTCGTCTTAGTTGGCACAGCTTCTACCCACTTAGAGACATAATCTATAACAACCAAAATGAACTGGTTGCCGAAAGAATTGGGAATAGCCCCATGAAGTCGATACCCCACACATCAAAATTTCAACTTCAAGGATCGAGTTCAGGGGCATCATGTCTCTTCTAGAAACTTTCCCAATTTTTTGACAATTTGCGCATGACTTGCAAAAATGGTATGAGTCTTTGAACAAAGTGGGCCAGTAGAACCCACTTTGTAGAACCTTCTCTGCAGTCTTGCGGGGACCGAAGTGTCCTCCACATGCAAGGTCATGGCAAAAGCTGAGCACACTCCTCTGTTCCTCCTCTGGTATGCATCGTCTAATAATTTGGTCGGGACAATACTTAAAAAATAGGTTCTTCCCAAAAGAAGTACCGTACTTGGGCAAAGAAGCGGTATTGGTCTTGCTTTGTCCAGTCAGCAGGTAATTGTCCCGTGGCCAGGTAATTAACAATGTCCGCATACCAGGATTCCTTAAGAATGGCTAGGATGTGCTCGTCTGGGAAATCCTCATTTATCAGAGCTTGGATGGTTGGTGCGTTCGGAATTCATGAGAGATGATCAGCGACCACATTTTCTATACCTCGTTTATCCCGAATTTCTAAGTCAAATTCTTGAACCAAAAGGATCCACCGAATCAGTCGGGCTTTTGCTTCCTTCTTGGTCATGAGGTATTTCAGAGCTGAGTGATCCGTAAAAATCACCGTCTTCAAACCTAACAAGTAGGGCCAGAACTTTTCTAACACGAAGACAACGGCCAAGAATTCCTTCTCAGTCATTGTATAGTTCTGTTAGGTGTCATTCAAGGTCTTACTCGAGTAATAAATCACGTGCTACCTATTGTCGATGCGCTATCCTAGAACAGCGATAATAGCAAGACCAGATGCATCACACATGATTTCAAATGGCTGGGCCCAATTAGGAGCAGAAATAATAGGCGTAGAAATAAGTTTTTACTTAAGCTTCCCCCATGACTTGAAACATTCATCGTTGAAATCAAAGGGCACGTCCTTAGCGAGCATGTTGGTTAAGGGCCTCGCGATTTTGCTAAAGTCCTTAATGAACTGTCGGTAGAATCCAGCATACCCTAAAAAAGATCTAATATCCTTGATGCTTTTGGGTGGTGGAATCTTAGCAATCACTTCTACTTTAGCCTTATCCACTTCTATGCCTCTCCTAAAAATCTCATAGCCCAAGACAATCCCCTGTCTCACCATGAAGTGACATCTTTCCTAGTTTAGAGTTAGGTTCTTCTCCTTGCATCTTTGTAGAACTAACTCTAGGTGATGAAGACACTGATCAAATGAATCTGCGTAGATGGAGAACTCATCCATGAAAATCTCAAGAAAACGTTCTACCATGTCGGAAAAAAGACTAAGCATGTACCGTTGAAATGTTGCGGGAGCGTTGCACAATCCAAAGGGCATGCGTCGGTAAGCGAAGGTTCCGAATGGGCAGGTGAACATCATCTTTTCCTGGTCTTCTGCAGCAATGGGGATTTGATTGTATCCCGAGTACCCATCTAGGAAACAGTAGTACTCATGTCCAGCCAAACGTTCCAGCATTTGATCGATGAAGGGTAGCGGAAAGTGGTCTTTACGGGTAGCTGCATTCAACTTCCTGTAGTCGATACAAACCCGAACCTTGGTAGGCAGTCTTGTTTGTACTAACTCTTTTTCCTCATTTTCTACCACCGTAAAGCCAGCCTTCTTTGGGACCGCATGAACAGGGCTAACCCATTGGCTATCAGAAATGGGATAAATGATCCCATTATCTAATAGTTTCAGAATCTCAGCCTTAACTGCCTCTTGCATGAGAGGGTTAAGCCTGCGTTGTGGGTCCCTCCTAGGGGTTGCTTCATCAACTAAATGGATTCTATGTTGCACTATGGCTGGACTTATTCCCTTGATGTCCTTCATCGTCTATCCAATGGCTTCCTTATGTCTTTTCAGAATAGACATTAAGCTATTCTCTTATTGCTCAGTTAGGTGGGATGCTATGATGACTGGCAAGGTGTCCTTTTCGCCCAGGTAGGCGTATTTGAGGTGTTCAGGCAGGGCTTTTAGCTCTAGGGAAGGTGTTGTTTCATTGGAGGCAATATCTGGGCTTTCAATCCTAGGATAAGGTACACTGGGGCTTGATGCCCAATCCACAGCTGAATTTATGATCTAGTCTAAATTGAAATCCTCAGCCTCCAGATCAAACTCTGCCTCAGTTTTTGTCTCCATGCTTTCCTCATGCTCATTGGTCAGGTTTTCAATAGAATTGACCTCAAATGTCTGATCATTATATCCCTAGGTTGTCTTCTAAGATTGAAGAATTGACTTCCTTCGTCATGTCTCCAAAAGTCAATGACATGGACCCGTTCCTACAGTTGATAATGGCATTGGCTGTAGCAAAGAATGGGTACCCTAAAATGACTGGAGTTTGAGATCTTGGATTGGACACAGGTTGGGTCTCAAGCACAATGAAGTCAACGGGGTAGATGAAATCCCCGACTCGGATAAGGACATCTGTGATTTCGCCCTTCAGGATCTTTACAGATCTGTCAGCTAGCTGAATGGTGACTCGAGTTGGGCTCAGCTCGCCCAACCCAAGTTGCTGATATACTGAGAGAGGTAGCAAGTTGATACTTTCTCCCAGGTCAAGAAGTGCTCTACTGATTTCGGTCTGTCCTATGGTGCAGGAAATGGTGGGACATTCGGGATCCTCGTATTTCACTGGAATAGGACCAGACAGAATTTCGTTATATTGGTTGCCAAGAATACTTTCTTGGGCACATTGATATTTCTCTTCTTTGTACACATATCCATAAGAAATTTGGCATAAGCCAGGACTTGTTGGATAGCGTCAAGAAGTGGCACATTCAATTTGACCTGGTTGAACATCTCTAGTATCTTTTCAATGTGCATATTCATATTGTTATTCCTAAGCCTATTGGGGAAGAGTGCTACAGGCTTATGAACTTGTTCAGCAGCTTTGTCCTCGTCAGATGTTTGTAGAGCGGATTGGGAGGAACTAGCGAGGTGGAGGCTGGAGTAGGATCAGGATGGACTGGACTTTTCTATTGGTAGACCTGGTTGTCTACCTTCTTTCGAGTTCGCAGTGTGTGAACAGCATTGCACTGGTTAATCGATGGATGCTGAATTTCATATGCTTGATTGGAGGCTTTTGGGTTAACCAGTGGCTGACTAGGCAAAGTATCTTTTGGTCTTTCACTTAGGGAGCAAGCTAACTGGCTCATCTGCATTTCCAATCTCGATATAGCCTGTGAATGATTGTTCAGAGTTTGTCCCTGATTTTGCATAAAAGTGGTTTGGGACTTCATGAAAGCCTCTATGCTCTCCTCTAATTTACTGATTTTCTTTTCCATTGGTGAGCTTTGGGAGGAGGAAGCTGGGGCTTGACTGGGAAAGGTGGTAGAGGAGTAGAATGGTGAAAATTGTTGGAGAAATTAGGCCTAGGAGGATTGTTCTGGGCCCAGGAGAAATTTGGGTGATTTCTCTAACCGGGGTTGTATGTTTGTGAGTAGGGGTTGTGTGGCGGCCGTGAGTAAGTCGCGTTCAAGTATTCTGGTGGCACTTGTTGGGTGTGAAAAACAGGGCACTCTTCAAAGACATGGTTTGGTGCTTGACAGTATGAACAACCAGGATTGTGAATTGGTGGTGGGTTGATCTGGTTGACATTGGCAGGCTCTTTAGTTTCTAAAGCTCTATCCTTCTCATTAGGGTAGCAATCTTAGCCTCAGCAGTTATGGATGATTCTAGAGATAGGAGCCCTCCTCTTGAAGTTATAGATTGTGAATTCCTAGGTTTCTTCGAGGCTGGCTCCCATTGCAGGGTTTTCTCAACTAAATCCTCAAATAAATCCCAACCCTGATTCTATCCTTTTGCAAGAACCCTCCCTGACATATCGTTTCTAACAGGGTCTTTGTCTAATAGTCTAGACCATCGTAGAGAATCTGGCACTGACGCCATTTCTCCACGCCATGATAAGGGCACTGAGATAGGAGATCTTTGAATCGCTCAAAGTATCTCCAAAATGGTTCGCTCGGTTCTTGCCTAAACTGCATAATGTTCTTCCTAATGAGGGCAGTTTTGTGAATTGGGTAGAATTTCTTTAAGAAGGCCTTGACGAAATCATCCCATGTCGTGACTGAATCTGCTGCCAAGCTGTACAATCATTTCGTAGCTAGGTCCTTTAGGGAAAAAGGGATGAAACGTAACCTAACACATCGTCTCATAGCTGGTGTATATGCATCATGAGGCATTCTTCTTCAAATTCCCTAACAAAGAAGTATGCGTCCTCTGAATCTAAACTATGAAATTTGGGAAGAGTTTTAATGAATTGGGGCTTTAACTCGAAGTTATTTCCGCTTGCTTCAGAAAGTTTTATGCAAGATGGAAGTGAGGTTCTGATCGGGTAAAATCTATTCTGAAGTGACGCCATCACCGGTTCTGGATGCAAGGGTAGAGAAGTGTTTCTTGTTAATCTGGAAGTTGACAGATCTCTCACCCACTCTTGCATGCAGCACACCACAAATAATGTGAAGACAACAAACAATCGAAAAAGAAGAAAAAACAAACAAAAGAAAGAAAAACAACCACAAAGACTTAGTCTAAGATACCTGGACCTAGACGACTCCTAACTAGTCGATTCTCTGGGGAAGGTTGTTGCAGGAACTCGACTACAAGCTAATCGGCCAGGAAAGGGCAAAGCTCGGGGGAGGTATCCGGGCAGAGCCACGGGCCTAATTACGCCAAACCACGGAGCTTTTGAGGCTTTGCCTCTCAATGCACTTTCCTTAGACACTGACTTTGCAGGAGTATAGTTCTTACAATTTTCAATCTCAGTTGATCTCTTAATGAGTCCGAGATGTCCCTAGGGCCAATGTCTATCAGTTTTTAGTTAAGACTTGGGAAAGTGTGAGTGCACTTGGAGATGATTTTTGGGCTAAGGAAGGGTGATGAAATCCCCACCTTATCTTGTTTATTTGGGTTTTGCCCTTAATGTCAATTGTGCAAGTGTACAGTTTATTCACAACAAGTTAACATTCAAAGCGGTAAATCACTTCAAAATGTTGGTTCTATTCTATATGAATGCACACGTACCTTGTCTCCAGCACTCTTCAACAGAAATTGAAATGAATTGAAATGGACACGTGTCCTAAATGTAAAAGTCTAATCCAAATTTTAATTAAGCAACAAGTGAATTTCTGTTGAGTTTATTACACATGCATAAGGTGAAGCATTCAAGGAAACTAAAAATTTAGAAAGCAATTTTTTTAGCGGCTTTCGGCAACCCTGCAAATGAGTTTGTTAGTATTTCAATCGGAAAAACTCGCTTTTACACGAATTTTTCCGAGGGCAAATGAATCCTCGCTTAATGTCCTTGGCCACCCTTTTGCTTCCGTGATAATGAGCTCCTTGGTACTTCTCCTACACACAAAAACAAAGAACAATCTTTAGTATTGAACAACAAAGCCGTTCCCTCCCCAGCAACGGCGCGAAAATTTGATCGGCAAAAAGCAAGTACAAGAATATGTAAAAAGAGTGTGGGTTGATGTTACTGCTTTTGCGATTCTTCCGTAGTAGCGAAGTGGCTATACGGGTCGTATCCATAAAGAGGGAGAGTGATGGAAGCTTGATGCGGCTTCAAAGTTCAAGAAGAAAGAAAATTCTTGTTTCCAAATAAAGAATTAAAAAGTGAAAACAAGTTGTTTTTAAGAATTGTTGGAAAATATTTTGGTGGTTTGTAAAAGTGGGTTTTTCTTAATGGTAAAGGTGCATGGCTAACTTTCTACTAAGTGCTCCCACTAATCCCTAACTTCTTGAAGATGTAGCCTCACGATGAATCATAGGCCAGCATATCCCTTATGCATTGGAACTATTTACGTGGAAATCGAGTGAAAGTTCTTCCTATAACTTCGCTTTACACGGCAAAAACTCGGACATTCCCATATCAAGATCCATTAGAAGGCAAGAATACGGGAAGACACGAGTGCACTAATGGTATCGGCAAAGTTAAAGAAAAGTCTCTAACTTACAACAACAAGCAAAGTACAAAACTCATAGATCATCAAAAAACCATTTAAGTATGAAATATAAGAAGGTAAATACTTGTAGGTAAGGTAGAGTTAGAACCATCATCTTAAGATGTCATAGCTCTCATTTGCACAAGGCTTGTTTGACACTATTGACTCATGCGGGTTATCAATCAAGTAGTTAGAGATTAGTGGGTTAGTATTTAGTTAGCTATGCTATGAAAAAGTTAGTTAGCCATAAAAGTAAAAGAAACAACAAAGGAAAAGAAGTGGAGAAGGGAGTTACACTACAACAAGAAACAGCAAAAGGAAGAAGAAAAGTTAAAGAAAGGACGTTACACTACAACAAAGTAAAAGAAAAGAAGTGAAGAAGAAGAAAGTTACACTACAATAAGGAAGTAAAAGTAAATGGTAAAGACAAGTAAATAGAAAGAAGGAGAGAAGTAGTACTTATATTAGCTTGTCACCCTTCAAATACAACACTTACACACTCTCTCTCTTTCACTCTAATGGCTAAAATTAAAACTAGAAGAAGCAAACTAAAGCAACTACAATTCCTAGCAACAAAACACAAAAATACAACTCTATTCTCTGGATCTGCTCAAATTGAAGACCCCTGGGGGTATTTATAGGCACCAGGGGAAGGGGGCCACAGGGACGGCACGTGGCCCAAAGCGCAAGCGCCCACGCGGCCCTGCCAGGGCGGCGCGCGCCTAGCTTCGCGCAGCGCGTCGTCCCATCTGTCTTCTGATGTCATGATGTCTTGGATTCGTGATTTGATGCTCTGGACTGACAAATTCTTCACTCTAAAGTCAATGGCTACTTGGTAGGTCTTTAATCACCAATTAAATGGTGATTAAGGTCTTCTTCTTCATTTGCACACCATGGACCTAGGATCAAGTAAGTAAGGTTTTATTAGCAGAATTTTACATGAAATAAATATGGGAATGTGGTGAAAATTATGCAAAATTAGAGATTAATCAGCAGGCACAACTTCTTAGACCAAGTAGAAATTCACATGGGGGCTGTCAAAGCCCATACTTGGAAAGAACTGGTCGAGTAAGCTGAGATAGCCGAAAAGTTGGCTAAAAAGTTCAAACCATCCACCCCTAAAGACAAATGGGGGTATGAGTAATAAGGACGTGGCGACATGGCACAGTCTTCTCAAGACAAATGGAAAGAGACTATGTCCGTCGAATTATTAGAGGATGTTCAATCGAAGGCCAAGAAGAGCGGCTTCAATAATCAGGAGTCTAAGTTTCCTCCGAAGCAGTACTCCTTCAAAGACAATCAGGTTGTCACAATATTTTATTTACTCCATAAAGGAATAAATTGAAGCTGCCAGATGCTCGACGTCCTAATGAAATAGGATGCACGATCGATCCCAAATATTGTCTATTTCACAGGATGATTCATCATCCTACTGACAAGTGCTTTGTCCTCAAGGACAGAATTCAAGCTCTAGTCGACACCGGAGTCCTGATACTGAAGTCAGAGCAAAAGAAAGTCACTGCAAACATGGTGACCCTCGAGTTCGACAAAACCCCAAAGGTCACGGTTCCTGACGGGACCTTTCCGATTCCTGCATCATGACTGGAAGTCAAACATCCTGCAGCTAAAACTCAAGAGAATAAGGGTCTGGTTCCCTTGACACTGGAGACAGAGGAAATCATGTGGATACACCCAGACCTTGTCCAAGACGAACAATGGGATTCAAAGAAGTCCAAGTCGAAGGGCAAATCTTTCAATGTCATCTCCATCCTGCCAGACGATAACAATCTTACATCAGCTCCTCTCAGCGATTCTGAAAGGAAAAAGCACACTTGTACAACGCGAGCTGATGTACCTCAGCCAACAGGTACTCGATCCGAAAAATCATACTTAAAACAGTATGAGAAAGCTACTAACGAGATACAACAGCAAACGACGTCAGTACAAGTACCAGCACCCGTTTCAATTCCAACCAAGGCAAAGGAGAAGCCAAAGGAAGTCCGGTTCGACCATGTCCTGAAGAAGCCTTCAGACCCAGGGCTTGACACGCCCTTTCATTTTGACATATTGGCCTAGCTGGCTAATATCCTGGCTCGTATTACCATACACGAGCTCCTTCGTCTCTCAAAAGAGACAAGAGAAGGACTCGGGGATGCACTGGCTAATTCAGAATCATTCCAGACGTATATGCCAGAAATATCTAACGATGACGCTCAGTCTTCCTGCCCTGAATGCCATTATGTACAATCAAAAGTACCTGCTATTACCTTCACAGTGGAAGATATGTTTCTCAAGGATAACAAGCACGATCGACCTTTGCACTACACCGGATACATCGGTTCGACATGTATTGAAAGGGTACAGGTTGACCCGAGGTTTGCACTCAGCATCATCCCCAAAAGGCTCCTCTACTTCCTCGATATACCACTATATAGGTTGTCCGCAACCACTACAACAATATACGGTTTTATGCCGAAAGTAGTCATCAATTTGGGAAAATTCGACTCCGTTGCCGAATCGGGAGCCTGAAGTCAGAAGTGACATGCTATGTCATTGACGCTGACACGTCGTACAACTTGTTACTAGGACGACCGTGGATCCACGCCAACTGGATCGTTCCCTCCACTCTGCACCAATGCTTCAAATATGTTGAAGATGATGCAACAGTACGAACTGTCTTCGCTGAGAAGCAACCATTTAAAGGGGTGGAAAATTACTTTACTGACGCTCTCTTGTATCAAGAGACCGGTGAAACATCGAAAGAATCATTGCCGGACGATGATGATAGTGGCAATGAGACGGATTCAGAATCTGAAGCAGACATGCCAGCCATTTTGATTGGTGAACCAATTATAGCATGTCTTAATAATCCCCAATATAATACTCCTTCTGAAGATAAGGGCGAATGGGTAATTAATGATAATATTTCCTTTGATTATCCTTTGAGTGTTGGGTTGTTTGAATCCATTACGGATAGCTCTCTGACATGCCTTTACATAAACCAAGTGCATCCGGTACACCCATGGAATCTGTAGAAGGGGCCGTTTTAGCGATCCCTCCATCCAAAGAAGGTCAGTTACCAATAGTATTCGGTAAAGCCCAACCACGAGGGTCTACAGCCACAGATTCAAGTTCAGACTCAGACACCCCACAATTTTTCCCTTATGCGCGACCAGCGCACCATATGATGAAGAAAATGGGGTACAACCTAAAGCATGAGAAGGGCTTGAATTTCGAAAAAGAAGACGTAGTTTGCTGCACAACTTTGTGCCAAGAGGGAAACTAGCAAATTACTATGATAACACACGTAGGGGGTTGGGATACGTTACACCCACACCACCAGCAACGGTTCAGTGCAAGGATGACAAACTGATCCCATCACATTCTACCTCTTCCTCCGAGTGGGACTCAAATGTCAGTGTGGGAATGATGTTCGAGAATCTCACCGTTAATATGATTTCAAGTAGTCAATTGGAGCCAGCGAAAGCTACTGATGAGGAACCATGGGCTCAGCAATTAGGTCTCCAATGGGAAAATCGATTCAAACAACGCGAACTACCTACTGAAGACAAAGTGATCCAGGTCAACTTGGGTAGTCAAGATCACCCTAAACCATCTTTATAAGTGAAAGCTTATCACTTATGGAAAAAGAAGAATTGATTGTACTCATAAGAGAGTATATAGATGTTTTTGCATGGAACTACGAAGACATGCCCGGACTTGATCCACAAGTAGCCATGCATCGTCTAAATATCAAACCCGGCGCCAAGCCAGTTAAGCAGCAATAACGCCGGTTTCGTTCGAACATTATGGAGGCTATTGAAGTCGAAATCCATAAGCTCATTGCATGCGGCTTCATACGGGAGGAACAACACCCAGATTGGTTTGCTAATATCGTTCCCGTCCTTAAGAAGAATGGGAAAATACGAATCTGTATTGACTATCATGATCTCAACGGCCTGTCCTAAAGACGAGTTCTTGTTGCCCATCACCGATGTCATGATTGACAATACCTGTAGATTCGAAAGAATGTCTTTCATGGACGACTTTTCAGGGAACAATCAGATTAAGATGTATCCCGAGGACGAGAAGCATACTTCATTCCGAACACCATTGTGGGTATACTGCTACACCGTGATGCCCTTCGGATTAAAGAACGCCAGAGCAACCTATTAGCGGGCAATGAATACAATCTTCCGCGATCATCTCCGAAAAATGGTAGAATGTTATGTCAACGACATTGCTATCAAAAGCCACAATAAGAATGACTATCTTCATGACTTGAGAATGATGTTCGACATAATGCAGGTTCATCAACTGAAGATGAATCCGACAAAATCCTTCTTGGGGGTTTCGAGTGGCAAGTTTCTTGGATTTATTGTTATATCAAAAGGAATTCATCTTGACCCGGACAAAGTCAAAGCCATTCAGAACCAGCATCCACCTAGGAATCTCAAAGAGTTTAGAGGCTTGCAAGGTAGACTGGCTTATATTAGAAGATTCATCGCAAATCTCTCAGGCTGCTGTCAAGTCATGAAAAAGGGTGTTTTCTTTGTATGGGATCAAGCTTGTCAGGAAGCTTACGAGGATATCAGGAGATATCTCACAAAACCTCCAGTCTTAGTAGCTCCCACATCAGGGAAACCGTTCTTACTTTATGTGAAAGCTATGGACCATTCTCTTGGTGCCCTGCTTGCTTAAAAGACGACAATGGTCACGAACAGGCCATTTATTATCTGAGCAGGACTCTGATAGGGGCAGAATCTCGCTATAATCCTATTGAGAAGGAGTGCTTAGCTCTTGTCTTTGCCGTTCAAAAGACACGACATTATTTGGTCGGCCAAACCATACATGTCATTTTCAGAGTGAATCATTTGCATCTTCTTATGACGAAGCCAGGATCATTGAATTCAAGATTAGCTAAGTGGGTGCTTCTTTAGTCTCAATACGACATGCTCTTTATCCCTTAAAAGGCGGTCAAAGGCCAGGCACTTGCAGAGTTCTTGGCTGCTCATCCGATTTCAGAAAACTCAAAACTTCATGAAGACATTCCAGATGAAGTCTTTGAATCTAATATAACTTCAGAAGATGAAGTATGGTAGATGTTCTTTGATGGAGCATCACGAATAGGCCCTAAAGGCAGGATCATTGCCGGTGCGGGGGTTGTGTTTATCTCTCCACAGAATCATGTCCTTCCTAGAGCATTTTTTCTGACGGAATCATGCTCCAACAATGTAGCGGAATATAATGCTCTACTTATTGGTCTTCAGCTCGCCCACGGAATGGGGGTACGCTACCTTGAAGCTTACGATGATTCAAAATTGATTATCAATCAGGTTAAAGGCGAATATGAGGTCTGTCACGAGGATTTGGTACCTTATTATCACACAGTCATCGAAATGGCTAATCTGTTTGAGAGCTTTTACATCGCGCACGTATCTCGATCTCAGAATACTAAGGCAGATGCTCTTGCTACATTAGCAACAATGCTAGCCTTGCCAGTCGACACCGAGTATCACCTTACAGTGGTGACTCGACACCTTGTCTGCTCTAAGCATATGTTACGAACCAGAGAGGTCTATAATATCTCGACGGATCTTGAGCCGAGAGATTGGCAATTTCCTTTCATCGACTATGCTCTACATGATCCGTTGCCAGGCAATCCTAAAGAAGAGGCATCTATCAGACAAAGGTCTCTCCATTTTTACTATGATCCAACTCTGAAGACACTTTACCGTCGTTCATATAACGGTGTCCTCCTCCGTTACCTTTCTAATTCAGAGGCGCAGAAAGTGCTTAAAGAAGCACACGACGGCATATGCGGAGCTCATCAGCCAGGTCCAAAACTTAAAGACAGAGTGCATAGGCTTGGATATTATTGGCCAATCATGATAGCCGACGCCATCCAGTATGCATGAAGGTGTAAAGCATGCCAAATTCATGCGGACTTCATACACCAGCCTCCGGAGTTGCTCTACCCAACTGTTGCTTCATGGCCATTTGAAGCATGGGAATCGATGTCGTAGGGCCAATCAGCCCCTCTTCGACAAAAGGACACCAGTATATTCTGGCGATAACCTATTACTTTTCAAAGTGGGCAGAAACCATACCACTGGTTGAAGTCAAAACTTTCAACGTGATTAATTTCATCAAACACCATGTCATCCATCGATTCGGTGTCCCTAGGCGGATCATCCATGATAACGGTCCCCAATTTGCAAGCCAGGTATTCTATCGGTTCTGTGATAAATACCGAATTTAGAATGTGGCTTCAACTGCTTATAATCCCGCCGCTAATGGCTTGGCGGAAGCATTCAACAAAACAATCATTAAGTTACTCAAAAAGTTCGTCTCCTCGAATAAGCGAGATTGGAATGAGAAGCTTAGTAAATGTCTTTGGACCTACCGAACCACGGTTCGGACCCCGATAGGCAATACGCCTTTTTCTCTGGTATACGGGTGTGAAGCAGTCATACTGTTAGAAATTCAGATGTCGTCATTGCGAGTCACTTTAATGACTAAGATCACATCAAAGGACAATGATCGGTTGCGTCTTCAAGAGCTCGAAGCGCTAGATGAGAAGCGGTTACAAGCTCAGCAACACATTGAGTTTTATCAAGCTCGGATCTCAAAAGCCTTCAACAAGAAGGTCAAATAAAGAGGCTTCCAGAAAGGAGATTAAGTTTTAGCCGTCAGAGGACCAATGATCATGACGCACAAAACCAAAGGCAAATTTTAGCGTAAATGGGAGGGACTGTTTGTAATAGAAATAGTCTATTCAAACGGAGCATATCACCTTATGACTTCAGATGGTGATTTACTCATGATGCCGATCAACGGCAAGTTTTTAAAGAAGTATTATCCTTGATAAGGATCCTTATCATGATCAAGTTAACATTACACCTCTGACCAAGACCTTCAAATCTGAGATATGCAGAAGGAGCGCCCCTCTCTTCCTCCAAACGAGATCATACGACCATAAACCAGTATAGAGCCGATTGTATACTGGTTCTCTCAAAGAAGAATCAAGGTTACAGATACAGTAACCGAATGATCCAACACCTTTAACGATTAAGGATAGAGAAAAATGTTGGACTTTAAGCCCAACATAAGTCCTCGACAACTCATCATGCTGAGGGGAATAGCATGGCTAGTCCAACTCAAACGGTAGTTGGTAAAGGCATATCAAACCCGTTGACAGCTGAGGATTTGTTAAAAATCCTAAGGGACCTGTTTCCATTTGATTCCCTCTCCAAAATTTCTTACCAATTCTCATCCATAGAATGGTAAGACCACATATAAAGAAAGACCTTTCCATGCTATGTTTAACACTACACCTCTGGCATCCAATTCGCTGTTAAGTTAACATTAAACCTATGACAGTGATCTCCTTGATTTTCGCAATGAAAACGAGACCTTTTCATGCTAAGTTTAACACTATACCTCTGGCATTTATTTCGCTGTTAAGTTAACATTAAACCTATGACAGTGATCTCCTCGATTTTCTCAGTGAAAATGAGACCTTTTCATGCTAAGTTTAACACTACACCTCTGGCATCCATTTTGTTGTTAAGTTAACATTAAATCTATGACAGTGATCTCCTCGATTTTCTCAGTGAAAATGAGACCTTTTCATGCTAAGTTTAACACTACACCTCTGGCATGCATATCTTTTTGTCAAGTTAACATTACACCTCTGACAAATTACTTTCCGAATCCCCACGAAGTTCTTTTTGTCACGTTAATGATTACCTCTGACATATGATCTTTTATGGGATTGTTTTCCTAGCTCCCCAGCAAGTTTTGAGTCCCACTCAGTCTTTAGTGGACTTCTCTGGTTGTCACGTTAATAATATACCTCTGATAATTTCTTCCAAGTCTCATCCAAAATTTGAGCTTGGTGGCTTCTCAATCGGTTATGTCATCGCGACCTCTGAACTGGCAGATAGCCAAGTCTCATCTTTCAGTCCAGTAAGGACTATTTCTTTGTCATCATATGATAAAATTTTGAGCTTGGTAGCTTCGCAATCGGTTATGTCATCGCGACCTCTGAACCGGCAGATAGCCAAGTCTCATCTTTCAGTCCGGCAAAGACTATTTCTTTGTCATCATAGGACAAAATTTGAGCTTGGTGGCTTCTCAATCGGTTATGTCATCGCGACCTCTGAACCGTCAGATAGTCAAGTCTCATCTTTCAGTCCGCCAAGGACTATTTCTTTGTCATCATATGACAAAATTTTGAGCTTGGTGGTATCTCAATCGGTTACGTCATTGCGACCTCTGAGCTGACAGATAGCCAAGTTTCACCTTTTAATCCAGTAGGGCTATTTTCTCAAATGTGTGACTAACTCTCTCAGCTTATCACCGCTTATTAGATTAGATATATCATTATTCCATTTTCTTTTAAGGGCTGTAATACAACTTGAAAGCAAGAATTCAGAAGATAAAACAAGTTGAAAATGCAACAGGGGAGTCAAATAAAATCACTTTTTATTGGTTCCAAAAGAGAGATACATGAATCACAGATTACAAGTTACAACGGCATTTCATAGGACTTGATCCGTTCTTCAAGAGTGGCCAGCCTAGTCTTCCGCTCTTCAGCAGCCCTGATAAGCGCCTGCGACCTCAACTCAGCCTCATTAAAGCTCGCTGCCTAGGCCAAGTGAGCTTCAATTTTAACCAAGGTTGCCCTCTTTGCTAGCTCCTGCCGTAAGACTTTGTCATTCTGGGCCTTAAGCTGTTCAAGCCGAACAGTCTCTTCAAGACGCACTGGTTCAGCCTTGTTCAAAAGGAGATTAGCCTTCCTGATCATTTTCTTGGCCTTTTAATTTTATCCTCAGCTTCAAGAAGAGCACTGCTAGAAGCGTCTATGGCATACCCGAGCTCTACTTTTCTTGTCTCTAAAGATTTCAAATCAGAAGAAATTGCCTTAGCAGCTTCTTGAGCGGCGAGATGAGCTTCATGCATCTGAGCAACAAGTTGCGCAAGCTGTTCGTTAACTGAAGACTTCAGATCTGAATGGCTAAGACGGCGCCATTCGTCTACATCCCGCTCGAGTCTGTCACTAGAAGCTCCAATGTGGCGGCCTGGTCATCCCCTCCAAAGTCTCGGATACTGTCAATGCTTCAGGAGAGAACCACCTTTAAGGCAGAAAATGAAGTAGTCGAGCCCTTCAAGACCAAAGCAATGGATCGCTTCAAGCTCTTATAAAAGCTGTCGACTAACTCAGCCACGAATTCGTTCTCGGCCTCAATTACTCCCGGCAAACGAGCAGCCCCTGAAGACAGAGTTTCCACTGGCTTCACTGGTGTAACTATGGAGGAAATAATAGAAGCACTGGCTGCAGCAACACAAGGGGTCGTCGGTGATCTCCACAACCGAAGCAGGACTAGTGACTATTTCTAGGAGAGCTGGCTCAACCACTAATGTTGGAGAAGTAGGACTGGTAATCACCTTCCACTACGCGCTTGGCAAAATAGGCAGCACCGACAAAACCAATGGCACCCCACTTACCGATATAGTTGGAAGCGAGGATGGTTCCGTAACTACTATTCCCTCAATCCCCCTTTTACTTGTCGGTTCAGGTTGATAGGAGGGCAGACCGTGATACAAGGCCTCCAGCTCAGCAGCATCCACCGCGGTCGAAGTACTTGCTTCACCCCCAGTCCCCTCACGAAGATTGGTTGGCTCCCTCGAAGTCGATGCACCAAGAGGTGGAACACCTGCATCAAGATTTCATTTAAGTAAGGCGTAATGAATATCAGAAGAAAATCACTCACGAAAGAGCAGAATGCTACCAAAAGATGGTATCATCTCGACTGCCTTGGCCGCAGTCTCTCTCTGAAGTCCTTCGACAACGGCATCAGTCCCCTCAGGATCCATAGGAAAGTCTTTGGCAGAGTCAACACGGACGGCCAGCCCATCTTCACTTGTTGAACCCTCAGTGGTCCACCCAAAAGAGCTAGAAGCTACGGGACTTTCTTTTGAAGTCCCAGCACCTGAAGGACCTACATCGGTCACATCACCTCTAGACTCTTCCGAGACGGCAAAATAGCCAGCCTCATCGCCTTCTCTATAAGTAAACAGGAGATCATAATGCTTCCCTGTTCTCCGACAGCCTCAGCCTCGGGTCTTTCACCGCCTCAGTTTCTAAATCATAAAGTAAACAATGAGCTGTCTGAAATACATAAGAGTGTATTATAAGAACGGAGTTGATTATACCCAGGTCCGGAGTAGCTTTACCAGCGGTCTGCCTACGAGCCGACAGCTTAAGGACTAATGGAGCAAGAGGAGCAAGCACTGCAGATATTCGCCCTCTGCAATAACCGTAGGAGCGTAGCGACAAAGCTTCTTCACTACCCTCTTCCTACGTGATCCACCTTCCCGCTTTCGCTTGAAGTGGACATCAGGATCTTCTTCCTCCACTTCTTCCACTCAACATGTTCCATGAGGTCCATGCCTACCCCACCAGAAGCAGCTGCTAGAGCCTCAACACCTGTTCCGCTTCAAAGCGAGGACTTCCTGCATCGAGGCTTTGCTATAATCAACGGCAATGAATTTCCCGAGGCCTGGAACGCGGACCCTCTTACCCTCGCTCTTCTCAGTGACCTTCCACTTCAGCCGCTGAGAGATCAACTTCACACCAAAGGAATTAATAGAAAATCCAGTGGATATGGAGTTCGAGGTTCTATACCACTGGCAGAATCCCAGGGTCGTCAGAAGGTTAGGAGTCCTTAGCGGCATGCACAGTCGCGCCTCAGTACAGCCAGCAATGAAGAACCACCAGGCACGAGCTCCATCGATGAGGCTCCCCATAAAGGCTAGATTACTGTTTGGATTGCCTACATACAGTTGGTCATATCCAAACTGACGGGCAAACTGACTCAAAACATAGGGCTCCAGGTAACAGGTGTCCCCGCTTCTATACAACAAGTGGGATGATCGGATGTTAACCAGCCATTCGAAGACTCCCCGACTCAACGACGTTTGCCTTTCCCCTACATCCTTGAATTCTTCACCATAGCCTGCATCGCGAATGTAGGGGAAGCGTCAGAAAAGGCTATAGACGTCATGACGGCATAGCAGTTTACGGACCGCAGCCACATAAGTCTTTGACCACGAACACCCCTCGAATGACGGAGAAGCGCCATGCGAACACCTTCTGGGGGCTCCTCTCCGGCTTGGATAATGGAGGGGCAGTGAAGGGCGAACCATGCCATCAAATAAGTATATGGCAAACCAATTCTGGGGTTTGGTCCGTCGCGAGGCAAGATAGTCCCCTTTCCCCGCTTCGTTGTTGGTGGCCAACAGAAAGCCTCCGTTAATGCACGAAGGCCTCTTTGAATACAGCACACCATGGCTGGAAGAAGTCCAAGAGAACGACCATGGACTAGACGAACAGAAGGCAATAAGACAGTCGGATGAATGATATCGCCAGATGAAGATGGCACCACACGTCTCTTCAACCACACCTTTAAAAAGCCAGACAAAAGTGCCTTCCGGGACGTTGGCTGACAAGCCTGGTGGTAGAAACTCCGAAGAATATCACCTTTCTCATAGGGTCCATCATCTTCTTCCAGAATCAAATCCCCTTGGGAGTGCTCTTGCATCCTACGAGAGATGTCTTCATCTGCGACTCCACAATGAGCTGCTTCGGGAGTACCTTCTAAGACAGGTAACAAATAATTTTCCCAGCTCTTCAAACTGCATGAAGCTCCCTTATGGCTCCCATGCATGCTTGAGCAAATGTAAAGGTGGCACATAACTCCTGGTAAGTCTCAAACAAGGCGGGCTCCTGCTTCTCCAGAAGTCCCAATTCTGTCTCGCACGGGAAATATTCTTCATATGGAAGTGACACCAAAGGCAGAGCAGAGACTTCTCACATCTCGTGCAGAGTCATGTCCAATTCGCCAACAAGGGTGAAGAAGGTCCCTGTAGCCGGGCAGTATAACTCAAAAATGGCATAGAAGTTCGCTACGCTCATCTGAATGCCATAACAGGTCGCTCTAACGGCCTCGTAGAGTCCCAGCCTCTCCAGATCCTCCTCAAAATGGGTAAGGACATATAGAGTCAAGTCCCTCCACCACGCTTTAGGGGGATGAATCCACCCCGGGTTCTGAAATCAGTGGCTGGATAATTGCCATGAACCTTAAAGAACTGATTTCTAAAAGTCTGAGCAACCGCGAGATTTTCTCCCACTGGGATGTCTGGAAGTACGTTCCCAGGGTGTAGACCCAATATGCAGCGAGGAGGACCCGTCCTGTATAACCGGGGGACGGAATTATCAACTTCCCTGCGTGAACGGAATCAGTAGTCCGCGTCACTTGCCACTGCATCTTCCGAGCCCTCGTCACATATTGAAAGAAGGATAAGGGAAAATGCCGCTTGCTAGAGGAGAGATAGTACTTCTCACCGTCTAATTTGAAAATCCACTGCCCCTATCCTGCTAGCAACTGGTGATCGTTGTCTGGTGCTGCATCTACAAACATGAAACTGGGCTTCCGATAGATTCTTTGGTCAGAATCTTCAAGGAGAGCAGTGGTTAAGATGCTCCTCATGGTGCATTGATCCCCAGCATGAATAAGTGCATCCCGAGCAGGAGCGCTCCGCTCGCTGAATAGTGAAGCCTGCCCTTGAAAATGCAGGCTGACATTACCGTCCAGCCCCCTGGCTGTGCCAAAGAGACTGTTCAGAGGACCAGGAGTACAGTGCACTGCAAAAACAAGGAGAAATTATGATTAGTTCATCGGCTAAAGAAGAGCTAAAACAAGAATGTAATTTTTGTTAAGGCATAGCTTCGCTCTCCGAGCATAGCTTCACTCTCCGAGCAAAGCTGGCCTAATAATAGCTTCGCCCCGAAGCTCAGCTTCATAGCTGCAGCTTAACTCCGCACTCCACATGAAGGCAGAATGCAGAAAAAATATCCAAGTAGTAGCTTCGCTCTGGAAGCTCGACCTCGGACAATAGAACGCGACAAAGCCCCAAGAGCTAACTTCGCCAGAAGAATACCGCTGCCTTAAAAAAAACTATTTCAAGGGCATTAAGGTCCTTTTCCAACTACGCTTCTAAGGCTAACTTTGCATCCTATCATCCAACAGGATGTGAACCGCCTAAGGGATAGCTTCGCATAGAAGCTTGAAGAAGAGACCCTTTGGGTCTTAGATTCCCAGTCAAGAAACCAAAGAAAATTTCGTAACCATGCGAGAAGGAATTCCCCAGCAGAGAACTCCCTGAGATCACTAGATCACAATGGATCGTTCTAGATTCATTATGAGATAGCCGAAAGACTGGCTTCAAGAAGAGATGAAAATTTCTGAACAAAAGGGAAAGATCCCTACCCGCGATAGGTCGTTCGATGACTGGAGGAGGAGAAGGACCCTCCGTCGTAGAGGTTGCTACCTCTTTTCTTGCTTTTCTTTTGGGATCCATTGGAGAACTGAAGAAGTTCTTGAAATTCCAAACGTAGGAGAAAGAAGAAGAAGAGATGTACAGTTCTCTAAAAATTCAAAGAGAAGTGGTGCCTTCTCTTTCAGCCCGATCAGGCTTTTATAGGCTGATGATTGCTTAAATGTCGCCTCCTCAAAGGAGCGCAGGCAGTCGTTTCAAATTAATTTGAAACGGCACCTAAAGCGCCTTCCCAAAAAGCATTACTTCAGCCCCGCTAAGGGCTAATTCCGCCGAGCGTCCAGTGTTGACTTAGCGCGACGCTTGAATAACTTTGCTGAGAAATATGCCTTAGCTCCACTAAAAGAACATCTCTAGTTTTGCGGAAATTTCGTACTAGCTTCGTCAGAAACTGGCTCCTGACTTATTTGAAAATCTATCTTCAGCTTCGCCGGAAGCTTAGCTCAGCTAAGAGTTCTCATTTCCTCCTAGGGAAAAGACTTGCCTAAGTTGGTCCACTTCAGGTGTTCTCAAGTCAAAAAGGAGAAAAACAAAGCAGATTAGCAGAAAATAAATTTTAATTGATTCAAAAAGGAAGATACATTGATACTACTACATCAAGGTTGTCTTTCATGCAACAGAATCATTGCTCCAAAAGCACACAAGTTGTCCTATCTACTTCCAAGGTGATAAGCTAAACCAACTGGACACAAAAGGCCTTCCTCCTGCACAAGGCTGTAATCCTTCTCATAATGACAGATTTTGTCATCAAGAAGTTGGATCTTCTTTGATGAAAATTGGCAAAGGACCGGTTGCCACCAGAAAGTCGGATCTGCATTGATGAAAATTGGCAAAGGAAGGATCCGAGACCTTACAGGTGATGTCCGCTTGCTCGAAATGGATCATCTCGGATAAGCGACTACCAGCCCTTCTTGAAATGGATCATCTCGGATAAACGACTGCCAACCTCTTCTGGGAACACGCATCAGCTGCCCCAGTTTGTTCCTCCTGCTTATGGTCAAAGTTTCAACTAGAAGATCAAGAGGCAAGTCTCTGATCTCTTTCATCAAGTCGAATAACTGGCGAGCACAGTTCACTGCAATGCAAACTGGAAACAGGTTAGTAGTAAATCAAAGAAAAATGCAAGCATGATATGCTAAGTCAAATTCTTTGGGCAAAGCAATTTATATCCGATCCAGTTGCACTTTAAGGATGGATTTCAGTTAAGCAAAGGATAGCCTCGCTTGCACAGTGATGATGGGCTAGCTCAGCATAAGCCAAGTCTTAGCTCCGCCTAAGGCAGTTGGACTGGAGAAGCCTCAAAAGGACCAAGTCCTAGCCTCACCTATATGGCTAAGCCAGACTGATCCGAATGGACGCAGTCTTGACCCCACCTATATGGCAAGATTGGCTCAACCTTGAAGAGACTAAGTCCCAATCCTTGCCTACATGGAACTTAACAGGCAGGCATGGAATGATCTTTCTTTGATCAAGTGAAAATGATAGCTTCGTCAGAGAAGCTGGAAAATAGGGTTGAAGCCCTTCTCTATAAGTCAATCAGATACAGAATGAAAACCAAGAGAATTAAACCCCTGTAATAGCTAGTGAAGCTATAAGAACTGAGGGAGATAAACTCCCTAAAGTCACTAGTCCATTGGTAAAGACTCACCAGTGCGTGGCCGGTTAGTGACCAGAGTGAGCACCCCCACTATTTCAGAAATCTGAGTATCCTTCTCCGAACAACTAGGAGATGTCATGAACAGACTGTGTCCTTGAAGAGGACTTCAAGTGTCCTATTTATAGGCCTAATGGCCTGATCACACCACCGTTGCTTCAAGCTTGGAAGCGCGAGCGAATTTAAGGCATTTAAGTACTAAGCCTTGAGAAAGGGAATAATCTCCTTCGAAAATGCGCGCAGAGGCAATGATCTTCCTCGTTAATACAAGAGAGATTATTCTAACCTCAAAAAAGGAGCAACCCTTCTCGAAATTAGCCGAAAAGCAGTTGGCCTCGGGAAAGGAATGACGTTCCAAGACCAATTTGAAGCGAATCTACTCCAGGAGGCTTGAACGCGAAGCCACCCAGACGCGAAGCTACCCGAAATCGCGAACCTACACGATTCCTCAGCGAACTTATTCTAATCCCAAAGCAGGATTGAAAGCGAAGCTGAACTCAACCACTATGGTGACGTTCGTACTTCACATACCATCAATCAAAGCAATTCAAAGTATTTTGAAGTCTGAACCATTCCATTGCAGGCTTTTAAAAACTTTGAAGGGGGTCTTGTTGACACTCTAAAAAAAGACAAGATTCATGACTGGCCTGAACAAAGTCTAACTTGTTGACATTTATAAAACACAAGTGGTAGACAAGCTGACGACTAGTTTTTACCCATCTTCGAGGGACAAATCAGCGACTTGGACTCTACTGATCCAGTGAAGCAAACAGTGAGCCCAGATTGTCTTTGAAGAAACATAAGCAGGTCTAGGATGCTAGGTTAGCTCAACACTTAGCATCACATGAGCCCGAGGGGATAGCCTCACCTGAGAGGCTAAGTTTGTCCAACTTCACCTTGAAGCTGTTCAAAGCTCTATCAGTGAGCTAACTTATAGCTTCGCCTCAAGTGCTCAGTTAACTCCGCAGAGAGTTAGCTTCGCTCGAAGCCACACGCAACCGCACAGAAGGATGTTCGGTAGCTTCACCACAAATGTTTATCCAGCTCCGCTGAAGAGCTTTCTTCTGACTTCACCAGATGCTCCTTCTAGCTCCGCTGCGAGCTCGATGCGGCAGCTCCGCTGCGGGACTGTTATGATCACCTTTGACCAATCAAATCTCCATATAAGATCAAATCTATTCAGGATTAAATCTAATCAAGATCAAATCTGAGATCAAATTTGGCAGTTGCTTACCATAATCTCTTGACTCTCCTAAAATAAGTAAGAGGATCATGGGAGATCTTTCAGTTATTTAGAAAG
Organism: Agave tequilana; assembly: GCA_038442645.1. Taxonomy (NCBI): domain Eukaryota; kingdom Viridiplantae; phylum Streptophyta; class Magnoliopsida; order Asparagales; family Asparagaceae; genus Agave; species Agave tequilana. The sequence goes on from JAVJIF010003840.1 coordinate 96,072, forward strand.
AATCAAAACAGATCAGGAGATTGATGCTACCTGCTATTCCTAGCTTCGCAGAAGCTGATTCTAGCCTTGCGGCAAGGCTAGTTTCCAGATTTAAACAGATTGACTCAATCTGTTTTCAGATTTTTAAGGGATAATTATACCCCTGCTCTCCCTATAAATAGCCTACCAGGGGTATACAGAGACACATACGCGCAGAGGCTAAAAAAACAGAGAGAGACGGGCTAAACAGAGACTTATTCTCTTGCTTCTAGGAATTTAGAGAACTGCTTCTCTAATCAGGATGCTGATACCCTAAGATCTTCCTCCCTCTCAAGGAAATTCCGGAACCAGGCGAGAAGGAATTCCCAAGTGGAGGCAGTTTGAGAAGTAACAAGAGGGTTCTACCAACCTTCTGTTCTCCGATTCCCCGAACCAGGCGAGAAGGGAATCCCATTGATCGCGTCGTCAAAGGGACAAAGTGGTCGTGCGCTGACCAGACTCCTATCAGCACACTTCTCCAGAATCTCAGAGGAGATCTACTTGTAATCTTTTTATTGCAAAAGAATTACTTGTAATTTAGCTCCTCGACCCCTTTTTGTAAGTTTTTCCCTTTGCAAAATCAATGGACAACAGTTGAGATCACTAGATTCTAACTCTTCATCATCCTTTGATTCTAGTGTGATCTCCTCTTTGTGCTCACTAATCATATTTTCAATGAGGTTGACCTCAGAGGGGTGGTCATTTATTTATGTCGTAGGGGTGTTTACCTAAGTTGAAAACATTGACTTCCTTGGTCATGTCTCTAAAAGTCAATCTCATGGATCTGCTTCTATAATTTATGATTGCGTTAGTAGTTGCTAGGAACGGACGTCCTAAGATGACGGGAGTTTGGGACCTAGGATTAGACACAGGTTGTGTCTCTAAAATAATGAAATCGACTAGGTAAATGAATTCTCCTACACGTATAAGCACATCGTTGATCTCTCCCTTTGGAATTTTAATTGATCGATCAGCTAATTGGATCGTAACTTGAGTTGGGTTGAGTTCGCCTAAGCCAAGTTGCTGATATACAGAGAAGGGAAGCAAATTAATGCTTGCTCCTAAATCGAGGAGTGCTCTACTAATTTCAGCTTGACCTATTGTGCAAGAAATGGTAGGACAATCAGGGTCTTTGTACTTGACTGGGATCTGGTTAGACAATAGCTCACTAATATTAGTGGCTAGAAAAACCTTCTTAGGCACATTTGTCTTTCTTTTCTTGGTGCGCATGTCCTTAAGGAATTTGGCATAACTAGGGACCTATTGGATTGCATCAAGAAGTGGTATATTAAGCCTAACTTGATTAAACACCTCGAGCAGTTTCTCCATATGTGCATTATTATTACTCCTAAGCCTATTTTGAAATGGGGCTATAGGTTGGTGCACTTGTTTCGCTGACTTATCAACTTCAGTTTCTTTGGAGTTTTGTGGAGATGGAGTGGAACTAGATGGAATGGACAATTGAGCTGGGTCCTGTGGCATGGATAATTGATTATCAACTTATTTTTCTGATCTCAATGTATGAACCAAGTTACACTGGTTTGGGTCTTGAGCCTTATTGGCTTGCCTAGGATTCCTAGGGTTTAGCAATGGTTGACTTAGTAGAGTTCCCTTTTGTCTTTCTTGTTGATTAGTTGCATCTCTACTCTAGTCAATACTTGAGCTAGTGTGTCTTGGCTCTTAACTAGAGTATCCACCTTTCTTTCCATATTGGAAAGTCTTGTTTCCATATGTGAATTTTGGAAAGAAGGTGGAGGATTTTAATTGGGATAATTTTGTTATTAGGAGATTATTGAAAATTGTTGGAGAATTTGGGCCTTGTTTGATCATTATTGTTTGGGCCCCATGAGAAATTTAGATGATTTCTCCAACCGGGATTATAGGTGGATGAATATGGATTGTTAGTGGGCCTTGTGAAGGCTGCACTCATATGCTCGGGCAGAGTTTGATGAGCTATAAAGACGGGATATTCCTCGAATACATGGTTCATGGCATGACAATAAGTACAGCCTGCCGAAGGTGTTGGGCTGACTTAGTCCACTGAGACTGGTTCTTTAGTTTCAAGAGCTTCTAGTCTTCGCATTACAGCAGCTAGTTTAGCTTCGGTAGCTATGTTAGCCTCAATGGAATGGACACCTCTTTTAGAAAATCTAGGGTCATTAGTCCTAAATTTTTCCAGAGTTGGTTCCCATTGGATGGTCTTATCAGTTAATTCTTCATATAATAACCATCCTTCGTCTTCGTTCTTTTTCAAAAATCCTCCTTGGCACATGGATACTAATAGGGTTTTTGTTTGATATTCTAATCCATCATAAAGAGCTTGGCAAAGTCTCCATTTCTCTATCCCGTGGTGAGGGCATTGGGCAAGGAGGTCCTTAAAATGTTCGAAGTACTTCCAAAAAGGTTCATTGGCTATTTGTTTAAACTGCAAGATGCTTTTCCTAATTAGTGCAGTCTTGTGAACAGGATAAAACTTCTTTAAGAAGGCTTTGATGAAATTATCCGATGAGGATATGGAACCGACCTCTAGACTGTAGAGCCATTTGTTTGCTAAGTCTTTCAAAGAGAATGGGACAAACCGTAATTTAATGGCATCTACTCCTAGGCTGGGTATTTTCATCATTAGACATACTTCTTCAAATTCCTTTATGAAAAAGTATGCATCCTCGGATTCAAATCCATGAAATTTGGGAAGAGTGTTGATGTATTGTGGTTTTAGCTCAAATTGGTCAACACCTTCATCGGGTAACTGAATGCAAAATGGAAGAGAGGTCCTAATAGGATAAAACCTATCTTGCAGTGATGGTGGTTGTACCATGTGTGAATCGGGTTTTTGTTCGGGTGGTGACCTGGTCCTAATTAGTCTGGATGTGAATGGGTCTCTCGGCCAAGCTGACATGCACAGTTAACAATCAAGTTCACCCAACCAATCAAGAAAGAGAAAAAATAATCAAAAATCCTATTCTAGGATAAGCCTGGACCTAGACGACTCCTAACTTTAGATTGTCTTTAGGAGGAATATTGCCGACCTTAACCACAAGTTAATCGGCCAGGTAGGTGGCAAGATCGGTGGGAGGTTATCCGTGAAAGACGTTCCTTAATTAAGTAGCCACCAATCTTCGGGCTTTCGGACCTTCATCTCCTTCCTAGGCACCGATTTGGCGAGAGTTAATTTCAAATAACTTCCTCCTTTAGCCAATCTCCTAATGAGTCCCAGTGAACCTAAGGTCAACGTCTAGTCAATTTTTATTTTAGGGTTAGGGTTGTGAGTGCGATGGAGATGCTTTATGGGCCAAGGAAGGGTGATGAAATCCCCACCTTATCTTGTTTATGGGATTTACCCTTAAATTGATTTAGTGCACGTGTAAAGTAATAGACAAGTATTCACTCAAAAGCAATAAATCAGCCAAAGGTGCTTCCTAGTCTGTATGCAATGCGAACGTACCTTGTCGTCAGCACTCTTCAAAAGAATTTAAGAAAATTTAAATAGACACGTGCCTATGATGCAAGAGTCTAATTTTTTTTATTAATCAACTAATAGGTTACAGTTAATTAGTTAGCAGTATATAGGGTGATCACAGAGAAAAAATTATCAAAGCAGTAAACAGAACGTTGCAACTTGCAGCAACCTGCAAAATTTCAGTCAGTAGTCCCCTACTATAGCCGCGAAAACGCGGCTATTGTCGCGTTTGCGCGGTTAGATAGTAGCCTTTGTTTCTCTGCCTTCTAGGGCAGAGGCACAGAGTTGCTATATGTCCTTAGTTGCAGTTATAGTTCCTATTCTCTGATCCTGCAAACAGAAAGAAAAAGAAGTATTAGTTTTTTAGAATATCGTGTCATTCCTCCCCGGCAACGGCATCAAAATTTTGATTGAAAGGGGAAAATAGTAAAGAAAGAGTATAGAAAGTCTTAGTCTCGTTTCAAAGTAACCGTTTAGCAAGGGCTAGACGGGTCAATCCACAGGGAAGGATGCGATGAAAGCGTTTCGGAACGATCTTCTCTGTCATTTGCTTGGAAAAGAAAAACAGAGATTGATTAGATTTGATCAAGTAAAAGAAGTATAGTCTACTAATTATCTACCACAACCCAAAGTATTAGTCTCAAAGAGTGAATATCATATTGAATGAAGAAGTATCTATCCTAGGTTATTAATTGAGAATCAAGTAAGATGAATAATAACGTTGGAACCCTAATTAGTGTGCACTAATAAAATTAAACTATCGTTCATCCTAATTTCAAAGTATAGCATAAGAGAAGTTTTTTTTTGACTTAAAATTATTCTATCAAAGTTTTTAAGTATGAACTATGAGTAATCAATTAAAAAGTGCAACCTGAATTTAGTAAACTTAATTATCGATTCATCTTCAAGAACATCAATTTAATCTTAGGGTTTCTAGTAGATGTCAATCAGTCCATCTTTTAAACTAAACTAGGGTTAATCGAGAGATTAGCAAACCATAAATTTAATTAGCTATTCATATTTTTATTTTTATTTTTAGTTTTTATGCTAAATAAGAGAAGTTGTGTAAGATCCCTAGTTAAAAGTACTGTATTTTTATTTTATAAAGTATTTAATTTAATTTACCAATTTTTCTTATTATTATTTAGCTTGATTTATAATTATTACTATTAAATATGCAAATTATTTTTAAGATAGTAAATGGTATTTTAGCTTTAAATATTATTACCAATATTAATTATCAAGGTTTTTAGTAACTTATTACTATTATTTCTATTATTATCCTTATTGTTAATTTCTATTATTATTACATTAAGATTATTATTATTTCTTATTGATATTATTAGAGATATTATTATTATGGTTATTGTTATTGTAAATTAATATTATTATTATTGTTTGGTAGTAATTATTATTATCTATTATTATATCATGTATCTAAAGTTTTATAATTGACAATTAATTATTACTGATATTTATATTAATTACTATAATTAGTTTTAATTGATATTATTATTATGGTTATGAGTAATTGCTTTTATTAATATTTGGTTAATTATTTATGGTGTTATTAATTATTATTATTATAGTTTGTATTTATTTATTATTATTTGTGTCATTCCTTTTCCTTCCCCTTGATTCTATACTCATTAACCTGTATCCTTTATCTATGGTCCTACCCATTATCAATCCATACCCACTTCTTTTCATTGATTCCTAATCCTACCCGTTAACCCATACCCATTAGCCTTCATCTAAACCCAATCAACCCAATAACCCGTTCTCCACACATTCTTAATCTCAAAGATCTTATCATAATCCGAACCACAAATCAAACTCCAATCTAAATCCTAACTAACATAATCCCTTTTTCTTTCTTCCCCAAAGCACACAACCGCCAAACCTAATGCGTCAGCCCCCAAATCTCCCAACCGAGCTTCCCCAGCAACAACATCAGCGCCCGCATTCCCTGATCCTTGCCGCACTTCAGCCAGAGCAGCGATCTCCTTCCGCGCGGCAATCGGAGTCCTCCCGAAGCACGACAGCGACCCGGCAGCTCTGTGATCTACTCCGCGGCTTCCGCACTCCGCCATGTCTGCAGTCCAGCCAAAGCAAGCCCTCCTTCCTGGCTACTGCACACCCTTCTCCCATCATTCAGCCGCTCCCATGCTGCCAAACCCCCCACTGCACATCATCCACCTCCCCATGATCAACAGCAGACTGAAACCCGCCCAGCCTTCCTCCCCTTGCTGGCTGAGCACACCAACGCACGCACAACACCCCGGGCTCCTTCCTCCCCGATCTCGTCTCCAGGCTGTGTCCCCTCCATGGACAGCCGGATCCCCCTTCACCAGCAGCCCGCAGCCGGTCCCCAACAGCCCGTCGTCGAGGCCGTAGACTCCTTCGGCTAGCCTCCGCGACTCTCCGGTCTCCTCCGCCTTGTCGTCTATTCCTCCGTCGAGCCACCGGCGTTGTCCGTGAGACCCACCGTCGTCGGAGATCGCCCCGGCAGCCCCTTGCCGTGAGTTTTCCTTCCCCTCCCTTCTTTTATTTCTCTTTAGGGTGTATGAGATATAATGTGTATTAATATAAGTGTGATGTGTATTTTCATTTACATGTATGTGTTTTAATTATTAGTGTGAGAATGCATGTGTTATGCTTTGATATGGTCTGTGTTTGTGCGAGAGTGTGCCTGTGTGTGATTGCGTGTGTGAGTTTGCAGTTGTAGGTGTTTTGGTTATCATGTACTATGTATGAGTGTAGGTGTGTGTTTGGATGCATGAATGCATCACATATGTATATAGTATATGTATATGTATGTATGTATAGAGGTGTATACTTGTACATGTACGTGGGTGTACACGTATGTATCCGTGTGCTTGTGTGGGTGTTAATCGTGTATTTATGTTTATACGTATGTGTTTGGTTGCGTGTTACAGTATTTCGGATCCGTTTGGTGAGATCCGGACCAGTTGCAGGAGATCCGGACTCGATCGAGATTCGTGCTCGTCGTGGACCCGATATGCAGGCAATCTAAAGACCGACCCATGGATGACCCGTAGATCAGTACCGGTTCGTGCAGTGAAGACCAGACGGTGATTCGGTTCTGAAACCACATCATTTCATGTGAGTGTTTGTTCTTGTGTATTTACCATTATCGGTATGCTTTACATGTTGCTCTTATCATTTCATGTGACTTTCTTTTATATTTTATCAGTTTGATTACTTGTACCACTTCATGAAACATCCATGATTGTTCACTTTAATTACCTAGTTGATATGAGCTTGTTTCAGCGTCATTTCATGTGTTGGTAGTTTGTCATTGTTGGCTTAGGCCTAGTTTTGATGTATCTTAGACTATGACTTGATCAGGCTCGATCTTGAGGTTGATATAGTTTGTATTTGAGAATAATAGTAAATTTTATGTGTATTAATTATCAGATTTGGCATTCATGTATTGGTGATTATTTCTGACCAGAGCTCTTTTCAATATTGTGGACAAGTATATATGACGTCTTCACTGATATCAGACTGTTTAGAGATACCACGGATAGTAGATCAGATGTGATTTGATGTTAGACATTTCTAGACTTAATGTTTTGTCACCAGGATATTAGTATTCATGTTAGTTCTTACTAGTTGTTTAATATTCTGGATTCGGAGTTAGTTGTGAGGATAGGTGGACCGTGATTTGAATTGATCTTGAGTTAAAGTTGATCTGAGATTTACGTTCTTTATAATAGCCTGATCTGCATTAAGATGAGATTGATATATTTCATGTAGAGTACTTTCCAGACTTGTTATTCTTTTATTGGTAATAACTTAGGTGATGATTCATTCGGATATTGATGATGGACTTGTTATGATGATACCTTACTAAGAAATTGGATCACTTGATGTTTGAATCAGAATATGGACTTAGTTGGAGTTTGAGTCAAACTGGGATTTATGTTATTTATATTGGATGTTGATCAGTATTTAGATGTGACTGATTTTGTTAGTTTGTGACCAGATGTGTGGGTATCTTACCTTTGACTTCGATATATGATATCATATTGGTTTTGGATTATTAGAAGTAAGGGTTCTTGGATGTATCAACTAATTATATCATTTGAGTATGGATGAGTTGTTGGTATTGACTTATAAGTGAACAATTCTACTTGCAACTGTTTGAGGATGTTTCCTCTTTAGATATGATTTCAGTATGTGTTGACCTGTTGATCTCGAGGACATACCATGTGTTTCATGATTAGTTATTGATTACTTCAATTAATAGAGATTGAGCTATTGTGATAGTGATCTATTCGATATCAGAGATCTTGTATTTTAGAGTTATCAGATAGCAGTCATCACTTTATCAGTTGGTGAGAATATTTGTTGGTGATCATATGACATGTTCAGAGTTTATATGAGTTGGTAGATATTTGTACCAATTACTAGTTTTTTGTGACACTATTGTGTTAGTGGCTATATCTCTAGTATCTTATTTTAGATGTCAGATATTAGTTATCAGCTACTCAGTTGTCAGATATTGCAGTTGTCAGATATCACAGTTGTCAGTTGTCAGATTATCAGCTAGTGTTGACATCGGTAGTTGTTGGAGATATCAGTTACTATTGCATAATAAATCACATTGATTGCTTATTAATAAAAGGCACCATAACCCGGGAAACATGGGTAATTACCTGATGATGCATCTCGTGTATTTTGGAAGGACTTATTATGGTACAGAGTTGTGGGTTCCAACCATGGGGAACTAAGGTAGTACCGGCTACGTGTTCAGTTGTAAGTTGTCAGGGCTATGCCCAGATTATGGCGCCAAACTAGTTGTCTTTTCGTGTGGGGCTGTGGTCTTCAGTTGTCAGAGCCTTGCGGCTTGTCCTGGTTCAGCGTCAGGGGTGTTAGACCGTGGTACCAGGCATGCACGGTACTTTTTTAAAACACATGCACTACATTGGCAGGCAGTTACAACAACGGTAACTTTGTTTGTTATGTGGGAAAACGGCTGTGGTATGGGACACAGCTAAGTACTACATTTGTTAGGTTAATAATAATCAACCAGACTAGTGACATATGCTAGGTTACACATTCAGATATCAGTTGTTTGTTTATAGTTATGATAGTTGCATTTTATCTTTATTCATATTGTTTTCGGTTATCCTTCGGTTGTCTGTTTATCAGATTATTTAGTTATCTTATGTATGCAAATTATCTTGTTATTGTTATTCAGTTATTTGTTTATCATGTTATATATTTATGTTCCGTCTGCAGTTATTCTTTTTATTATTTTGTGCACATTGTTTATATGCACAAGCTTTCTCCTTCACACACACACTCACCAGGTCGCTTTCTGACGACCCTGGATTTGCACGTCCAGATATTGGACGCTTTGTTTCTATTGTGCAGGTGTATGATGAGACTGTACGCTGCGCGAAGAGCTAGAGCTTCTACCTATTCGATTCCAGTATTCTTATCTTCTTGCCTTTATATTATATCCCGATTCTCATTATATCAGATTTAGTCGTTATTCTAGTTCTTGATTCATATGATATCATGCGTGGATGCCTATATGTGATATTGCAGTAACCATGATTTATTATAGTTGGGATTTATAGCTTGTTTCGGGTTACTTAAGGCTTAGCGCGTATACTTGAGGGATTTTCCTTGCGTATATGCGTCGCCGACTCGTGTCGCATTTCCGCTTCAGCGTATTTTGGGAAGCGGGGCGTGACAGGGTTTTCTTGGTATCAGAGCTAGGTTTTCGACTTGCGATTCTGAATCTTTGACTTTTGTTTCGCAAGAAAGACCTAGTTCTTACCGATAACTTGAGAATAAGCTATAAATACACTGCAATATACATATGCTATCCATTATGATATTCAGTCCATTTGGAATTGACCGTCCTTCTTTTGGAAATTCTTACCTTTGATCTTTTGATATCCTTGATCTCTACTCTTCTTTTGAGTGATCTGGATTTTCTTCTTGCTCCTCTTCCTCCTCCTCTATTCTATTCCTTGACTTTGTCTCTTAAGATTGGTTACTCCTTGCTGAAGCCGGTAGCATAGTGCAGCGGAAGCGTGGTGGATTTATGATGCATAGAGAAGCGACGTGAAGTTTGTTTGTTTCCTCCATTGTTTTTGAATTCTTTTTACCATTCCCTGCCCCATTGAAATTTCGGGGACGAAATTTTTATAAGGTGGGTAGAGTGTAAGATCCCTAGTTAAAAGTACTGTATTTTTATTTTGTAAAGTATTTAATTTAATTTACCAATTTTTCTTATTATTATTTAGCTTGATTTATAATTATTACTATTAAATATGCAAATTATTTTTAAGATAGTAAATGGTATTTTAGCTTTAAATATTATTACCAATATTAATTATCAAGGTTTTTAGTAACTTATTACTATTATTTCTATTATTATCCTTATTGTTAATTACTATTATTATTACATTAAGATTATTATTATTTCTTATTGATATTATTAGAGATATTATTATTATGGTTATTGTTATTGTTAATTAATATTATTATTATTGTTTGGTAGTAATTATTATTATCTATTATTATATCATGTATCTTAAGTTTTATAATTGATAATTAATTATTACTGATATTTATTTAATTACTATAATTAGTTTTAATTGATATTATTATTATGGTTATGAGTAATTGCTTTTATTAATATTTTGGTTAATTATTTAAGGTGTTATATTAATTATTATTATTATAGTTTGTATTTATTTATTATTATTTGTATTATTCCTTTTCCTTCCCCTTGATTCTATACCCATTAACCTTTATCCTTTATCTATGGCCCTACCCATTATCTAATCCATACCCACTTCTTTTTCATTGATTCCTAATCCTACCCGTTAACCCATACCGATTAGCCTTGATCTAAACCCAATCAACCCAATAACCCGTTCTCCACACATTCTTAATCTCAAAGATCTTATCATAATCCGAACCACAAATCAAACTCCAATCTAAATCCTAACTAACATAATCCCTTTTTCTTTCTTCCCCAAAACACACAGCAGCCACACCCAATGCGTCAGCCCTCAAATCTCCCAACCGAGCTTCCCCAGCAACAACAGCAGCGCCCGCATTCCCTGCTCCTTGCCGCACTTCAGCCAGAGCAGTGATCTCCCTCCGCGCGGCAGTCAGAGTCCCCCCGGAGCACGACGGCGACCCGACAGCTCTGCGATCTACTCCGCGGCTTCCGCACTCCTCCATGCTCCCAGTCCAGCCAACAGCAAGCCCTCCTTCCTAGCTACCGCACACCCTTCTCCCATCATTCAGCCGCTCCCATGCTGCCAAACCCCCCACAGCACATCATCCACCTCCCCATGATCAACAGCAGACTGAAACCCGCCCAGCCTTCCTCCCCTTGCTGGCTGCGCACACCAACGCACGCACAGCACCCCGGGCTCATTCCTCCCCGATCTCGTCTCCAGGCCGTGTCTCCTCCATGGACGGCTGAATCCCCCTTCACCAGCAGCCCACAGCCGGTCCCCAACAGCCCGTCGTCGAGGCCGTAGACTCCTCCGGCTAGCCTCCGCGACTCTCCGATCTCCTCCGCCTTGCCGTCTATTCCTCCGTCGAGCCACCGGCGTTGTCCGTGAGACCCACCGTCATCGGAGATCGCCCCGGCAGCCCCTTGCCGTGAGTTTTCCTTCCCCTCCCTTCTTTTATTTCTCTTTAGGGTGTATGAGATATAATGTGTATTAATATAAGTGTGATGTGTATTTTCATTTACATATATGTGTTTTAATTATTAGTGTGAGAATGCATGTGTTATGCTTTGATATGGGCTGTGTTTGTGCGAGAGTGTGCGTGTGTGTGATTGCGTGTGTGAGTTTGCAGTTGTAGGTGTTTTGGTTATCATGTACTATGTATGAGTGTAGGTGTGTGTTTGGGTGCATGAATGCATCACATATGTATATAGTATATGTATATGTATGTATGTATAGAGGTGTATACTTGTACATGTACGTGGGTGTACACGTATGTATCCGTGTGCTTGTGTGGGTGTTAATCGTGTATTTATGTTTATACGTATGTCTTTGGTTACGTGTTACAGTATTTCGGATCCGTTTGGTGTGATCCGGACCAGTTGCAAGAGATCCGGACCCTTTCGAGATTCGTGCTCGTCGTGGACCCGATACGTAGGCAATCTGAAGACTGACCCATGGGATGACCCGTAGATCAGTACTGGTTCGTGCAGGAAGACCAGACGGTGATTCGGCTCCGAAACAACGTCATTTCATGTGAGTGTTCGTTCATGTGTATTTACCGTTATCGGTATGCTTTACATGTTGCTCTTATCATTTCATGTGACTTTCTTTTATATTTTATCATTTTGATTACTTGTACCACTTCATGAAACATCCATGATTGTTCACTTTAATTACCTAGTTGATATGAGCTTGTTTCAGCGTCATTTCATGTGTTGGTACTTTGTCATTATTGGCTTAGGCCTAGTTTTGACGTATCTTAGACTATGACTTGATCCGGCTCGATCTTGAGGTTGATATAGTTTGTATTTGAGAATAATAGTAGATTTTATGTGTATTAATTATCAGATTTGGCATTCATGTATTGGTGATTATTTCTGACCAGAGCTCTTTTCGATATTGTGGACAAGTATATATGACGTCTTCACTGATATGAGACTGTTTAGAGATACCACGGATAGTAGATCAGATGTGATTTGATGTTGACATTTCTGGACTTGATGTTTTGTCATCAGGATTTAGTATTTATGTTAGTTCTTACTAGTTGTTTATATTCTGGATTCGGAGTTAGTTGTGAGGATAGTTGGACCGTGATTTGGATTGATCTTGAGTTAAAGTTGATCTCAGATTTACGTTCTTTATAATAGCCTGATCTGCATTAAGATGAGCTTGATATATTTCATGTAGAGCACTTTCCAGACTTGTTATTCTTTTATTGGTAATAACTTAGGTGATGATTCATTCGGATATTGATGATGGACTTGTTATGATGATACCTTACTAAGAAATTGGATCACTTGATGTTTGGATCAGAATATGGACTTAGTTGGAGTTCGAGTCGAACTGGGATTTATGTTATTTACATTGGATATTCATCAGTATTTAGATGTGACTGATTTTGTTGGTTTGTGACCAGATGTGTGGGTATCTTACCTTTGACTTCGATATATGATATCATATTGGTTTTGGATTATTAGAAGCAAGGGTTCCTGGATGTATCAACTAATTATATCATTTGAGTATGGATGAGTTGTTGGTATTGACTTATAAGTGAACTATTCTATATTGCAGCTGTTTGAGGATGTTTCCTCTTTAGATATGATTTCAGTATGTGTTGACCTGTTGCTCTCGAGGACATACCATGTGTTTCATGATTAGTTATTGATTACTTCAATTAATAGAGATTGAGCTATTGTGATAGTGATCTATTCGATATCAGTGATCTTGTATTTCAGAGTTATCAGATAGCAGTCATCACTTTATCAGTTGGTGAGACTATTTGTTGGTGATCATATGACATGTTCAGAGTTTATATGAGTTGGTAGATATCTGTACCAGTTACTAGTTGTTTGTGACACTATTGTGTTAGTTGCTATATCTCTAGTATCTTATTTTAGATGTCAGATATTAGTGGTCAGCTACTCAGTTGTCAGATATCACAGTTGTCAGTTGTCAAATTCTCAGCTAGTGCTGACATCGGTAGTTGTTGGAGATATCAGTAACTATTGCATAATAAATCACATTGGTTGCTTATTAATAAAAGGCACCATAACCTGGGGAACATGGGTAATTGCCTAATGATGCATGTCGTGTATTTTGGAAGGACTTATTATGGTACCGAGTTGTGAGTTCCAACCATGGGGAACCAAGGTAGTACCGGCTACCTGTTCAGTTGTCAGTTGTCAGGGCTATGCTCAGATTACAGCGCCACACTAGTTGTCTTTTCGTGTGGGGCTGTGGTCTTCAGTTGTCAGAGCCTTGCGACTTGTCCTAGTTCAGGAGGGGTGTTAGACCGTGGTACCGGGCATGCACGGTACTCTTCCAAAACACATGCACTACATTGGCAGGCAGTTACAACAACAATAACTTTATTTGTTATGTGGAAAAACGGCTGTGGTATGGAACAAGCTAAATACTACATTAGTTAGGTTAATAATACCAACCAGACTAGTGACATATGCTAGGTTACACATTCAGATATCAGTTGTTTGTTTATAGTTATGATAGTTGCATTTTATCTTTATTCATGTTGTTTTCGGTTATCCTTCAGTTGTCTGTTTATCATATTATTTAGTTATCTTATATATGCAGATTATCTTGTTATTGTTATTCAGTTATTTGTTTATCATGTTATATATTTATCTTCCGTCTGCAGTTATTCTTTTTATTATTTTGTGCACATTGTTTATATGCAGAGCTTTCCCCTTTACACACACACTCACCAAGTCGCTTTCTGACGACCTTGGATTTGGACGTCCAAATAGTGGACGCTTTGTTTCTATTGTGCAGGTGTACAATGAGACTGTACGCTGCGCGAAGAGCTGGAACTTCTACCTATTCGATTCCGGTTTCTTATCTTCTTGCCTTTATATTATTTCCCGATTCTCATTATATCAGATTCAGTCGTTATTCTAGTTCTTGATTCATATGATATCATGCGTGGATGCCTATGTGTGATATTGCAGTAATCATGATTTATTATAGTTGAGATTTATAGCTTGTTTCGGGTTACTTAAGGCTTAGCGCGTATACGTGAGGGATTTTCCTTGCATATATGCGTCGCCGACTCGTGTCGCGTCTCCGCTTCAGCGTATTTTGGGAAGCGGGGCGTGACAAATTGCATGAAAGCGAAAAGAAGAAAATAATTAATCTAAGCAAAAAAAACTGAATTGAATTGCAAAGAAGAATGAAGAACCTTTTTATTGGATGTCACTGACCAATTACAAAGCTCCTCTCCTTCTTCAAAATATTCTTCTTCAAATAACAAAAATGAAAAATACAAGAAATTTTGGAAAGAGGAAAAGATCTAAAGAAAACCCTAAGCTTCAGTCTCTCTGCCCCCCTCTCTGTTACTCTGCAGGGGTATTTATAGGAGATGTAGGATGTAGAGTCCCAGTACAACTCTCCCACGAAAACGCTTAACCAGAATCATCCAAATGGCCACGGAAATGCGGCTTTAGCCGCGTTTCCGCGGCAATAGCGTGGCCAATGGCCACGTGCTTTCTTGCGTGGCCTCCTCTGGTCCGTTCATCTGGGCTCCTCCTTCTGGATTCTGTATTCAAACCTTCTATCTTGAGAACTCGAGATAACTTGGGAAGCAAGTTATCACAAATCCGAATTTATAAAAGGATTTGTTCTTCATCTTTAAGCTTTTCTCCCCTTTTATCTTTATCCTTGTATTTCAAGCAACCAGTTTAAGTAGAAGTCCATCTCCGTTTAAGGATAATGATCCATCTTACCCTTTTCCTCCTCTTTTTAGCAATTAGGAGTTCTATTTTATCCTTCCTCTTCCTCCCCTAGATTTTAAATTAATAATTTAAAACGAAGTTTATATTAGGTTAGATAAGATAGAAGCTTCTAAATTATTACAATTAATTATGCATGTGGGCTTGTGGGATTCCTAGGCTTTTGGACTTCACTTGCACTTTATTTCTTTATTTTTTAATCACTCAAGGCCTGCACATATTAAACAATAAAACATTAGTAGTAGTGCATAATAAAAGAATAAGTAGGGAAATATGATGATAAATGTGCATTTTTAACTACCTATCACACCCCCACACTTATCTTTTTGCTTGTCCTCGAGTAAAAATAAAAAAGAAAAAGAAAAGAAAATAAAACCTAACCTATCCTAATTCACTTTCGTAGGCATCACGGTTGCACTTAGCACGTGCTACAAGCCGTTAAACCTCTAGGTTATCCTTAGAGGACGAGTGTTGTCTCGTGAGGATTTTTAGCGGATTATACCACAAAATCCATAAAAGGAAAAGGTTAGTGATTTAATTAGTTTATTTTATTATTTATTTATTTATTTTATTTTGAAAAAGGAAAGAAATATTTGAAATATATTTGAAGAAACTAAGAATCTATAAGTTTTAGGATTATCATCTTTATTCATTCTTGAACTTAGTCTTTATACAATAATTTGTTATCAATTTCAGGTAAGGATTAAAATTGAATTTTTATATAGTCTCTTTCATTACCCTAAGTCATGCATCCTTGTGAATCTTTACTAGGGATTATTTAACTTGGACTCTCATGCCTCTTTATTATTATTATTATTTTCTCTCTTTTTTTTAATATGTATAACTCATCTAATTTTCTTTTGTATAAGCGTCAAGGCTTTTTGAGGCCCATGTATCTAGCTTAATTAGTGAACTCTTTTTTTTTCTTTTTTTTTTTTTTTTTATAAGGCACAAGAGTCTTTGTCTTAGAATCCTAGAAGTGAAGGTGTAGGTATGCACATTTCATTAAGGTAAAATCAAGACTAATTAATTATTCAAATTTTCCTCCTAAACCTAAAAAAAATCCAACAATTTATTTTGTTGCGACCAAGTTTTTAGAAATCCTAATCATGATTTTCCTAATTCTTAAGATTAACTTGGATTTCTTTCATAAGATAAGTCAAAATATTGTCTCCTTTTTCAACTATATATATATATATATATATATATATATATATATATATTATATATATATATATATATATATATATATATATATATATATATTAATTTTTTTATTTTTTATTTTTTATTTTTTATTTTTGTTAAGTTAATAACCTATGTTAGAATAATCTATATTAAAAAATTATTTAAATTTTTTTATTATATATGTATTTTTTTATTTTGAAATTAAGGTGAGTATCCTCCCACACACTTGTCTCATGCATTATCCCCAATGTATGTATAATGCATGAAATAATGGGCAGAGAGGTAGAGTTACCGATACATTAGGTCAAAAGACCCATGGTTGCGTTTGCTTCCAGTACTGATTTCAAAAATGGTTTCAGACGTTGACCATTTACCTTGAATACATTTCCATTTTTAGGGTCGTATATCTCTATGGCTCCATGTGGAAACACAGTCTTAACAATCAAAGGCCCTGTCCATCTTGATTTTAACTTTTCGGATAAGAGGTGAAGTCTAGAGTTATAGAGTAAGACTTTTTTTCCTTGAACAAAAGTTTTTCTCGTGATGAACTTATCATGAAAAGCCTTAACCCTATCTTTCATAATTTTCGCATTTTCATACACCTCGTTCCTTAACTCCTCAAGTTCAAAAATTTATAATTTTCGAAGTTCACCAGCTTTATCGAGATCAAAATTCAGCTACTTAATTGCCCATAAGGCTCGGTGCTCTATCTCAATAGGAAGGTGGCAAGCCTTTCCAAAAATTAATCTAGAAGGAGACATTCCTAGAATCGTTTTAAAGGCGGTCCTATATGCCCATAAGGCATCCACCAATTTGGTGGGCTAGTTCTTCCTATTTTGATTCACAGTTTTCTCCAAGATAAGTTTAACTTGCCTATTTGAGACTTCTACCTGCCCACTGGTTTGAGGATGGTAAGGTGTAGATAACTTGTGTTATGGCATATTTTCGCATAAGAGCTTCAAAAGTTCTATTGCAAAAATGTGTACCATTATCACTAATTATGGCACGAGGGGTTCTAAAGCGTGAAAAGATGTTTTCTTTCAAGAATTTGACAGTAACTTTGTTGTCATTTGTCTTGCAAGGGATGGCTTCAACCCATTTGGATACGTAATCTACAGCAAACAAGATGTATTGGTGCTCAAATGAATTAAGGAAGGGGACCCATAAAATCAATACCCCAAACATCAAAGAGTTCTACTTCTAAAATTGGATTTAGGGGCATCATATTACGTTTAGAAATCCTTCCTATCATTTGGCATCTTGTGCAAGTTTTGCAAAAGTCAAATGCGTCTTTAAATAAAGTGGGCCAATAGAAGCCACTTTGTAGTACCTTTTCGGCTGTTTTGCGGGGACCAAAGTATCCACCACAAGCAAATTCGTGACAAAAGGCTAGAACGCTTCTAGTTTCCTCTTTGAGAACACATCTCCTAATTATTTGGTCGCTACAATATTTGAAGAGGTAAGGGTCCTCCCACATGAAATACCGGACTTGAGACAAGAACCGGTATCTATCCTGTTTTGACCAACTAGATGGTGTTTGGTTTGTGATTAAGTAATTAACTATGTCAGCAAACCATAATTCCGTAGAGATAGCTAAAAGTTGTTCGTCGGGGAAATTATCATTGATAGGTAATTCGTCGGAAGGTGCGTTTGGCACACGAGAGAGATAGTCTGGGACAACATTTTCGACACCCTTTTTATCTTGAATTTTGAGATCGAATTCTTGGAGGAGGAGGATCCAACGAATGAGTCGGTCCTTCGCATCCTTTTTGAGCATTAGGTATCAAGTGTAGAATGGTCAGTAAATATTGTGGTTTTGGTCCCAAGTAGGTATGGGCGGAATTTCTCCAATGCGAACACTACTGCCAAGAATTCTTTCTCGGTGTAGTATAGTTCACTTGGGCATCATTGAGCGTTTTAGCAATTTAGGGTCAAGTTCTTTTCGGTGCACCTTTTTAGCACTAGATCTAAGTGATGTATACATTGGTCAAACGAATTTTCATAGACGGAGAAGTCGTTCATGAAGATCTCCAAGAGAGCTCGACCATGTCGGAGAAAAGATTAACGTGCAACGTTGGAATGTGGCGGGGGCATTGCATAGGCCGAAAGGCATTTCGCAATTGGCAAACGTCCCAAATGGACATGTGAATGTTGTCTTTTCTTGGTCCTCTGGGGCTATTGGGATTTGGTTATACCCTGAGTAACCGTCCAAGAAACAGTAATACTCATGGCCCGCTAATCGTTCCAGCATTTGGTCGATAAATGGGAGGGGAAATGGTCTTTTCTAGTAGCGGCATTCAACTTGCGATAGTCTATGCATACTCGAACCTTGGTAGGTAGTCGTGTTTCCACTAACTCTTGCTTGTCGTTTTCCACCACAGTAAAACTGGACTTTTTAGGGACCATGTGCACTGGGCTGACCCATTGGCTATCGGAAATGGGATAAATGATCCCATTATCCAACAGTTTCATTATTTCGCCTTATACAGCCTCTTGCATAAGCGGGTTTAGCCTACGCTGTGAGTCCCTCTTCGGTCTAACCCCTTCATTTAGATGGATTCTATGCTGGACTATTTTAGGGCTTAACCCCTTGATATCGGCCATAGTTCAACCAATGGCTTCCCTATGTCTCCTAAGGGTGCCAATAGGTCTTCCTCTTGCCTATTAGTCAAATTAGAGGCAACTATGACTGGTAACGTCTCTTGTTCACCAATGTAGGCGTACTTAAGATGTTTAGGCAAGGTTTTTAACTCCAAAGAAGGAGGTGGCTCGATGGGTGAAGGTGTTAAGCTTAAATTCTCCATCTTTATAGAACTTGGACTTGCTACCCACTCAATCTCATCAAGGTTGAGATCACTAGATTCTAACTCTTCATCATCCTTTGATTCTAGTGTGATCTCCTCTTTGTGCTCACTAGTCATATTTTCAATGAGGTTGATCTTAAAGGGTTGGTCATTTATGTCGTAGGGGTGTTTACCTAAGTTGAAAACATTGACTTCCTTGGTCATGTCTCCAAAAGTCAATCTCATGGATCCGTTTCTACAATTTAAGATTGCGTTAGCAGTTGCTAGGAATGGATGTCCTAAGATAAGGGGAGTTTGGGACATAGGATTAGGCACAGGTTGTGTCTCTAAAATAATGAAATTGATGGGTAAATGAATTCTCCTACACGTATAAGCACATCATTGATCTCTCCCTTTGGAATTTTAATTGATCGATCAGCTAATTGGATCGTAACTTGAGTTGGGTTGAGTTCGCCTAAGCCAAATTGCTGATATACGGAGAAGGGAAGTAAATTAATGCTTGCTCCTAAATCGAGGAGTGCTCTACTAATTTCAGCTTGACCTATTGTGTAAGAAATGGTGGGACAATCAGGGTCTTTGTACTTGACTGGGATCTGGTTGGACAATAGCTCACTAATGTTAGTTGCTAGAAAAATCTTCTTAGGCACATTTGTCTTTCTTTTCTTGGTGCGCATGTCCTTAAGGAATTTGGCATAACTAGGGACCTGTTGGATTTTTCGTAGCCTTTATACCAACTTAAGATATGGATAGACTAGAGGGGCAGCGGTTGATTCTGAATGAAGCTATTATATGATCTCTTCGGCCAACTCTATGGTGCTCGGGTATTCTCAGAATTGATCAATGATCGAGTTATCTTTCAGAAGGCGGTATCTGAATTTTCTACGACTATTCTATATTCTTGGCTAGTGAACGATGCCTGATATTCAGAATTCTTAACTATCGGTCTTCTTCATTTATGCTCAGTATTATCAGGATTTTCTTTATCTTCAGTATCTGGCTTATTCTCGGAGAACTATCAAGTGTGCAGTATAGCTGGAATTCTATTGCAAAGCAGTGTTATCAGGTCAGTATTATTCGGCATCGTTCGAAGGTTTATACAGCATGAAGTGCAAAAGATATCTATATTCTGATTATTGTTCAGTCAACTTGAGAGCCTTACCCACAGTGATTTATATCTTGATTGGTATAATTCCCGTCCATGTCCTCTTTGTGTTCATCTTCCCCTTATCGAAATTGCGACGACGCAATTTTTTATAAGGTGGATGGAATGTAACACCCCGCTCCCGAAATACGTACTAAGTTGCATATTCAGATTTCTTGATTGTATTTTTTGATTTACTTCTTGTATTTTTTTGTACTATGAATTATTTATATGATCATTATGCCTTGGATCCGGATTCGTGGACTCGGAATCAGCCCTACTCTGGACCGAGACCCGATCTTAGAGTATTGCTCGATTTGATCTTTTTGCTATTCTAACTTGACCGATTTTAGTTTCAAACATCATTTTCTAATATTCTAGATTTTCTATGATTTTCTGAAATTTTCCAAAATTAAATTGAAAATCTTCAAAACCGGTGTCGACCAGTACCGTTGACCGATTCCCAGATTTTTTAATTTACAAAATGGAGTGGAATTACTAGAAATGTCTTTTCACATTCTTTCTTAAAATCACTTTTAATTTCTAAATACTTTTTCTAAGAATTTTCTGAATTTATCAAATTTTCACCGGATTTGGTGTCGGCTAGTATCGCTGGTTGATTCTAAAATTTTTAGTTTACAATAGAATTGAATTTCTAAATTCTACTTTCACATTTCTTTTTAGAATCATATTTTCTTTTTAATACATTTTCTGAGATTTTTCAGAATTTATCAAAATCCGGCTGACCCGGTGTAGACTAGTATCGACGGTTGACTTTAAGATTTTTATTTTGAGAACGAGATTGAATTTCTAAAAATTGATTTTATCAAACATCTTAAAATAATATTTATTATTTTTGAAAATTTTTGGAAAGCTTTCTGAGTTACTTTATTTTTCGGGTTTTTTCGGAGTTTTCAATATTTTCCCAGATACCAGAATTTTACCCAGATATATATCTTTCCCATTTTTCTCTCCCCTCTTTAGAGGCGAGGACCACCAGACATGGATCGGTCTTTAATGTGAAGATTCGCATTCTTTCTGCATTTAATGCACTTCAGATCAACTCCAATCAAGTCATCATGACTTTTGTCCTTTCTGTTAAACACAACATTCGCGTTTTTTCCTAAACGCAAGTTCCATCCCCGCGTATGGGCAATTTTCAGACGCAGGTTTTCATTTTAAGAGACGTGGGTCTCTTGTTTTAAAGGGACGCAAGTTTCTCTTGTAAGCAATGGCAATATTGTAATAATCATATCCCCTTGTATATACACCCCACTTCTTTCTCTCTCTTTCATTTTCTTTCTTTCCTTCTTCATCTCCAGCAGCCAACGAACACAGCAGCCCAAATTCAGCCATGGTGCCCTCCTTGGCCGGCCACTTTTCCCTCCATCTCCACCACCATCTCCATAACTCCACCATTCTCTCCTCCATCTCCTCCTCCATTCCAACAACATCAACACCACTACACCACCATATTCTTCCTTCTTTTTCCACCAAAACAACCTATTTCACCATTAGCTTCTCCATCATTTCCACCACCACCTACACCACCTTGGCCACCACCAATCACGTCATCTTTTTCTCCTCGGAATACTCTTTCCAACGAACCTACTCGTCGCTCTCCTCCGAACCACTATTTATAAAACTCCAAATCTCCATTTTTAACTAGACTTGCACCCCACTAATTTGCTTGGACTGCCGCCGACCACCTCCGGCTGCTGCCGCGCGCCGCCTCCCGCCGGCCAAGCCATGGTCGACCATCCTCCCCCTTCCTTCCCATCTTTCTTTCTTTCCTTTCCTTCCCATCTTTCACTCTTTCCATTCTTTTTTCCTTTCCTTTTTACTTCCTTCTCTCCTTTTCTCCCTTCCCTGTGTCTCCCTTCCTCCTTGCATCTCTCACCCCCTCATCCTTGCGCCTCTCTTTCTCTCTCTCCCTCTCTTCCCTTGGACTCTCACATCTCTCTCTCTCTTCTGAGTGTGATTACTAGACGCGGAGTTCACCCTCGCGTCTAAGCACTTCCTTAATGCGGCCCCCGCGTTCTTGTGTTAACGCGACGCAGAGCTCATGCCCGCGTATGCGTTCTTCTCATGTTATTGCCTAAACGCGGGTCTCGAACCCCGCGTCTGCGGCATCTACACAACGCGACCCCCGCGTCTCACTCTTAACACTATGTCTCCCTGTACACTCTCTCTCCCTGTATTATTTCTCCCCCTCTGTACTCTCTCCATGGACTTCTCTCTCTAGCTCTCTCTTTCTCTCTCCTCTCTCTTTCTCTTTCTCTCTCCTGATTTCCTCCTCTCTCTATCACTTTCTCTTTAACGCGTTTACGTGTTGGTTACCTGGATTCCGGAGGTCGGGGATTTCACAGTGTTCTCTGTAATTAGGCGAGTGTTCTCGCTTTCCTTTTGACTTTCCCTTTCATTGGTTTGACTTGTATTATTCACGATTTATGCTGTTTGTAACTAACACTTTCTGCGGTACCCTTGCCTTCGAGCCTAACCTCTGGGTACAACCTTTGAGGTTTAAAATCCTCTGGACTTTCTCTATGCTACGCCTGGTAGGCGAACCTAGCATCAACACTTTACCGCTTACTCTGTTCGAGTATAGTTTCCCTGCGAGCATGGCTTTCCCGTGAGCGGTAATATGGCGTTCATACGCTTGCTGCGACCGTGTGTCTAGCTACGCTACGAGCGGTAATCATGCCGAGCGTGATAGTATTTAGTGTTGTATGTTAGCTTCGCTCCAACCCCGCTTAGCTCCGCTTGGATGATTGCTTACTTACTGAATTACTTACCTGCCAGTTTATCAATTTCTCTATTAATGGTGGTGAAGAGTTCGAAATCTTACTCATACTGTTTTTCCTGAAAATGCATGATTTTTTGGTATTTATATCGATCCCTTGTATCAGTACGGTTTTCTTGTATCGCTTGATATGCTTTCGCTTGATGTGCTAACATATGCTATGTTGTCTATTGTCACCTGCCTGATGTCACCCTCATGTCATGTTACCACCTGACACCCTATACGCTTCTACTTGACACTTCTTGTTATAACTTGACTTATCACCTGCCTCCTGACATATTAATACCTGACCTGTGATTATCACATTTACGGGAATACTATACTTATTATCCTGTATTGTTGACACTCTAAAAAAGACAAGATTCCTAACTGGCCTGAACAATGTCTAATTTATTGACATCTACAAAAAGACAAGCAGCAGACAAGCTGACGACCGGTTCTTTACCCATCTCAAAGGGACATATCAAGCAACTTGGACTTTACTGATCCAGTGAAGCAGACAGTAAGCCAAGAAAAGCTCGTAAGAAGGCCCAAGCAAATCCAGAGATACTAAGTTAGCTCAACACTTAGTCCCCACACGAGCCCACAAGATAAGTCTCGCATGAGAAGCTAAAATTGCTTAGCATCGCAGGAAGATCCTTCATAACTTCGCTGCGAGCTGACTTGCAGTTTTGCCTGCAAACACGCAGCTAACTCCGCAGAAAGTTAGCTCAGCGCAGTCGTGCAAAAGGCTGATTGGTAACTTTGCCACAAAGTTTATCCAGCTCCGCTGAAGAGCTTTGTTCTAATTTCGCCAGATGCTTCTCCTATCTCCGCTGTGAGCTCAACGCGGCAGCTCTGCTGCGGATCTTTTATGGTCATATTTGACCAATCAAATCTCTAGATGAGATCAAATCTAATTAAGATCGAATCTAATTGAGATCAAATTTGACAGTTGCTTGCCATAATCTTTTGACTCTCCCAATCAGGTGAGAAGATTGGGGGAGTCTCTCAATCAGTTAAAGGGATATCTTTCATAAAAGGATATCTCCTAATTAATTGAAGACATAAAGGGAATATTCCTCATGTAGCGTCCTGTGCTACTTCGCAAAAGCGGTTTCTAGCCTCGCGGCAAGGCTACTTTTTAGATACATAACAGATTGACTCAATCTGTTTCTAGATTTTCAGGGCCATTATACCCATGTTCTCCCTATAAATAGCCCACCATAGGCAAAGGGGAGAAGGAGGGACGGACGGACCGAGACCCCCCAAAGAGAGGACCACCGGCGGACAAGAAAGCGAAAGCTAACAAGAGATTTATTCTCTTGCTTCCAAGAATTCAGAGAACTACCTCTCTAGTCAGGATGCTAATACCCTAAGATCTTCCTCCCTTTCAAGGAATCTCCGGAACCAGGCGAGAAGGAATTCCCAAGTGGAGGCAGCTTGAGAAGTAACAAGAGGGTTCTACTAACCTTCTATTCTCCGATTCCCCGAACCAAGCGAGAAGGGAATCCCATCATGCAGCAGTCTGATTGTCTGATCGATCGCATCATCAAAGGGATAAAGTGATCGCGCGCTGATCAAATTCCTACCAGCACACTTCCCCAGAAATCTCAGAGGAGATCTACCTGTAATCTTCTTACTGCAAAGAATTACTTGTAATTTCGCTCCTCGACCCCTTTTTTGTAAGTTTTTCCCTTTGCAAAATTCAATGGAAAACAAGATGGCTACTCCGCTGTGGATTACATTCTCTACTGCTGAGAATCAAGGTCACAATACGACGATCAGACCTCTAGGTCTATTGCTCAAATGCCGGTCATTCGCTCTGGCCAAAAGAAGTCGAACAACTTCTTCCTGGGGGTAGCAAACCTCCCCTACGTACGCGCAAGGAAGTTGGCGTAGCCAGACCCCCTCTGACTAATTCTTCGGAACAGGTCTCTGTGGAGACAGATAAGGCTCTCTGCGAGCCCATTACGGTCCTCTGGCGCAACAAGGAAGCAAGGCCACAATGAAACAGTCAGAATTCTGAGTCCGTTACTATCGAAAATTTGGTCGTTCATTTCCACCAAGAAAAATTCGAAGAACTCCTCGCTGGAGGTTGCAATACCCATAGTTAGAAATACTGTATTTTTATTTTCTTCAAGTATTTATTTTGATTTACAGATTTATTTCTTCAATCAACTTGATTTATTATTTTCTCTCTTGTGATTATTACTATTATTATTAGTATATGGTTATGAGCATTTTAATTATTATTAGTATTTATTACTATGGTTATTACTAATTAATTATGATTATCTAGTTTTATTAATTGTTATTGTTTATATGTTATAAATATTTATTTCTCTTTTAGCCCAAGGGACCTTAGCCCACATCAATTGTATTTATCTCTTGTGCTAATCTGAGCCCATTTCCTTATAGCCCAACACCTATTCATCTTTTGGATCCAAACCCGTTGCCTATACCCATTATATCCTCAAACCCAATACCCATTATCTAAAAAAAAACTCCCTATATAATCCCAAGACTTAACCCTAATGAAATCCCTAATCAAATTCATCTCCTTCTCTTTTTCAGCCGCTAACAAGACCAATAGATCCGCCCCCTTCTCTCTTCATAACCCACGGTAAATCCAACCCCCTTTGGACAGCAGCATGGCCAGCGCCCCTATTCGGTAGCCCAGGCTCTCTCTCCCTCGCTTCCTTTTCCGGCGAGACCCCGGAAACATCTCCAGGCCGCAACACCCTCCGGTAGACCCCTTGCAGCGCTTCCTCATCGCCGGAACCCCGCCGGAGCAGTCCCCCTCCTCCTCCTGGCTCGCACAGCAAGGCCAGGCCGCCTCCTTCATCTCCAGGCCGCCCCCTTCCCTTCCCCTGTGCGCTGTTCAGATCCAGCGAAGAAGCTCCCCACTCCTGGCCGTGAGCTCCTCCACCACGGCAGGGACGCCACCTTGCCCACCTCGGCTTCCACGAGCACACGTAGCAAACAAAAACCCATCTCCAATTGTTCTCGTGCTCTGCCACCAGTCACAGCCAATGTGAGCCCTTCACATCCTTTCTCTCTTTACAAATTGGCATATGCTATTTTGTCTCAATCTGTTATTTTGAGAGTCATCTTATCTTAATATGTTCTTCATACTTGTTTCCAATAACCCTTAGATTCTTTGATAATTAATATTTTTGAAATTGTTCTAATGTGTCATTTAGCAGTATTCCAATTTGAAGTTAATTTTGTGTTTTGTGAAGTGGACATTTATCCAGCCGTGAGCTCCTCTCTCTCCCTCTTAATATTTTTGCATGAAAATGACATTTATTAATAGTACTATGTATATTATAATAATGTAAATAATGTGTGTTATTTCAATTGGGTAAACTATTGTATGTGAGATTATTAATTCATATTTGTTTGGTTGCGTTTGCGGCAAATCCTTACTCCGAGCCGTTTTCGGGCTCTCTGCGGGACGCCGTCGATCGCCGTCGTCGAGCGCAAGCGCACCCCACGCCCTTCACTGCGAGTTGCTCTATCCAACGACACTCTCCGCGGCCCCGTATGCCTCCGTCGGCGTGCCGCAAATCACTCGGTTGTGTGAGTAATTTTCTCCCTTTCTATTTATTTCCTTTTTCATATATTATATTGTGAATGCCTTTTTACATGCATGGGTGGAATTTAATTAATGTATAGATATTTATAATTAATAATAGGTAATTATTAATTTGGATATTTATGCATGGTATATATTTATGCATGAATTTATTCTTTAATCATTTATGTGTATATTTAGTGATTAATAAATGGGACTTAATTAAATTGGATATGTATGCATTAAATTAAATAACGTATAGGTATATTTATTAATTTGGATGCATGTATGTGTTTATGTATAATCATGTATATGTATGCATGATTTATATACATGTGTTTCTATTTATTAGTATAGATGGGTGTGTTGCATTGGCGTGCGCAAGTTCAGGCGAGCGGCAATTTCAGGCCCTTCCGGCGAGCGCGAGATCACCAGCTTGCAGCCAGGCCTTCCCCAGTACCCTGGCTACCTTCCTATGCAGTTCAACAGCGAAGAGCCGCACCACAGCGACCGTAACGGCGACTCGCCCGGCGACGATCAGATTCCCCAAGGTGAGTGTTTTAATTGATTTTCAATTATGATTGATTATTCTCCTATTCAATTATTGCTGTTTAAAATTATTACCGTTGTGACGTCATGATACCATTATACTGATGCATGTTATTTAGTTACCATCACTGTTATCGTGTTGTCTAAGTATTTTAGGTTAAGAATATGATAGTCTCGTTCATATGAGGATTGATTAAATAAGAATGTCGCTTCATTGATATATAGGATCTTATATGTTGGGGCCTGCTAGTGAACTATATGGGAAGGAGATTTGACTTGGGAATGGTAATGATAGATTTGATATATCATTTATGTTTAATATATGTGGATACAATGTTGTCATGAAGAAGTAGATATTCCCCTTTCTCACTTTTAACATTATTTGATTTATTGGATATGTATATGTTGGATCGGATAATGAATTACAGAGGATTATAATATCATGAGAGGAGTATGGGTGCATTTGATAGAATGGGGATATGTGTTATGGTGCATTTCAGTATTAGGTTGCAGCTTGATTAGTCGACTTACCCTGTTAGTCGACTTAGTCAACTTGTTAGTCGACTAGTGCATGTCTAGCTGCTGTGTATAGTTTCTTTATTTGATGGAGACTTGCCCTTAAATCATGTATTGACTATAGATGAGTGAGTATGATTTCGAGGATGGATATTAGTTGGATTGACTTGTCATGATGGGTCTTATATGCATGTATCGGATATGTTGCCAAGTGTTGGGGTCTGATGTTCGACATTAATAGAAATGTGAACTCTTGAGGATTTGAGATTTAGAGTTGTATGTTAGAGTGAGGGGATTAGTGCTGATATTGATATATGTTAGAATGACAATTATTATATCAAATTCATTGATGTATATTGATACTTGACGATCATGTAACTGTTGGGAATGTAAGTTAGATAGGATGACTTTGGATTGATCTGGGACTTATGCTATTTACATTGTATGATGATCAGTAATTAGACCTGACTTTATTAGTTGAGTATTGAGGACATATCAGATATGACTGGATTAGTTGAGTTGTGACTTAAATTGATTTTGAGTTAGAGGTTATCCAGGATCTATATTCCTTTTTATTGGAGCCTGTCTTGTATTGTGGTGAGATTGACGTTGCAGGCATTTGGGATCTGTTAGATGCTATGTTGTTGATGTTGATTATCAAGAGTAGATATTCTAGATTACTTATTGAGGATGTTGACTGTTTAGATATAATTCAATATGTATTGACTTGTTGATCTCGAGGACATACCATATACTTCATGATTGGTTATTGATTATTTCAGTTAACAGAGATGACTTATTATGATGGTGATCTACATCTTGGAGTTTGATAATAGTTATTATTTGATCTCAGTTATTGAGGGTTATAGGATTAGGACATATTGGTATTGAGGAGAGGACTAATTACAGATTCATTGATATAGTAGTTACCGTTTTGGATTACACTGATACGGACTGATACTTAATGACTCATGAGGATTGTATTGGGACTATAAGTTGATGGATTAGTTACTGATATCTCTTTAGTATGAATGGATGAGATTATGGTCAGCTTTAGTTGAGACTGTTTATTGAGCAGTAGCTAGACTGTTACTGTTATTTTATCCATGTTATTGAAGTTACTGGGAAATGATTGTTTGACCGTAACCACAGTACAGTCCTATTGTTCATCGTATACACGGTTACTGTTACTGTTCACTGTTACTGATATTGTTTACCGTGTATACGATCACTGATTGACTGTTACTGTACTGTTATTGTTACTGTCACCGTATCATCCTAGTACTCTGGATAATATTGTCATTGACTGGTTTAACTGAATTGAATAAATAATAATGTTAATGGACAACTTACACTGGGATTGGGGAAATTGATGGAGGAGACCGCGTCTGTATTTTGGGTGGACCTAGGATACAGGTTGCGCAGCCGACTGTGGGTTCCACTGCAGGGTTCCTGGGGGATGACTGGCATCCCATCTGTACTGTTTACTGTTCCACTGTTTCACAGTGAGATTACTGTTACTGTTACTATTACTGAGTACCTAGCGGTACGGCCTGGTTCAGCGCCAGGAAACTGAGGCCGTGATCCCGGGTATGTACGGGACCCACCTAAAGCATAGACAATGTCTCTTCCACTAATTTCAATAACTTAGGACTCCGGTTGACACGAGTAGTAGGCGTAGTATGGGATGCGTCTATTACAGGTGGCAATTGGTGTTCGCTGACATAATAAATAAAAATAAACTGTTAATGTATTGTGACTGACTATACCACCTGATTGTACATTTATATCACTGTGATAGACATGTAACTATAAGCATAACCGGATTGTATACCAGCCTAGTGACATGTGATAGGTTACCTATTGTGACATCAGTTGCTTGCTTACTATTGATCAGTTGCTGCCTATCTTTATTCGTGTTGTTATTATGTTATTACAGTCCCGTTATTTTTTCTGTTATATGGTCTCTTATAATTGCAATTGTTCTTATTATTATTTATGCACATTGTTTCTTCTGCACGAGCTGTTTCCCTTTACACACGCACTCATTATGGTCGAATCCTGACGACCCTGGTTTGCACGTCCAGCTATTGGACGATTGTTCTAATGTGCAGGTGTTTGATGAGACGGTACGCTTTGCGAGGAGCTTGGGTCTACTCCCTTCGATTCTGGTATACTTGCATTTTATTCTTGTTATTATTCTTTGATTACTGTATATCACCTTTGACTTCTATTCAGCTGCCATTTTCTTCCCGTTATTCATTGCTATCATGTGCAGTCTTATATGTATTATTACAGTGATCCTTGATTATTATAGTTCTGATTATAGCTTGTTCAGATTAGTCTAGGCTTAGCGTATATACGTGGGGTATTTTCCTCGTGTATATA
The DNA here is from genome assembly GCA_038442645.1 of Agave tequilana. Taxonomy (NCBI): domain Eukaryota; kingdom Viridiplantae; phylum Streptophyta; class Magnoliopsida; order Asparagales; family Asparagaceae; genus Agave; species Agave tequilana. The sequence continues at coordinate 125,983 of JAVJIF010003840.1, forward strand.
CGTCGCCGACTCTCGTCGCGACCTCATTCCCGCGTATTTTGGGAAGCGGGGCGTGACAGGGTTTTCTTGGTATCAGAGCCAGATTTTCGACTTGCGATGTTAAATTTTGAATTTGATGCTCGCAAGATGACCTAGTTCTTACCGGTAATTTGAACGAGTTATAATTACACTTACACTGCAATATACATATACTATCCATACAATGTTATTGACTCCATTTGGAATTGATCGGTCTCTCTTTTGGAATCCATCTCCTGAATCTTTTGAAATCCCTAATTCCAACTCTTTTTCTAGAGTAATCTGGATTCCATCTTGATTTCTACCCTCTTTCTGATTCTATCCTCCTGATTTTGTCTTCTGAGTTTGACCACTCCATGTTGAAGCTGGTAGCAGAGATCAGAGCGCGCAGCGGAATCGTGGTGTCCCAGCGAGGTGACATGGAAGCTTAATTATTTTTCTCTGTACTTGGATTCTTTTATCATTCCCTACCTTATCGAAATTTCGAGGACGAAATTTTTATTAAGGTGGTAGAGTGTAATACCCATAGTTAGAAATACTGTATTTTTATTTTCTTCAAGTATTTATTTTGATTTACAGATTTATTTCTTCAATCAACTTGATTTATTATTTTCTCTCTTGTGATTATTACTATTATTATTAGTATATGGTTATGAGCATTTTAATTATTATTAGTATTTATTACTATGGTTATTACTAATTAATTATGATTATCTAGTTTTATTAATTGTTATTGTTTATATGTTATAAATATTTATTTCTCTTTTAGCCCAAGGGACCTTAGCCCACATCAATTGTATTTATCTCTTGTGCTAATCTGAGCCCATTTCCTTATAGCCCAACACCTATTCATCTTTTGGATCCAAACCCGTTGCCTATACCCATTATATCCTCAAACCCAATACCCATTATCTAAAAAAAAACTCCCTATATAATCCCAAGACTTAACCCTAATGAAATCCCTAATCAAATTCATCTCCTTCTCTTTTTCAGCCGCTAACAAGACCAACAGATCCTCCCCCTTCTCTCTTCACAACCCACGGCAAACCCAACCCCCTTTGGACAGCAGCATGGCCAGCGCCCCTATTCGGCAGCCCAGGCTCTCTCTCCCTCGCTTCCTTTTCCGGCGAGACCCCGGAAACATCTCCAGGCCGCAACACCCTCCGGCAGACCCCTTGCAGCGCTTCCTCATCGCCGGAACCCCGCCGGAGCAGTCCCCCTCCTCCTCCTGGCTCGCACAGCAAGGCCAGGCCGCCTCCTTCATCTCCAGGCCGCCCCCTTCCCTTCCCCCTGTGCGCTGTTCAGATCCAGCGAAGAAGCTCCCCCCTCCTGGCCGTGAGCTCCTCCACCACGGCAGGGACGCCACCTTGCCCACCTCGGCTTCCACGAGCACACGCAGCAAACAAAACCCATCTCCAATTGTTCTCGTGCTCTGCCACCAGTCACAGCCAATGTGAGCCCTTCACATCCTTTCTCTCTTTACAAATTGGCATATGCTATTTTGTCTCAATCTGTTATTTTGAGAGTCATCTTATCTTAATATGTTCTTCATACTTGTTTCCAATAACCCTTAGATTCTTTGATAATTAATATTTTTGAAATTGTTCTAATGTGTCATTTAGCAGTATTCCAATTTGAAGTTAATTTTGTGTTTTGTGAAGTGGACATTTATCCAGCCGTGAGCTCCTCTCTCTCCCTCTTAATATTTTTGCATGAAAATGAAATTTATTAATAGTACTATGTATATTAAAAAAATGAAAATAATGTGTGTTATTTCAATTGGGTAAACTATTGTATGTGAGATTATTAATTCATATTTGTTTGGTTGCGTTTGCGGCAAATCCTTACTCCGAGCCGTTTTCGGGCTCTCTGCGGGACGTCGTCGATCGCCGTCGTCGAGCGCGAGCACCCCACGCCCTTCACGGCGAGTTGCTCTATCCAACGACACTCTCCGCGGCCCCGTATGCCTCCGTCGGAGCCTCCGTCGGCGTGCCGCAAATCACTCGATTGTGTGAGTAATTTTCCCCCTTTCTATTTATTTCCTTTTTCATATATTATATTGTGAATGCCTTTTTACATGCATGGGTGGAATTTAATTAATGTATAGATATTTATAATTAATAATAGGTAATTATTAATTTGGATATTTATGCATGGTATATATTTATGCATGAATTTATTCTTTAATCATTTATGTGTATATTTAGTGATTAATAAATGGGACTTAATTAAATTGGATATGTATGCATTAAATTAAATAACGTATAGGTATATTTATTAATTTGGATGCATGCATGTGTTTATGTATAATCATGTATATGTATGCATGATTTATATACATGTATTTCTATTTATTAGTATAGATGGGTGTGTTGCATTGGCGTGCGCAAGTTCAGGCGAGCGGCAATTCCAGGCCCTTCCGGCGAGCGTGAGATCACCAGCTTGCAGCTAGGCCTTCCCCAGTACCCTGGCTACCTTCCTATGCAGTTCAACAGCGAAGAGCCGCACCACAGCGACCGTAACGGCGACTCGCCCGGCGACGACCAGATTCCCCAAGGTGAGTGTTTTAATTGATTTTCAATTATGATTGATTATTCTCCTATTCAATTATTGCTGTTTAAATTATTACCGTTGTGACGTCATGTTACCATTATACTGATGCATGTTATTTAGTTATCGTCACTGTTATCGTGTTGTCTAAGTATTTTAGGTTAAGAATATGATAGTCTCGTTCATATGAGATTGATTAAATAAGAATGTCGCTTCATTGATATATAGGATCTTATATGTTGGGGCCTGCTAGTGAACTATATGGGAAGGAGATTTGACTTGGGAATGGTAATGATAGATTTGATATATCATTTACGTTTAATATATGTGGATACAATGTTGTCATGAAGAAGTAGATATTCCCCTTTCTCACTTTTAACATTATTTGATTTATTGGATATGTATATGTTGGATCAGATAATGAATTACAGAGGATTATAATATCATGAGAGGAGTATGGGTGCATTTGATAGAATGGGGATATGTGTTATGGTGCATTTCAGTATTAGGTTGCAGCTTGATTAGTCGACTTACCCTGTTAGTCGACTTAGTCAACTTGTTAGTCGACTAGTGCATGTCTAGCTGCTGTGTATAGTTTCTTTATTTGATGGAGACTTGCCCTTAAATCATGTATTGACTATAGATGAGTGAGTATGATTTCGAGGATGGATATTAGTTGGATTGACTTGTCATGATGGGTCTTATATGCATGTATCGGATATGTTGCCAAGTGTTGGGGTCTGATGTTCGACATTAATAGAAATGTGAACTCTTGAGGATTTGAGATTTAGAGTTGTATGTTAGAGTGAGGGGATTAGTGCTGATATTGATATATGTTAGAATGACAATTATTATATCAAATTCATTGATGTATATTGATACTTGACGATCATGTAACTGTTGGGAATGTAAGTTAGATAGGATGACTTTGGATTGATCTGGGACTTATGCTATTTACATTGTATGATGATCAGTAATTAGACCTGACTTTATTAGTTGAGTATTGAGGACATGTCAGATATGACTGGATTAGTTGAGTTGTGACTTAAATTGATCTTGAGTTAGAGGTTATCCAGGATCTATATTCCTTTTTATTGGAGCCTGTCTTGTATTGTGGTGAGATTGACGTTGCAGGCATTTGGGATCTGTTAGATGCTATGTTGTTGATGTTGATTATCAAGAGTAGATATTCTAGATTACTTATTGAGGATGTTGACTGTTTAGATATAATTCAATATGTATTGACTTGTTGATCTCGAGGACATACCATATACTTCATGATTGGTTATTGATTATTTCAGTTAACAGAGATGACTTATTATGATGGTGATCTACATCTTAGAGTTTGATAATAGTTATTATTTGATCTCAGTTATTGAGGGTTATAGGATTAGGACATATTGGTATTGAGGAGAGGACTAATTACAGATTCATTGATATAGTAGTTACCGTTTTGGATTACACTGATACGGACTGATACTTAATGACTCATGAGGATTGTATTGGGACTATAAGTTGATGGATTAGTTACTGATATCTCTTTAGTATGAATGGATGAGATTATGGTCAGCTTTAGTTGAGACTGTTTATTGAGCAGTAGCTAGACTGTTACTGTTATTTTATCCATGTTATTGAAGTTACTGGGAAATGATTGTTTGACCGTAACCACGGTACAGTCCTTTTGTTCATCGTATACACGGTTACTGTTACTGTTCACTGTTACTGATATTGTTTACCGTGTATACGATCACTGATTGACTGTTACTGTACTGTTATTGTTACTGTCACCGTATCGTCCTAGTACTCTGGATAATATTGTCATTGACTGGTTTTAACTAAATTGAGTAAATAATAATGTTAATGGACAACTTACACTGGGATTGGGGAAATTGATGGAGGAGACAGCGTCTGTATTTTGGGTGGACCTAGGATACAGGTTGCGCAGCCGACTGTGGGTTCCACTGCAGGGTTCCTGGGGGATGACTGGCATCCCATCTGTACTGTTTACTGTTCCACTGTTTCACAGTGAGATTACTGTTACTGTTACTGTTACTGAGTACCTAGCGGTACGGCCTGGTTCAGCGCCAGGAAACTGAGGCCGTGGTCCCGGGTATGTACGGGACCCACCTAAAGTATGGACAATGTCTCTTTCACTATTTCAATAACTTAGGACTCCGATTGACACGAGTAGTAGGCGTAGTATGGGATGCGTCTATTACAGGTGGCAATTGGTGTTCGCTGACATAATAAATGAAAATAAACTGTTAATGTATTGTGACTGACTATACCACCTGATTGTACATTTATATCACTGTGATAAACATGTAACTATAACCATGACCGGATTGTATACCAGCCTAGTGACATGTGATAGGTTACCTATTGTGACATCAGTTGCTTGCTTACTATTGATCAGTTGCTGCCTATCTTTATTCGTGTTGTTATTATGTTATTACAGTCCCGTTATTTATCTGTTATATGGTCTCTTATAATTGCAATTGTTCTTATTATTATTTATGCACATTGTTTCTTCTGCACGAGCTGTTTCCCCTTTACACACACACTCATTATGGTCGTATCCTGACGACCCTGGGTTTGCACGTCCAGCTATTGGACGATTGTTCTAATGTGCAGGTGTTTGATGAGACGGTACGCTTTGCGAGGAGCTTGGGTCTACTCCCTTCGATTCTGGTATACTTGCATTTTATTCTTGTTATTATTCTTTGATTCCTGTATATCACCTTTGACTTCTATTCAGCTGCCATTTTCTTCCCGTTATTCATTGCTATCATGTGTAGTCTTATATGTATTATTGCAGTGATCCTTGATTATTATAGTTCTGATTATAGCTTGTTCAGGTTAGTCTAGGCTTAGCGTATATACGTGGGGTATTTTCCTCGTGTATATACGTCGCCGACTCTCGTCGCGACCCCATTCCCGCGTATTTTGGGAAGCGGGGCGTGACAGAGGTAGTCCAATGCTCCATGCATGAAAGCATAGAAAGGTCACAATGACCAAAGTTTCGGAGCATAAATCGGAGGTAGAATCCTCCCAACTCTCTCGGTCTCGCGCGAGGCTAGTCAGGTTCCCTACGAACCTAAGTCCCCTCTTCTAAAGCAGATATGGAGGCCGAAACAGAATCTCCATGTGAAACTTCAGGTGTAGCTACGCCACAAGTTCGTCTATCCCGTGAAGACAAAGGCAAAATGCATGCCTGCTTCGTCGTGACTATCAGCCGCGAGGCTAGGGCGGCAACTCTGCCTGCACCCAATCCAGGAACAATAACTCCTCACAGTAACCTTGTTCTTATGAGCAAAGTTACTGATGGTATGGCAAACACAACGCCAGTATTTCAGGATACGCGCAGAGTTCCCAGCCGCCAGGCTAGGACTAAAGCACCCAGCGGTGCTAACTGTCTTCGCAGTAAGATGGCGAGCAAAGCGCCCCAGTGTGCTTCGCTCCCCAGTTCCTCTACGCTAAGCTCGTTATTCGTAGCGGAGCTAAGGGATTGTCCCTAAGTGTTGATAGCGGTGCATATGCAGCTTCAGTACCCAAGGGCATTCCCAAAGCTCTTAGCCGCAAAGTTAGAACTAAAACACTATCTAGTGCTAATCACCTCTGCAGGGATGAAAACAGAGCCTATGTGCTGAGTCGCTTAGGCCCGGCTACATCTGACTTGCGAGAGTTCTTAACGAACAACGGAAGTCAGACTTACTCCAGACTTCTCCCTCTTATTGTCAACAAGTGGGATGTCAGTTGGTGACAGTCCATTCAGTCCATTGTCAGCTGGGACCAATCCCCGCCTCTCCTCCAAGTCGACGATCAGTTTTTGATCGACTATCGGAACAAGCTCTTGTGAAGCATAGCAAGAGGAACGTATCGCAAGATCTATCAGATCTGCCCTCTGCATCTGTCAATATGATCGAAGAGGGCGGGTACCACATAGGGGCGCACGAGTGTCGCATGCCCCAAACTCTCCTTCCTCTAGTTCTCCAGATCCGGATTATAGTTCGGACTTACGCCAAGTCTTCGTGCACGAAGGAGGCGTCTTCCGAAACACCAGATCTAGGGTTGCAATACCCTACAGTTATGAGCAGCCATCCTCCTCAACCACAGTAACCTCACCAGAACCAATGAGAAAATTGTTCCAATGGTCTGATGAGGAAGACAAAGACAGTGGGTATGCCTCTTTGGCCACTATCAGCTCGGTACGAACAAATAGAGTATCAGTGAATATGGCTGATAACGGTAATGATGACCTCCGTCGACGGTTGGAAGCTCAAGAACAAACCTCTAAGGCTCAGCAAGAAGCCTTGGACAAAATTCAATAGATGCTCACTCAACTCCTCATCAACCGTAATAACAATGATACCGGAAGTAACCATGATGAGAAAGAACATCATAGCGATAAACAACCAAAGACTGAGAAGTCAAAGAAAAGTTCTTCTATGGACGCTGAAGTTTCTAAAGGCATCCATGCTCAGATCACATCCCTACCTCAGAGGGATGAACTAAAGAAAGTAGGGACAGTCCGTCCTTACCCTTTGGAATGGGACTCAGTACCATACCCGCCAAAATTCAAACCACCAACGTTACATACGTATGATGGTAAGAGCTCACCAAATCAGCACATCTACTACTTTCAGTGTCAGACCGGTAATGTTATAGACAATGATGCTATCATGGCCAGACTGTTTATTGGCACCCTGAAGGGATAGCATTCGACTGGTTCTGAAGTCTCCCTCCAAGCTCTGTCAATTCCTGGATCGACCTGGAAACCCGATTTCTTTCTCGTTTCTATGAGGACTATATCGATGTAACCATGGATAAACTTCTCTCTACCGTACAGAAGAAGAGCGAATCTGTCCGTGACTACATTAAGCGGTTTAGAAACTTGTCTCTGATGTGCTCAGCAGGGATGTCATTACCTATGCTCATACAGACATGCAGGCATAACTTCTTAGACCAAGTAGAGATTCGCATGGGAGCTGTCAAAGCCCATACCTGAAAAAAACTGGTCGAGCAAGCTAAGATAGCCGAAAAGTCGGCTAAAAAGTTTGAGCCATCCACCCCTAAAGGCAAATGGGGTATGAAAAATAAACAGCGCAGAGACATGACATAGTCTTCTCAAGCTAAAGGGAAAGAGACTATGTCCGTCGAATTGTCAGGAGACGTTCATTCAAAGCCCAAGAAGAGCAGCTTCAGTAATCAGGAGTCTAAGTTTCCTCCAAAACAGTACTTCTTTAAAGACGAACAGGTGATCGCAATATTCCATTTACTCTACAAAGGGAATAAATTGAAGCTGTCGGATGTTCGACGCCCTAATGAAATGGGACGCACGAACGACCCCAACTATTGTCTCTTTCATAGGATAGTTTCATCATCCTACTGATAAGTGTTTTGTCCTCAAGACAAAATTTAAGCTCTATTCGATGCAAGAGTTCTGACTCTGAAATCAGAGCAAAAGAAAGTCACTGCAAACATGGTGACTCTCGAGTTCGGCAAGCCCCAATGGTCACAGTTCCTGACATGACCTTTCCAATCTCTGAAGCACGGCTAGAGGTAAAGCATCCTTCAGCTAAAACTCAAGAGAATAAGTGTCTTGTTCCTTTGACACTGGAGACAGGGGAAATCATGTGGATACACCCAGACCTTGTCCAAGACGAATAATGGGATTCGAAGAAATCCAAGTCGAAGGGTAAATCTTGCAATGTTATCTCCATCCTGCTGGATGATGGCAATCTCACATCAGCTTCTCTTAGCGATTCTGAAGGGAAAAGCATGCTTGCACGACGCAGGCTAATGTACCTCAGCCGATAGGTTCTTGATCCGAAAATCATACTTAAAATAGTATGAGAAGGCTACTGAGGAAACACAACAGCAAATGACGTCAGTACAAATATCCACACCGACTCTGCTCCCGACAATGAGAAAGAGAAGCAGAAAGAAATCCGTTCAACCATGTCCTGAAGAAGCCTTCAGGCCCAGGGCTTAACATGCCCTTTCGTTTTGACATATTGGGCCAGCTGGCTAATATCTCAGCTCGTATTATCATACACGAGCTCCTTCGTCTCTCGAAAGAGACGAGAGAAGCACTCAGAGATGCACTGGCTAACTCAGAATCATTCCTGACATAAATGCTAGAAATCCCTAAAGATGACACTCAGTCTTCTTGCCCTGAATGTCATAATGTGCAATCAAAGTACCTGCTATTACCTTCACAGCGGATGATATGCCTCTCAAGGAAACAAGCACGATCGACCTTTGTACTACACCGGATACATCGGTTCGACATGCATTGAAAGGGTACAGGTTGATCTGGGGTCTGCACTCAGCATCATCCCAAAAGGCTCTTCTACTTCCTCGGCATACCACTATATATGTTGTCCGCAACCACTACAAAATATACGATTTTAATGTAGGGAGTAGTCACCCACTTGGAAAGATCCGACTCGGTTGTCGAATCGGGAGCCTGAAGTTAGAAGTGACGTGCTATGTCATTGACGCTGACACGTCATACAACTTGTTACTAGGACGACCGTGGATCCACACCAACTGGATTGTTCCCTTTACTCTGCACCAGTGCTTCAAGTATGTTGAAGATGATGCAACGACTGTCTTCACTGAGAAACAGCCTTTCAAAGGGGTGGAAAACTACTTTACCGATGCCCTCCTATATCAAGAGGTTGAAACATCAAAAGAAATGTTGCCGGACAATGATGATAGTGGCAACGAAGCAGAGTCAGAGTCTGAAGCATATATGTTAGCTATCGTGGTCAGTGAACCAGTTATAGCATGTTTCAATAATCCCTAATGTAACCCTCTTTCTAAAGATGAGAGCGAATGGGTAATTAGTGACAATATTTCTATTGATTATCCTGTGAGTGTCAAATTGCTTGAATCCAGTATGGATAGTTCTCTGCACATGCCCTTACATAAATCGAGTGCATCAAACGCATCTGTGGAATCTATAGAAGGATCCGTTTTAGTTGTTCCTCCGTCAAAAGAGGGTCAATTACTAATAATATTCGGCAAAATCCAACTACGAAGGTCTGCAGCCGCAGACTCAAGTTCGGATTCAGATACCCCACAATTTTTTTATTATGCACGATTAGCGTAGTATATGATGAGGAAAATGGGGTACAACCTGCAGCATAGGAAGGGCCTAAATTTCGAAAAAGGAAGACGTGATTTTCTGCGCAACTTCGTGCCAAGAGGGAAACCGGCAAATTACTATGATAACACACGCAGGGGTTGGGAACGTTACACCCACATCGCCAGCAACAGTTCAATCCGAAGATAGCAAACCAATCCCATCACACTCTGCCTCTTCTTCTGAATGGGACTCGGATATCAGTGTGGGAACATTGTTCAAGGAGCTCACCGTTAATATAACTTCAAACAGCCAATTGAAGCAAACAGAAACTACTGATGGGGAACATGGGCTCAGCAATTGAATCTCTAGTGGGAAAAGCGATTCGAACAGCGTGAACTACCTACTGAAGACAAGGTAATCCATGTTAACTTGGGTAGTCGAGATCACCCTAAACCCATCTTTATAAGTGAAACCTTATCACTTATGGAAAAAGAAGAATTGATAGTACTCGTAAGAGAGTATATAGATGTCTTTACATGGAACTATGAAGACATGCCCGGACTTGATCCACAAGTAGCCATGCATCGTTTGAACATCAAACCTGACGCCAAGCCAGTTAAGCAGCAGCAACGCCGATTTTGCCTGAACATTATGGAGGCTATTGAAGCCGAAGTTCATAAGCTCATTGCATGCGGCTTCATACGGGAAGAACAGTATCCAGATTGGGTTGCCAATATTGTTTCCGTTCTCAAGAAAAATGAGAAAATACGAATCTGTATCGACTACCGTGATCTCAATACAGCCTGTCCTAAAGACAAATTCTCATTACCCATCACCGATGTCATGATTGACAATACCTGTGGATTCGAAAGGATGTCTTTCATGGACGGCTTTTCAGGGTACAATCAAATTAAGATATATCCAGGGGATGAAAAACATACGTCATTCCGGACACCATTGGGGGTACACTGTTATACCGTGATGCCCTTCGGATTAAAAAACGCAGGAGCAACTTATCAGCGGGCAATGAATACAATCTTTCGCGACCATCTCCGAAAGACGGTAGAATGTTATGTCGACAACATTGCTGTCAAAAGTCGTGATAAGAATGACCACCTTCACGACTTGAGGACGACCTTCGACATAATGCGGGCTCATCAATTGAAAATGAATCCGATAAAATCCTTCTTGGGGGTTTCGAGTGACGAGTTCCTTGAATTTATTGTTACATCAAAAGGAATTCATCTTGACCCGGACAAAGTCAAAGCCATTCAGAGCATGCATCCACCTAAGAATCTCAAAGAACTTAGAGGCCTGCAAGGTAGACTGACTTATATCAGAATATTCATCGCAAATCTCTCAGGCCGTTGTCAACCGTTCACTCGACTCATGAAAAAGGGTGTTCCTTTTGTATAGGATCAAGCTTGTTAGGAAGCTTATGAAGATATCAAAAGGTATCTCACAAAACCTCCAGTTTTGGTAGCTCCCACATCAGAAAAATCATTCTTACTTTATGTGAAAACTATGGACCATTCTCTTGGCGCTCTGCTTGCCCAAAAAGACGATAATGGTCACGAACAAGCTATTTATTATCTGAGCAGGACTCTGATAGGGCAGAATCTCGCTATAATCCCATTGAGAAGGAATGCTTAGCTCTTGTCATTGCTATTCAGAAGACACGACATTATTTGGTCGGCCAAACCATATATGTCATTTTCAGAGTGAACACTTTGCGTCTTCTCATGACGAAACCAGGATCATTAAATTCAAGATTAGCTAAGTGGGTGCTTCTTTGTCTCAGTACGACATGCTCTTTGTCCCTCAGAAGGCGGTTAAAGGATAATCCAACACCTCTAACGGTTAAGGTTAGAAGAAAATGTTAGCCTCTAAGCCCAACATAAATCCTCGATAACTCATTATGCTAAGGGGAATAACATGGCTAGCCCGACTCAAATGGTAGTTGGTAAAGGCATACAAAATCCATTGACAACTGAGGATTTGCTAAAAATCTTAAGGGACTTGTCCCCATTTGATTCCGCAGTTAAGGATAGAGGAAAATGTTGGCCTCTAAGCCCAACATAAATCCTCAACAACTCATCATGCTGAGGGGAATAGCATGGCTAGCCTGACTCAAACGGTAGTTAGTAAAGGCATACCAAATCCGTTGACATCTGAGGATTTGCTAAAAATCCTAAGGGACCTGTTCCCATTTGATTCCCTCTCCAAAATCACTTACCAATTCCCATTCATGGAATGGTAAGACCACATATAAAGGTATTCATATCCCTTGCAAAATGATGAGTCTAACCTATCATGTTAACACTAAACCTCTGATAGCAAGACTATAATCTACTCCCCAACAGATAAAGCCAATACCCCCAGTGAATAAACCCCGCTTGTCATTCTCTTCAACAGAACGACAGGTCCACTCAAATTACTGTTATGTTCAAGCACCTCTAACAGTAAATGAATACTTGTCAAGTAAACATCACATCTCTGGAAAGTTGCTTTACAAGTCCCCACAAAGCTCTCTGATACATGATCTTCTGTGGGACTCATTTCCTAACTCCCCAGCGGGTTTCTAATAATTAGTCATCAGTAAACTTTTCTGGTTGTCACGTTAACAATATACCTCTGACAATTTCTTCCAAATAACATCTGAAGGAGATATCAAAATCCCCATGGAGTTAATAATCAAGTCTCATCTTTGAGTCCGGTAGGGACATTTCTTTGTCATCATGTCCAGTTCGTCACCTCTGAATGACAAAATTTTGAGCTTGGTGGCTTCTCAATCGGTTACGTCCCAGCGACCTCTAAACCGACAGATAGCCAAGTCTCACTTTTCAGTCTAGTGGGGACTATTTTTTTGTCATCATGTCCAGTTCGACACCTCTAAATGACAAAATTTTGAGCTTGGTGGCTTCTCAATAGGTTACGTCCCTGCGACCTCTGAACCGACAGATAGCCAAGTCTCAACTTTCAGTCCGGTAGGGACTATTTCTTTGTCATCATGTCCAGTTCGTCACCTCTGAAGGACAAATTTTGAGCTTGGTGGCTTCTCTATCGGTTACGTCCCTGCGACCTCTGAACTGACAGATAGCCAAGTCTCACCTTTCAGTCCAGTAGGAACTATTTCTTTGTCATCATGTCCAGTTCGTCATCTCTGAATGACAAAATTTTGAGCTTGGTGGCTTCTCAATCGGTTACGTCTCTGCGACCTCTAAACTGACAATAGCCAAGTCTCCTCTTTAGTTCAGTATAGGACTATTTTTTTGTCATCATGTCTAGTTCGTCACCTCTTAATGATAAAATTTTGAGCTTGGTGGCTTCTCAATCGATTACGTCCTTGCTACCTCTGAACTGACAGATAGCCAAGTCTCACCTTTTAGTCCAGTAGGGACTATTTCTTTGTCATCATGTCCAATTCGTCACCTCTGAATGACAAAATTTTGAGCTTTGTGGCTTCTCAATCGGCTACGTCCATGCGACCTCTGAATTGATAGATAGCCAAGTATCATCTTTCAGTCTGATAGGGACTATTCTTTGTCATCATGTCCAGTTCATCACCTTTGAATGACAAAATTTTGAGCTTGGTGGCTTCTCAATCGGTTACGTCCCTGCGACCTCTGAACCGACAGATAGCCAAGTCTCACCTTTCAGTCCGGTAGGGACTATTTCTTTATCATCATGTCCAGTTCGTCACCTCTGAATGATAAAATTTTGAATTTGGTGGCTTCTCAATCGATTACGTCCCTGCGACCTCTGAACCGACAGATAGCCAAGTCTTACTTTTCAGTCTAGTAGGGACTATCTCTTTGTCATCATGTCCAGTTCGTCACCTCTGAATGACAAAATTTTGAGCTTGGTGGCTTCTCAATCGGTTACGTCCCTGCAACCTCTGAAACGACAGATAGCCAAGTCTCATCTTTCAGTCCGGTAGGGACTATTTCTTTGTCATCATGTCCAGTTCGTCACTTCTGAATGACAAAATTTTGAGCTTGGCGGCTTTTCAATTGATTACGTCCCTGCGACCTCTGAACTGACAGATAGCCAAGTGTCACCTTTCAGTCCGGTAGGGACTATTTCTTTGTCATCATGTCCAGTTCGTCACCTCTGAATGACAAAATTTTGAGCTTGGCGGCTTCTCAATTGGTTACGTCCGTGCGACCTCTGAACTGACAGATAGCCAAGTCTCATCTTTCAATCCGGTAGGGACTATTTCTTTGTCATCATGTCCAGTTCGTCACCTTTGAATGACAAAATTTTGAGCTTGGTGGCTTCTCAATCGGTTACGTCCCTGCGACCTCTAAACTGACAAATAGCCAAGTCTCACCTTTTAGTCCAGTACGGACTATTTATTTTAATGTGTGACTAACACTATCAGTTTATCGCCGCAGATTAGATTAGTTATACCATTATTCCGCTTCCTTTTGAGGATTGTAACAACTTGAAAATAAGGATTGAAAATTCAGAAAAATAAAATAAGTTGGAAATGTAACAGAGGAATCAAATAAAATTACTTTTTATTGATTTCAAAAGAGGGATACATGGATACTCGGATTACAAGCTACAAGGGTGCTTCGTAGGATTTGATCCGTTCTTCAAGAATGGCCAGCTTATTCTTCCTCTCCTCAGCAGCCCTGATAAGTGCTTGCGACCTAAAGTCGGCCTCGTTAAAGCTCGCCGTTTGGGATAAGCGAGCCTCAATTTCAACCAAAGTTGCCCTCTGTGCTAGTTCCTGCTGCAGGACTTCGTCGTTCTGAGCCTTAAGCTGCTCTAGCCGAGCAATCTCTTCAAGACGCACCGGTTCAGCCTTGAACAAAAGAAGATTAGCCTTCCTGATCATTTTCTTGGCCTTTTTAATCTTATCCTCAGCGTCAAGAAAAGGGCTGTTAGAAGCATCTATGGCGTCCTCAAGTTCTACTCTCCTCATCTCCAAGGATTTCAAGTCAGAGGAAATTGCCTTAGCTGCTTCTTGAGCGGCGAGATGGGCTTCATGCATTTGAGCAACAACGTGCGCAAGCTACTCATTAACTGAAGACTCCAGATCTGAATCGTTAAGACGGTGCCATTCGTCCACATCCCTTTCAAGCCTGTCCACCAGAAGCTCCAATGTGGCGGCCTGGTCGTCCCCTCCAAAGTCTCGGATACTGTCAATGCTTCGGGAGAGGACCACCTTTAAAGCCGAAAATGAGGCAGTCGAGCCCTTTAAGACCAAAGCAACGGATCACTTTAAGCCCTTATAAAGCTGTCGACTAACTCAGCCACGAATTCATTCTCGGCCTCAACTACTCCCAGTGAACGAGCAGCCTCTGAAGACAAAGCTTCCACCGGTTACACTGATATAACTGTGGAAGGAATAGTAGAAGCACTAGCTGGAGCAATGTGAGGGATCGCCGGTGATCTCGGAGGAGTCCTCATTGAAACCAGTACACTAGCTACAACCGAAGTAGGGCTAGTGACTATTTCTGGGAGAGCTGGCTCAACCACCAGTGTTGGAGAAGTAGGACTGGTAATCACCTTCGACTCCGCGCTTGGCAAGATAGGCGCACTGGCAAAACCAATGGCATCTCACTTACCGATATAGTTAGAAGTGAGGTTGGTTCCCTGACTACTGTTCCCTCAATCCCCTTTCCTCTGGCCGGTTCGGGCTGATAAGAGGGCAAGTCGTGATACAAAACATCCAACTCGACAGCATCCGCCGCGGTCGAAGTACTTGTTTTATCCCTGAGTCCCTTAGGGAGACTGGTTGGTCCCCTTGAAGTCGATGCGCCCAAGGGCGGGGCACCTGTGGTTAAACTTTGATTAAGCAAGGCGTAATGAATATCATGAGAAAAATTACTCACGAAGAGCAAAATGTTACCAAAAGATGGTATTGCCTCAACTGCCTTGGCCGCAGTCTCTCTCTGAAATCCCTCGACAACGACTTCAGTCCTCTCAGGCTCCAAGGGAAAATTTTTGGCGGAATCAACACGGACGGCCGGCCCACCATCACTCGCCGAACCCTCTATGGTCCACCCAAAAGAGCTGGAAGCTATGGGACTTCCTTTTGAGGTCCTATCACCTGAAGGACATATATCGGCCGCATCACCTCCAGATTCTTTTGAGACGGCGAAATAGCTAGCCCATCGCCTTCTCTATAAGTGAACAGGAGATCATAATGCTCTCCCTGTTCTCCTACGACCTCGGATCTCGGTTTTCTCACCGCCTCGGTTCCTAAGTCATGAAGTAAACAATGAGCTGTATGGAATATATAAGAGTGTATTGCAAGAATGGAGCTGATCTTACTCGGGTCTGGAACAGCTTTACCAGCGGCCTGCCTAGGAGCCGACAGCTTAATGACTAATGGAGCAGGAGGAGAAAGCGTTGTAGATGATTCGCCCTCTGCAATAACAGTAGAAGCATAGCGATGATGCTTCTTCACTACCCTCTTCTTGCGAGATCTGCCTTGCCGCTTTCGATTGAAGTGGACATCAGGATCTTCTTCCTCCAACTCCTCCACCTCTACATCTTCCATGGGGGCTGTGCCTACCCCACCAGAAGCAGCTGCTGGAGCCTCAATACCCGTATCACTTTCAAAGCGGGGACTTCATACGTCCGAGGCCTCCTATCATCAACAATAATGAATTCCCCGAGGCCTGGAACGCGGACCCTCTTACCCTCGCTTCTCTCAGTGACCTTCCGCTTCAACCGCTGAGAGATCAACTTCACACCAAAGGAATTAATAAAAAACCCAGTTGGTGTGGAGTTCAAAGTTCTATACCACTGACAGAATCCCAGGGTCATCAGAAGGTTCGGAGTCCTCAGCGGCATGCACAGCCGCGCCTCAGTACAGCCAGTAATATAAAACCGCCAGGTACGAGCTCCATCGATGAGGCTCCCCATGAAGGCCAGGCTGCTGTTCGGATTACCTACGTACAGTTGGTCATACCCAAACTGACGAGCAAACCGACTCGAAACATAGGGCTCCAGGTAACAGGTGTCCCCGCTTCTATACAACAAGTGGGACAGCCGAATGCTAACCAGCCATTCGAAGACTCCCCGACTCAACGACGTCTGCCTTTCCCCTACATCCTTGAATTCTTCACCATAGCCTACATCACGAATATAGGGAAAGCACCAAAAAAGTTTGTAGACGTCATGACGGCATAACAATTTGCGGACCACTGCCACATAAGTCCGTGACCACGAACACCTCTCGAATCGACGGAGAAGCGCCATTCGAATGCCTTCTGGGGGCTTCTCACCAGCTTGGATGATGGAGGGGCAGTGAAGGGTGAACCATGCCATCAAATAAGTATATGACAAACTAATTCTGGGGTTTGGTCCGTCGCGAGGCAAGATAGTCCCATTTCCCTGCTTCGTCGTTGGTGGCCTACAGAAAGCCTCCGTCAATGCACAAAGGCCTCTTTGAATACAGCACACCATTGCTGAAAGAAGTCTAAGAGAATGACCATGGACTAGACGAACAGTCGGTAATAAGGCAGTTGGATGAATGACGTCGCTAGACGGAGATGGCACCATGCATCTCTTCAGCCAAACCATTAAAAAACTAGCTAGAAGTGCCTTCCGAGACGTCGGTCGATAAGTCTAGTGGTGGAAACTCCGAAGAATATTACCTTTTTCATAGGGTCTGTCATCTTCTTCTAAAATCAAATCCCCTTGAGAGTGCTCTTGCATCCTGCGAAAGATGTCTTCATTTGTAACTCCACAGTGAGCCGCTTCGAGAGTACCTTCCAGGTCAGGGAACAAATAATTTCCCCAGCTCTTCAAACTGCATGAAGCTCCCTTATGGCTCCCATGCATGCTTGAGCAAATGTAAAGGTGGCACATCAACTCCCGGTAAGTCTCAAACAAGGTGGGCTCCTGCTTCTCCCGAAGTGCCAATTCTGCCTCGCACGGGAAATATTCTTCATATGGGAGAGACCCCAAAGGCAGAGCAGAGACTTCCCACATCTCGTGCAAAGCCATGCCCAATTCGCCAATAGGGGTAAAGAAGATCCCTGTAACTGGGTAGCACAACTCAAAGATGGCGTAGAAGTTCGCTACGCTCATCTGGATGCCGTAACAGGTCGCCTTGACGGCCTCGTGAGTCCCAGCCTCTCCAGATCCTCTTCAAAATGGGCATGGACATATAAAGTCAAGTCCCTCCACCATGCCTTGAGGGGATGAATCCACCCAGGGGTCCTAAAATCAGTGGCTGGATAATTACCATGAGCCTTAAAGAACTGATTTTAAAAAGTCTGAGCCACCGCGGGATTTTCTCCCACTGGGATGTCTGAAAGTACGTTCCCAGGGTGGAGACCCAATATGCAGCGGGAGGTCCCGCCCTTGTATAACCAGGGGACGGAGCTATCAACTTTCCCGCGTGAATGGAATCGGTAGTCCGCGTCACTTGCCACTGCATCTTTCGAGCCCTCGTCACACATTGAAAGAAGGACAAGGGAAAGTGACGCTTGCTAGATGGGAGATAATACTTCTCGCCATCCAGTTTGAAAATTCACTACCCCTCTCCGGCTAGCAGCTGGTGATCGTTGTCTGGCACTGCATCTCCAAACATGAAGCCAGGCTTCCGATAGACTTTTCAGTCAGAATCTTCAAGAGGAGCAGCGGTTAAGATGCTCCTCATGGTGCGTTGATCCCCAGTATGAATAAGTGCATCCCGACCGGGAGCGCTCCACTCGCTGAATAGTAAAGCCTGCCCTTGGAACTGCAGGCTAACATTGCCGTCCAACCCTCTGGCCGTTATAAAAAGACTGTTCAGAGGACCGGAAGTATAGTGCACTACAGAGATAAGACAAAACTAAATTAGTTCAGTTGGCGAGAGAAAGCCAAATCCAGAAAAAATATAAGGCATAGATTCGCCCCCCAAGTGAGATAAGCCTAGCCTTAGCTCGCCCCGAAGCTCAGCTTCGCAGCTGCAGCTTAACTCCGCACTCCACATTAAGGAATGATGCAGAAAAATATCTAAGTATTAGCTTCACTCTAGAAGCCTGACCTCGGACAATAGAACGCGACAAAGCCCTAGGGGTTAACTTCGTCAGAAAGGTACTTGTAACCCCCTGATCCCCGGTGTACGTATCACAGTATCGGTACGCAATACGACGTATATTGTTGATTTGACCTCTGTGGTAGTTCGATTGAGCTGATTTCAGTTTCAAAAATCATTTTCTAATATTTGAGATTTTTCAGGATTTTCTGGAATTTTTCTGGATTATTTTGGAAATCTCCGTAGTCGGTGTCGACCGATACCGATAATCGGCTCTACAATTTTTAATTCACAAATAGAGTTGTATTTTGAGAATCTGCTTTCACCATGTGTCTTAGAATCGTATTCTCTGCGTTAGGATATTTTTGGGGATTTTCTGAATTTATGGAAAATCGGGCCAAACCGGTGTCGCCGGTATCGGCGAGACGCTCGGGGATTTTTAATTTGCAAACCGGATTGAATTTCTGCAAATCGTTTTCATATTACATCTTAGAATAATATTCTCTATTTTTCATAATTTTTAGGCACCGTTCGAAGCTGGTCGAATATTGGACCAATATTATAATCATAAAATATTATTTTTTTATCTTTCTTTTTCTTTTCTTTTCTTCTCCCTTCTTCCACACGCTTCTTCTCCACCACCATAAACCCACTGCCATCCCCCTCTTTAAATTCCCTCTCTCTCCCCCTAACTCTCTCTAATTCTCAAAAACCCATCTCTCTCTCTCCCACTCTCTCTCTCTCTCCCGTTCCCTGAGCGACCGCTAGCCTGGGCGGGCGGAGCCGCCGCCGGCAAGGCCGGGCTGGCCGTCGCCAGCCCTTGGCCCCCTTCTCTTCTCTCTTTCTCTCTCTTCCCCCCTCTCTGTGCGCGGGCCCAGCACGCCGCCGGCGGCCTAGCGGCGCCGCCGACCGTCCCTTGCTGGCCGCTGCCGGCCTCAGCCGGCCGCCATGGCCGCGCATCCGGCGGCCAGGCACAGGGCAGCAACAGCTGCCCTGTTCACTCCCTCTCTCTCTCTCTCGCGTGGCCGGAACCACCGCCGCGCCGGCGGCGGCCGGGACCGCCGCCGGCGGGCCCCTCCTGCCGCCGGCCAGCAGGGCTGGCCGGCCTGCTCACAGCAGCAGCAGCAAGAGCTGCTGCTGCTGCTGCTGTTGTATTGGGTTCGGGTATAACCCGAACCCAATAACAATATTGGGGAGGGTGTTGGGTTTAAACCCGACCCGATAAAGTTTAAGTGATGGGTTTGGGTATTGGATCCAAACCCGACCCGTTATGAGCCCAAACCCGCATCCAAACCCAATAAAGGTAATTTTATAGAAAACTCCCTGGTACTTTTCCGTATTTGCGTTTGAAATATTTTTATTTACATATTTAACCCTTTTTGTTCTGATTTAGTCTTCGGGCGATAACTGGAGCATCCGGACTCCGATTCGGACGATTCTGTATCCGTTGCGATCGTGGGAAAGAGAGCTACCTCCCCATGGCTAGTTTGTGAGTGTTTTATTTTTATAAATTATATTTTTATCATGTTTAGTAAAAGTGATTATTGCTTAATTATCGGTAAATCATTAAAATTATTGTTTATTAAAAATGTCCTAATCTTGATAATTATTGTTTCCTACAAATGTCATTGTGGGGACATCCCTGTAATTTCAACATAGAGATAGAGAGTTCCTGAGTTAGTATACCATGTATAGGTATATCTGGATGATTGGTTAGTTAACGAGATTAACGTGATAATTAAAATAGATCATTAGTTTAATACTTTGATGGTACCCATCGTAGTCATAAGATAGTGACCATTAGTGTAGTTGTATTTGACACTCGAGTAGATGATATAGCCATAGAACACTGGACACGATAGTTTACATCCATTGTATTGCATATTCATGTCTATCTGTTACATAGAGACTTGTTAGACGGGACACTGTTATCTCCTGCATATTCACCATGACTTACATATCCTTTCACCCGGGACCCTGTGATCACATGTACAGGTATCACCATTGCACAGACGCTATGACACGTCACAACAGTAGTCCGTATTCATGTGCACCACTTCACAGAATACCGTCATGTCATATTATTGTGATCATCGTTACATGGATTCTTGGCATATTACTGTTAC
Source organism: Agave tequilana (assembly GCA_038442645.1). Taxonomy (NCBI): domain Eukaryota; kingdom Viridiplantae; phylum Streptophyta; class Magnoliopsida; order Asparagales; family Asparagaceae; genus Agave; species Agave tequilana. The sequence continues at coordinate 146,762 of JAVJIF010003840.1, forward strand.
ACATGCATGTATGGACCTCAGGGGCGGAACTAGGAAAAATTTTTGGGATGAGCTGCAATTTTTTATAGCATATACTTATGAATTATATGAACTTATCAAAAGAATAAAACAGTATTCTCTACTAAATCAGGAGCGGAACTAGAAATAAATTTACTAAAAAAGCCAAAATAAAAAGGGATCAACATTCAAGAGCGGAACTAGAAATAAATTTACTAAAAAAAAGCCAAATAGTATTCTCATTTGAATGATATCATGTCATCAACATTCACAACCATCGCTTCGTTAAATCCCTTCCATTTTAATTGCATCTCACCATCAATATAGCTTCTCATTCCCTAAATTCCTATACAATGAACAAGACATCTCCCCTAATTTCTAGATTCTGACAGATAAATCTAAAGTACAAAATTAACACTCAGGATTCTAATTCAAGAAATAGTTTCACAAGGATTCGAAATCTACTCCACTACCACAGAGAAAGCAAGAGTCAAAGCCAATCAACCCGCAATCCCAACAAATTCCAACTAAAAAAATGAACAAAAAATGAGTTTTAAGTCTATATATAAAAAAAAAATGGGCCGGGTTGTAGCCCGGCCCAGCCCACTAATGGGTCCGCCCATGTGTATGGTTTCTTTATTCTTGTCATATGGATTCCCGTTCATATTATGTCATACGGATTCCCGTTCATATTACATGTATTATTGTTCCATGTTACCGTATTCATGTTATATGATTGTTTCCTGTTACTGATATGGATATTCCCGTTACTGGACATGAGAGCTGTTGATATGCAATATGTGGAATCCCACATCTATTGTTCCCGTTTCCCGTTATATTGTTCCCGTTTCCCGTTATATTGTTCTATACTATCAACAGAGCTCAGGTCCTGTTATCATGTTACTCGTATCATGTACTGTAATTATTCTTGTTACATTATATACTTGACATATCAGATCATAAAGCTAACTTGGGTATGGGGGAGACTTGACGGTTGATTAGATCTTATCGGGTGATGTACTGGATCCATATTGTTCTCCTACTGCAGGGGACGGTAGTGCTACCTACCAATTGCTCCATGAGCTCTCGTTACTTGTTTCATGCTCCCCTCTTAGCGGAGGGCCCTGGTCTCAGCAGCCAGGGGTTTGTTTAAGGCCGTGATCCCGGGTATGCACGGGATACACCTACCCGATAAGAGCTCCTCGACCATGAGTTTCCAAGTAACATAATAAAACATTATACACTATAGTGACGTCGGGAACACTTGTTATTTGATCACTCTCTCGTTTGGATAATGGTACCCGTAGGCCATGTCCGGATGGGTTCGACTGGAGTGCGGGCTCCAGTATGAACTGCTAGTGGTATGGGACACTGGAAAAGATTGATTAAAATACCAGGTGGTACTGATTGCTACTATTGTATAAATTACATGACTTTGACATGATTTGCCTGATCCATGTTTAGTTGTACTTGTTATTGTTCCTGATCATTTATCCGATATTATGTTACATGTATACTTGTTACTTTATCTGGTACATGTTACTCTTTCTGTGGTAGCATACGACGCATGTTCTGCATTGCATCTATTCTGTTTTCTGTATACCTTGCAGACATCATTCCTGTATATGCACAACACAGTATTGTGATTATATTGCATATGCCCACCTGCATGTTCATATTGCATATGCCCACCTGCCTGTTCACTTCTATCACGTCATCACTAGACAACAGTATTGAGTATATAAACTGGCTACGACTAGACGACTATAGACATGACCCGAAGATGACTGGTAGCGATGGTATTAAAAGATGACATGTTTATATATTTCTACTGCTTAGTATAGGATTATTCTATGGTATTACTGTACAACATCATGTATTCTATATTATTATCGTGCTTGTATTACTATTGTATCTATTACTGTCTCATTTATTTTATCACTCACTAGGTCGCTTTCTGATGACCCTGGGTTTGCGTGCCCAGGTTGGAGATCCGAGTTATCGTATTGTCCCATAGTTCATTGGGTTTATATCGGAGACTCCTCATCGAGACTATTCATAGGTATCTTGGTAATTTATTTCTGTTATCCTATTTTTCCCTGTTTTTATATCTGCTATGATCACTAACCCCTTTCTGCAGGTATTCTTGTACTTATTTCCTGCTGGAACCCTTGTGTATATGGAGATTATGTCCTGTACTGAGGCTTAACGTACGCGTGAGGGTATTTTCACCTCGCGTATGTACGTCGCCATAACGTCCCCGTACCTGCAGGATCGGGGCGTTACAGAGTGGTATCAGAGCCTAGGTTCACACCTGGTGTGGGTAACCACCTGGGTCAATGCTCGGGCTCGTACTCACAGTACAATCAGATTCAGATTCAAGCTTATATGTATCTGAATTTGGGGATTCCAGCGACGAGTACAAGAATACCATGTCATTGACGCTTCATTCCTTGACTCTTTTCTCTTCCTTCCTGCCAATTATCCACTAGCCTATCTAATTTCCGTCTTGCTTTCTTTTCATCTTCTTGCTTCTAATCCGTTAGTGTTTGTTCACTACACTACTTCTCCATCCCGAATTCCGTATAGATATCAGAGTGCGCATCGGAAGCGTCGTAGGCGGGTACCCTTTAGGCTTTGGGGCTGGAAATATTGTTCTCACACCTGCATTGAAATTTCGAGGACGAAATTTTTTTGTAAGGTGGGGAGAAATGTAACCCCCTGATCCCCGGTGTACGTATCACAGTATCGGTACGCGATACAATGTATATTATTGATTTGACCTCTATGGTAGTCCGATTGAGCTAATTTCAGTTTCAAAAATCATTTTCTAATATTTGAGATTTTTCAGGATTTTCTGGAATTTTTCTGGATTATTTTGGAAAATCTCCGTAGTCGGTGTCGACCGATACCGATAATCGGCTCTACGATTTTTAATTCACAAATAGAGTTATATTTTGAGAATCCGCTTTCACCATGTATCTTAGAATTGTATTCTCTACGTTAGGTTATTTTTGGGGATTTTTCTAAATTTATCGAAAATCGGGCCAAACCGGTGTCGCCCGGTATCGGCGAGACACTCCAGGATTTTTAATTTGCAAACCGGATTGAATTTATGAAAACCGTTTTCATATTACGTCTCAGAATAATATTCTCTATTTTTCATAATTTTTACGCACCGTTCGGAGCTGGTCGAATATTGGACCAATATTATAATCATAAAATATTATTTTTTTTATCTTTCTTTTTCTTTTCTTTTCTTCTCCCTTCTTCCACACGCTTCTTCTCCACCGCCATAAACCCACCGCCATTCCCCTCTTTAAATTCCCTCTCTCTCTCCCCTAACTCTCTCTAATTCTCAAAAACCCATCTCTCTCTCTCCCACTCTCTCTCTCCCGTTCCCTGAGCGACCCCGGCCTGGGCGGGCGGAGCCGCTGCCGGCAAGGCCGGGCTGGCCGCTGCCAGCCCTCGGCCCCCCTTCTCTTCTCTCTTTCTCTCTCTTCCCCCCTCTCTGTGCGCGGGCCCAGCACGCCGCCGGCGGCCTAGCGGCGTCGCCGGCCGTCCCATGCTGGCCGCTGCCGGCCTAAGCCGGCCGCCATGGTCGCGCATCCGGCGGCCAGGCACAGGGCAGCAACAGCTGCCCTGTTCACTCCCTCTCTCTCTCTCTCGCGTGGCCGGAACCACCGCCGCGCCGCCGGCGGCCGGGACCGCCACCGGCGGGCCCCTCCTGCTGCCGGCCAGCAGGGCTGGCCGGCCTGCTCACAGCAGCAGCAGCAAGAGGAGCTGCTGCTGCTGCTGTTGTATTGGGTTCGGGTATAACCCGAACCCAATAACAATATTGGGCAGGGGGTTGGGTTTAAACCCGACCCGATAAAGTTTAAGTGATGGGTTTGGGTATTGGATCCAAACCTGACCCGTTATGAGCCCAAACCCGCATCCAAACCCAATAAAGGTAATTTTATAGAAAACCCCCTGGTACTTTTCCGTATTTGCATTTGAAACATTTTATTTACATATTTAACCCTTTTTGTTCTGATTTAGTCTTCGGACGATAACTGGAGCATCCGAACTCCGATTCGGAAGATTCTGGATCCGTTGCGATCGTGGGAAAGAGAGCTACCTCCCTATGGCTAGTTTGTGAGTGTTTTATTTTTATAAATTACATTTTTATCATGTTTAGTAAAAGTGATTATTGTTTAATTATCAGTAAATCATTAAAATTATTATTTATTAAAAAAGTCCTAATCTTGATAATTATTGTTTCCTACAAATGTCATTGTGGGGACATCCCTGTAATTTTAACATAGAGATAGAGAGTTCCTGAGTTAGTATACCTGTTGGCCCAAGGTTACAATCACCCTTATTTAGTGTGTTTTGATGATTACAAAACATATTAGTTATTTGTACTAATATTGTTTATTGGTTAAGTGTGTTTCAGGGATCTAACTCATCTAGAAGGCTTATTCCCTATTAGCAAAGGTTTTGGACTCAAGTCAACTCAATTTGGGCTCAAGGATCAAGTGTTGAAGACCTTATGGTGAAAAGCCCTCTTGAAGCACTTGTAGTACCTAGAACAAATGTAAGAATAGAATGTTAAAGTTTGAGTGTTGGATATTGGCTCTAGGATACACACACACAATTTGGTTTTGTTAAAATGTGAGTCTTGTATTTAAGTTTTCATGTTTTAAAATTGGTTTCATGCCTTAGTAGATATTTACATGACCCTAAGTTTTACAAAATAAATATCATGTTTAGATCATGTTTATATACTCCTACTAGCATGTTACTTAAGTTTGTTCAAACCCAAAACTATTTTACAAATTTTTCTATCTCAAAAAAAATACTGATTTTTCTTGTTTCAGGCTGACCGGCCGACCGTTCCGGTCGACCGGCCTTTGTGCCTGGGCGTGCACGTCTGTGCACGTCCGACGGTCGACCGGGCGGTCGACCGTCTGAGAGCAGGATTGCTCTCGGGGTTTCTGGGTCGACCGTCCGGTCGACCGCCCAAAGAGACTTTTGTTTTTTAGTAGAGGTCGGTCGACCCCCGGTCGACCGGAGCCCAACGGCTCTTTGCCAGCAAGGCGACGGTCGACCGGTCCGGTCGACCGCCAAGCCTGCAATAGCCCAACGGCTCTTTCCTCTTTGGTGCAATTCTGAAATCTGTTTTATTTTCTGTTTTAACAGACTTTTTTCAGAGTTGTTGGAGACCTTTTTCAGGTCAAATTAGGTGAAAATAAATTGTTTTAAATCTTTTCTCTCCCTATAAATAGAGGAGAAGACTCTCTTACAATACACCAAGAAAATTCTCAAGTTTTTCATTGTTTTCAAAAGAGAAGAAAAATTGTTTAAGCTACTCATTTCCAATTCTTTTTGAGCTTGTTTTTCAGTTGTGTTTGATAACAAATATCACTCTACAACTGAAGTTTTCTCACCACATTTCTTAGAGCCAAAAATCTTTTACTCATTCTATAGGAAGTGTAAAAGCGTGAGAGTTTGTAAAAGAGTTTGGTGATCTTGTTTGTGATCACCTTGGTGACTTGTAATCTTTTTCTTCTTGTGGAGACACCTCTTCGGTAGAGGTTATTGTAAGTTGGAGAGTTCGGTGCTCGGGTCTTCGATAGACCATTGTAAGGCGTCCTCGGTGGATAGTGGAAACCCTTCACGGAGGTGAAGGCGGGGAGTAGAGCAGTGGCTCGAACCTCGAAACAAACATCTTGTGTTTGCGATTGCCTTGTGTCCATTCTTGCTTTAAATTTCTATTGCACTATATTGCTTTCTATTACTTGCTTGTGATCTTGTTTCTTTCTTTGTGCTATTACTTCAAGCTTGTGATACTTGTGATATATTGTGTGCATCTCACTATTCATCCATCATACTTTGACTTGATCGATCATATCTCATACAACAAGGTTGCATTGCGCACCTCTAACCCATTCAAGGGGAATTGGGAGGAAGGAGTTCAGAACCTCTCACGGGGTATTCGGCTCTTAGTTTTGTTTTGAGAGATCGTTGCATCATTCATCATACTTAGTTTTAAAAAGAATCATTAGATTAGCAATTACACCTATTCACCCCCCTCTAGGTGTTTTTCAATTGGTATCAGAGCTTGATTACTAGGCTCTTGGCTTAACAACCCTAGAAAGATCCTAATATTGCTAATCATTTCATTCATTCACACTTAGTAAAGATGGCCGATGGTATTAAGACACCCCCTAAGTTTGATGGACTTAACTTTCCCATATGGAAGGTTAAGATGACCATTTTCTTGCAATCTCTAGGTAGTCGAGTTGCAAAGGCCGTGACCAAACCCTTTAGTGCACCCCCCGGTGATGAATCCACTTGGTCCGAAATAGAGACCAAAGAATTTGATGCCAATGCTAGGGCTCACTATGCACTTCTTCAAGCCCTTAATGATGATGACATAGCTAGAGTAATTCATTGCAAGTCCGCATATGAAATTTGGACACATTTGCTAGTTACACATGAAGGGACCTCACAAGTGAAGAGGGCTAAGATTGACCTTCTTCGGTCCCAATATGAGAATTTTTGCATGCAAGAAAATGAAACCATAGATGATATGGTTACAAGATTTACAAAGATTACTAATGGACTTTCTTCTCTAGGTGATGCTATTGATAATGATCAAAGAGTTAGAAAGATCATCCGGGCTCTTCCTCCTTCATGGGAAGTAAAAGCAACCACCTTGAAGGAACTCAATGACAAGGAGGAGATGGAGCTAATTGGTCTCATTGGGAACCTCAAAACCCATGAGATGGAGAGGAAAGTGAGGGAGGACATGGCTCCTTCCAAGAAGAAGACAATAGCCTTCAAAAGTCAATCCACACACTCCGACGAAGACGATGAAGAAGAAGATAACGAAGAGCTCTCACTTCTTGTGAAGAACGTCCGGAGGATGTACAACAAGGCTAAATTTCAAGGAAGGAAGAGATGGCAAGGAGGCAAAGAAGAAAGAAAGATCATTTGCTTTAATTGCCAAAGACCGGGACACATAGTGGCGGAGTGTCCGGATAAAGTGAAGCCCTCCACCTCAAAGAAGCCTCACAAGAAGAAGGCAATGAAAGCTACTTGGGATTCCGAGAGCGAATCCGAGGAGGAGATTGATACCGCCAACATGTGCTTCATGGCTAATGAAAGCACAAGCAAGGTAACCCCTTCCACTTCTCCTAATGATGAACTTTCTATGGATGAACTAGGAGAAGCTTTTGTAGAATTATCACATAACTATGATTTTCTTAAGAAAAAGTATTTAAAAATGAAAAAGGAAAATGAATCTCTTAATCTTCAAGTCTTTACTATTTCTAAAGAAAAGGATGAATTACTTTCCACTCTTGTTTCCACTCAAAAAGATTTTGACAAGTATAAGATTTCTTGTAAAGGCAAGTTTCCACAAATTGATTCTAATGAGATTACCATGCTTAAAGAAAGAATAGACTCATTGGGAATTGTTTTAAAAAATTGTGAGTTTGATAAGAAGAAGCTAGAGGCCATGTTTCCTAAGAAACAAGCCTCTAAGAAAAATGTTCACCATGCTCATGCTCATGTTCATACCACACAACCTTTACATCGTGGCAAACCCCTAAAGCATGCTCACACTTCACACACACATCATGCATTCATGTATGAAAGAGTGTTCTCATGTTCACATTGTGGGCGGAAAGGACACTTAGCCAATTTTTGCTATGATAGACTAAGTGCATCTTATCATAATGTATGGGTTCGAAACACTAACTTTTAAGGACCCAAGAAAATTTGGGTACCAAAGTCAACAATTTTGTTAAATGATATAGGTACCTTCCAAAGCCCAACGACGTAGAGGATTGTGGTATCATGATAGTGGTTGCTCAAGGCACATGACTTGGGACATCAACAACTTTGCAACCCTATCAAGATACTATGAAGGTGGCACCGTCACCTTCGGAGATGATGCCAAGGGTAAAATCATCGATATTGGTAATGTAAAACTCGGCACATCCCCTTTAATTGAAAATATAGTTTTAGTTGATGGACTCAAGCATAACCTCTTGAGTGTTAGTCAACTTTGTGATAAAGGTTTTGATGTTGTTTTTGATCATATAGCTTGTAAAGTAATTGATAGAATTTCTAATACTTGTGTGTTTTCCGGTTTTCGTGAAAATAATGTTTATATGATAGATATGTCTAATATGTCTAATATGTCTTGTAATATTACTTGTTTAAAAGCCCTCGATGATGACTCTTGGTTGTGGCATAGAAGATTAGGCCATATTTCATTTGACCACATATCTAGGTTAAACACAAAGGAAATGGTGAAAGGTATTCCTTATTTGAGTTTTGAAAAGGACCGAGTTTGTGACGCATGTCAATTTGGGAAACAAACTAAGTCTTCTTTCAAGTCAATTAAGGATATCATGACATCACGTCCTTTGGAGTTAATCCATATGGATCTATTTGGCCCTACACAAACCAAAAGTCTAAGTGGGAATAGATCTGCATTTGTTTTGGTTGATGACTTTTCACAGTTTACTTGGGTTTTCTTTCTTGAACACAAAATCAAGCATTTTCATATTTCCAAACTTTTAAGAAAAGAGTTGAAAAAGAAAAAGATGTTTCAATTTTAAGAATAAGAAGTGATAGACGAGGTGAGTTCATTAACCTACCCTTTACCACTTTTTGTGAAGAACATGGAATTAAGCATGAACTTTCTTGTCCTAGAACTCCACAACAAAATGGAGTAGTTGAACGGAAAAATTGAACTTTACAAGAGATGGCTAGGACAATGCTAAGTGAATATGGTCTACCACATTATTTGTGGGCCGAGGCCGTAAATACATCATGCTATATATCAAATCGTGTTTTCTTGTGTAAAAATACTTCAAAGACTTCTTTTGAAATGTACTTTTCTAGAAAACCAAATGTTTCATATTTCAAAGTTTTTGGATGCAAATGTTTTGTTTTAAATACAAAAGATAATTTAGGAAAATTTGATGCTAAAGCTTATGAGGCAATTTTTGTTGGGTATTCTAATACAAGTAAGGCTTATAGAATCTTCAATAAATCATCTTTGACTATTGAGGAATCTATACATGTTAAGTTTGAAGAATCTAACTTGTTTGTTAAGAATGTTGTAGAAATAGATGCTTTGGATGAAGGCTTGGAGAAAGTGACCTTGGTGGATACTACTACTATGGGAGACAAGCCAAAGGATGATGAAGGAAGTGAAGCTAAAGTAGAAGAGGCTCAAGGAAATGAAAATCAAACAAATAAAGTGGAGCCAACTCAACAACTTCCAAAGGGTTGGAGATACAATCCTCATCATCCCAAGAACCTCGTCATAGGTGAAGTATCAAAAGGGGTAACCACTCGCTCTAAACTTCATGATTATTGTGGACATTATGCATTTATTTCTCATGTTGAACCCAAGAACGTCCTCGAAGCCGAGGCCGATTCATATTGGTTGCTAGCCATGCAAGAGGAACTCAATCAATTTGAGCGCAACCAAGTTTGGCACCTTGTTCCTAGGCCCCACGATAGACCAACAATTGGTACTAAGTGGATCTTTAAGAACAAGTTGGATGAATCGGGTAACGTTGTTAGGAATAAAGCTAGGTTAGTTGCCCAAGGTTACACTCAAATCGAAGGAATCGATTTTGAAGAAACCTTTGCACCCGTAGCACGGCTTGAAGCCATACGGATGACACTAGCATTTGCCTCATATAAAGATTTTAAATTGTTTCAAATGGATGTTAAAAGTGCTTTTCTAAATGGTTTTATTGAAGAGGAGGTGTATGTTGAACAACCCCCCGGGTTTGTTGATACTACACATCCGGATTTTGTATTTAAATTAGATAAAGCTCTTTATGGTTTAAAACAAGCCCCTAGGGCTTGGTATGAAAGACTTTCTTCATTTTTGATTTCAAATGGTTTTAAGAAAGGTAAAATTGACACAACTTTGTTTACAAAACATGTAGAAAAAGACATTCTTATTGTGCAAATTTATGTTGATGACATTATTTTTGGTTCTACTAATGAATCTCTTTGCCAAGCTTTTGAATCATGCATGAAGGATGAATTTGAAATGTCTATGATGGGGGAGCTCAACTATTTCCTTGGACTCCAAATCAAGCAAAGGACGGATGGGATCTTCATCAATCAAGCCAAGTACACAAAGGAACTCATCAAAAGGTTCGGGCTTGAAGGATCTAAAGTGAGCAAAACTCCCATTGCAACAACTACCAAGCTTGATAAGGATGAACAAGGTAAAAGTGTAGACATTAAAGTTTATCGTAGCATGATAGGTAGTTTATTGTATTTGACGGCTAGTAGGCCGGATATTATGTTTTCCGTTTGTCTTTGTGCTCGTTTTCAATCATATCCTAAGGAGTCTCATTTAGTAGCGGTAAAACGCATAATTAAATACCTTAAGGGCACTATTGAAATGGGTTTGTGGTATCCGAAAACCGGCCAATTTTCAATGACGAGTTTTTCGGATGCCGACTATGCGGGTTGTAGGGTAGATAGGAAGAGCACAAGTGGAACATGTCAATTCTTAGGTAATTGTCTTGTATCTTGGTCTTCCAAAAAGCAAAATTCGGTAGCCCTTTCAACCGCCGAGGCAGAGTATGTTGCAGCCGGAGCTTGTTGTGCACAAGTTCTTTGGATGAAACATACTCTCCTTGACTATGATTTACACTTTGATCATGTTAAAATATTTTGTGATAATACTAGTACTATTCACATGACAAAGAATGCAAATCAACATAGTAAAACCAAACACATTGACATTAGGTATCACTTTCTTAGAGATCATTATGAGAAAGGTGATATTGATATTGATTATGTTTCTACCGATTTTCAACTTGCCGATATTTTTACTAAACCTCTAGATTATGCTAGATTTTCATTTATTTGTGGTGAGTTGAATGTTTGCATTATGGATTCTTAAAGAAAATTTTCTCTTATTTTGTTTGTTTAACCCTTTTTGATGTATGACAAAAAGGGGGAGAAAAAGTATGAGTTTGTTTGTTGTTTTGTTTGTTTATTTTTGTTTATTGTGTATATTTTGATGCATTTGAGTTTTTGACAAAACTATGTGTTTTTCAATGCCTTATGTATTTAGCTCCTCTTTGACATTTTTGATACATAGCATTATTTGAGGGGGAGCTTTCCAAGCTCTTCTTCCATTTTTGTTTAAATAACCTATATGTTTTGTCATCATCAAAAAGGGGAGATTGTTGGCCCAAGGTTACAATCACCCTTATTTAGTGTGTTTTGATGATTACAAAACATATTAGTTATTTGTACTAATATTGTTTATTGGTTAAGTGTGTTTCAGGGATCTAACTCATCTAGAAGGCTTATTCCCTATTAGCAAAGGTTTTGGACTCAAGTCAACTCAATTTGGGCTCAAGGATCAAGTGTTGAAGACCTTATGGTGAAAAGCCCTCTTGAAGCACTTGTAGTACCTAGAACAAATGTAAGAATAGAATGTTAAAGTTTGAGTGTTGGATATTGGCTCTAGGATACACACACACAATTTGGTTTTGTTAAAATGTGAGTCTTGTATTTAAGTTTTCATGTTTTAAAATTGGTTTCATGCCTTAGTAGATATTTACATGACCCTAAGTTTTACAAAATAAATATCATGTTTAGATCATGTTTATATACTCCTACTAGCATGTTACTTAAGTTTGTTCAAACCCAAAACTATTTTACAAATTTTTCTATCTCAAAAAAATACTGATTTTTCCTGTTTCAGGCTGACCGGCCGACCGACCCGGTCGACCGGCCTTTGTGCCTGGGCGTGCACGTCTGTGCACGTCCGACGGTCGACCGGCGGTCGACCGTCTGAGAGCAGGATTGCTCTCGGGTTTCTGGGTCGACCGTCCGGTCGACGCCCGAAGAGACTTTTGTTTTTTAGTAGAGGTCGGTCGACCCCCGGTCGACCGGAGCCCAACGGCTCTTTGCCAGCAAGGCGACGGTCGACCGGTCCGGTCGACCGCCAAGCCTGCAACAGCCCAACGGCTCTTTCCTCTTTGGTGCAATTCTGAAATCTGTTTTATTTTCTGTTTTAACAGACTTTTTCAGAGTTGTTGGAGACCTTTTTCAGGTCAAATTAGGTGAAAATAAATTGTTTTAAATCTTTTCTCTCCCTATAAATAGAGGAGAAGACTCTCTTACAATACACCAAGAAAATTCTCAAGTTTTTCATTGTTTTCAAAAGAGAAGAAAAATTGTTTAAGCTACTCATTTCCAATTCTTTTTGAGCTTGTTTTTCAGTTGTGTTTGATAACAAATATCACTCTACAACTGAAGTTTTCTCACCACACTTCTTAGAGCCAAAAATCCTTTACTCATTCTATAGGAACTGTAAAAGAGTGAGAGTTTGTAAAAGAGTTTGGTGATCTTATTTGTGATCACCTTGGTGACTTGTAATCTTTTTCTTCTTGTGGAGACACCTCTTCGGTAGAGGTTATTGTAAGTTGGAGAGCTCGGTGCTCGGGTCTTCGGTAGACCATTGTAAGGCGTCCTCGGTGGATAGTGGAAACCCTTCACGGAGGTGAAGGCGGGGAGTAGAGCGGTGGCTCGAACCTCGAAACAAACATCTTGTGTTTGTGATTGCCTTGTGTCCATTCTTTCTTTAAATTTCTATTGCACTATATTGCTTTCTATTACTTGCTTGTGATCTTGTTTCTTTCTTTGTGCTATTACTTCAAGCTTGTGATACTTGTGATATATTGTGTGCATCTCACTATTCATCCATCATACTTTGCCTTGATCGATCATATCTCATACAACAAGGTTGCATTGCGCACCTCTAACCCATTCAAGGGGAATTGGGAGGAAGGAGTTCAGAACCTCTCACGGGGTATTCGGCTCTTAGTCTTGTTTTGAGAGATCGTTGCATCATTCATCATACTTAGTTTTAAAAAGAATCATTAGATTAGCAATTACACCTATTCACCCCCCCCCCCCTCTAGGTGTTTTTCAATACCATGTATAGGTATATCTGGATGATTGGTTAGTTAACGAGATTAACGTGATAATTAAAATAGATCATTAGTTTAATACTTTGATGGTACCCATCGTAGTCATAAGATAGTGACCATTAGTGTAGTTGTATTTGACACTCGAGTAGATGATATAGCCATAGAACACTGGACACGATAGTTTACATCCATTGTATTGCATATTCATGTCTATCTGTTACATAGAGTCTTGTTAGACGGGACACTGTTATCTCCTGCATATTCACCATGACTTACATATCCTTTCACCCGGGACCCTGTGATCACATGTACAGGTATCACCATTGCACAGATGTTATGACACGTCACACCAGTAGTCCGTATTCATGAGCACCACTTCACAGAATACCGTCATGTCATATTATTGTGATCATCGTTACATGGATTCTTGGCATATTAGTTTTACACATGCATGTATGGCTTCTTTATTCTTGTCATATGGATTCCCATTCATATTATGTCATACGGATTCCCGTTCATATTACATGTATTATTGTTCCATGTTACCGTATTCATGTTATATGATTGTTTCCTGTTACTGATATGGATATTCCCGTTACTAGACATGAGAGCTGTTGATATGCAATATGTGGAATCCCACATTTATTGTTCCCGTTTCCCGTTATATTGTTCCCGTTTCCTGTTATATTGTTCTATGCTATCAACAGAGCTCAGGTCCTGTTATCATGTTACCCGTATCATGTACTTTAATTATTCTTGTTACATTATATACTTGACATATCAGATCATAAAGCTAACTTGGGTATGGGGGAGACTTGACGGTTGATTAGATCTTATCGGGTGATGTACTGGATCCATATTGTTCTCCCACTGCAGGGGATGGTAGTGCTACCTACCAATTGCTCCATGAGCTCTCGTTACTTGTTTCATGCTCCCCTCTTAGCGGAGGGCCCTGGTCTTAGCAGCCAGGGGTTTGTTTAAGGCCGTGATCCCGGGTATGCACGGGATACACCTACCCGATAAGAGCTCCTCGACCATGAGTTTCCAAGTAACATAATAAAACATTATACACAATAGTGACGTCGGGAACACTTGTTATTTGATCACTCTCTCGTTTGGATAATGTGTAAATCACCTAGAGGGGGGTGAATAGGTGATGGCTAATCTAATGGTCACTTATTGATGAATGATGCAAATAATGCGGAAGCTAAAAACAATTATGACCTATTTAAATCTTTTACACTAAACACTATGTATAACACAAGAGTGTTGCCGAATTCCCCGTGAAAGGCTCTGGACAAACTCTTCTAGATTCCCCTTGAATGGGTTGAGGTGCCGCGTTGGCTCTCTTGGTTGAATACAAGTGTTAGCAACAATCCCACGCAAGTATATCAATATGAGCACAAGGAATATATCATGCATATAAAGATGAACACAATAAATAACATGCAAGATATAACAAGAGACACAGAGAGAGAGAGAGAATAGCAATCGCAAACACAAGGGTATGTTTCGAGATTCGAGCACACTTGCTCTACATCCCCGCCTTCGACACACGAAGGATTTTCACTATGCAAGATCCAATTGGATCTCTCCTCAGTGCCGCAACACCTACAAGCCCTCGGACTCCCTAGTCCCGTACACACCGCAAGCCCACCGGCTCGCCGAGGCCGCACCTCAAACAACCGAGTCCGCACCCGAACTCAAAACAACGACGAGCACACTTGCCCGTCTCCTCAAAGAACAAAGAAAAGATCTTTGGTGATCTACAACACTTTGATCACCAATTACAAACTCTCACAACACAATCCTATGGATAGATAAGGCAATGGATAGCTCAAGTGATTGTGAGAAAGTAAGGAAAGAACTATGGTAAAAAACTCAAGAAATCTCTTTTAACACTCTTTATAAAATTTTCCCTTTAGATAGAAAATATTTGCTCACTATTTTGTGGAGAAAACTCTTTTAAAAGTCTGGAAAAAACTGGCTCTAAGAGACTCCAAAATCTTGTCTCAAAATAATGACAAGACCTCCCAATTTATAGGCCAGAAAAATATAGCCGTTGGGATCTGTCAGTACTGTCGGTCAACCGGCCCGGTTGACCGCCAACGGTCGGATTTCTGACCGTTGGAGCCACGGTCGACCGGTGCGGTCGACCGAACTTTCCAGAGAGCACTGCTCTCTGGAGCGGTCGACCGGCACGGTCGACCGTCCACCAGTACACACAGGCGTGCACGTTCGTGCACGTCGGTCCACCGGCCCGGTCGACCGACTTCAGGTATAGTCGACTAGTTAAGTCGACTAGTCGACTTGGCTGAAGCCTGAAACAGATTTTTTTTTTGGATAAAAAGTTTGTCTTTTTGGCTCATATAAAATCCCATAAAATACATAAAAATCTACAAAAATAGTTTTACCAATATACTTTGATATACAAACATGCTTGCACAAAATCAAGGCATGTTATAAAAGATTGGACTATTTTTGTAACTTGGAAATATTTGGCCCATGATAAAAACTGTTTTTCCAAAACAATATTTTCCAAAACATATTTTTCCAAATCTTCATCAAATACAAAAACAAGATATACTTTCAAGGCATAGTGTGTATGGATATGATCCACTACACAATCATAATGAAATATCTATGTTTTTGTCATAAAGCTCTAAATAAGGTTTTGGTTGAAATATATAACTTTGAATACCAAGAACCAAAAACTATGTTTTTCCAAAATGAAAGTCTTTTCTAAATCTGAAAATTCTTTTATGAAAAGACAACTAAACAAGAGTGTGTGTGTGATATCTACTTGAGCAATCCACCAACTATCTATCCTTTACATTTTTAACTAAAACAAAAACTAAATCTTATACCTAGACACAAGTCTTCATCTTCTTGAAGTCTTCACTTGAAGGCTTCTCATCTTCTTGACTTGGTCCAAGCTTGATCCAAAACTCCTTAGATCACACCGTGCTAGCTCCAAATCTTGACATTTTATCCTATGTTGAGCTATGCACCTACTAAGATCTTGATAATGAATCTGTCATTAATTAAACACAAGATCATTAGTAAATATAACTTCATGAGTTGATCATCATCAAAACTAGGGTGATAGGCCTTTGAGCCAACAATCTCCCCCTTTTTGATGATGACAAAACTCATGGAGTTATATATGCATGGATTAAAGTAAAGCTTCAAGGAAGCTCCCCCTTAACTCATGCATAGACATAAATAATAATATATGACAATGAAGCTCATAAATATGTATGCAAATGATGGAGATGAAATAAATCTTTTTCTCTTATTTGCAAAACAAAACTTATATGCATAAATAACAAGGAAGACAAATACTACTCCCCCTTAAGCAATGAAAACATGCATATATACTCAAATACTTCTCCCCCTTTTTGTCAATCATCAACAAAGGGTTCAAAGTAAAATCAAATCAAAATTTTCTCCCCCTTTTTGTCAAAAACAAAAAGATCAAGAAGGGGTGAAACAAATCAATCAATAAATATTTATATGCGATATACATTCATGAAGAGGAAGACGCTAAGTTAGCTTCCCTACACATATGCATTACATGAAGAAGGGATGACAAGCCCTAACTCACATAACACATATTATGTAATGCATAAGAGGAGATGTGAAGCTCCCCCTACACACGTATATCATATAAAGAAGAGTTGTCAAGCTCCTCAATTTATAATATACTCAACATGAATCCATATGTAAAAGAGATGTTAAGCTCTCCTTGCATATAGGAAATACAAATCAAACATTTTGAATTTTTCTTTAAGATTTTGAACTTACTTAATAAAACACATTTTGAGATATCAAATCAACATATTTTTTTTAAATATCAATAGTAAACATATGAATTTTTTTTTTATTTTTCATCATAAACTTTGTGCTTCTAAAAATGTGAGTCAATTGTGAGTTAAGCACATGGAAATCATATATATGTATGAGAAATGAGTATACCGAGTGAAATTGATACATACATATATATAAGAAAACAAAATATGAGTATATACAAAATAAGTTCATATTGATACCAATTGAAACGATTCAATGATACCAATTGACATAACAATAAAATCAAGTGTATATCTCATAACCTACCACCCTTCATATGCACAAGGTAAAAGATTTTCAATGAAGCATACAAGGCATAATCGCCCATCCATCCTCCCATGGATGGTAGGGGTTTTCAAAATAGATTTGAAAATAAGCTTAGTTTGAAAAACTCTACGAAATGAAGAATTTGCACTAAAAAAATGTTTTAAAACTAGTACGAAATCCTTCAAATAAGGAATAAAGCAAAAATGTTTTTCATGAAACACAAGTAAATCACATGACACTAAAAACACTCTAATATCCATGAAGTCCATAAAATTTTCAAAAGAGGTGAGTGCACTAGTGTTATGTGGAACATGGTATCATGAAATTGTCAATAAAGCTCAATATTCCTTTAAATGAGAAAACATGAAAATCATCACAAATTTTTCATTAAAAAATATATATTTCAAGATATATGTATGTTTTGACAACACAATAAGTATACATACATATCTCTTAAACACAATTGAGTTCATATAAATAGATTTTGCATTAAAGGCAAATGACTCAAGAGGTATACATGTATATCTTAAAGTTTGGCAAAATACACATATACATGAAATGAAAACACATGATCATGAATCAAATCCAAAAAGAGAATACAAGTTTAAAAATGTATGTATCATCAAAACCAAGCAATACAAGCACATTTCATGGTTCAAATAAGCATTCAAGCACAAATATAAATAGATTTATTTGTGGCCCACGACATGTACAAGTATAAATCCTAGTGTTGACAAAAACTAACATATAAACTAATATTCAAATCATGAAGCATCAAATTTTGAGAAAAATAGAATCATGTGTCAATCTCAAAAAATTATCTGAAGAATAAAGAACTAGTATAAATTGTTTTTGAAAACTAGTTAAAGATCCTTCAAATATATCAAATCTTATGTTTTTCATAAACATAACTAGATACATAAAAATTTAAGCACTCATGGTCTATAAGGCTCAAAATGTTTTTAACAAAAGTGTGAGTGTTAAACGATCATGTAACTAGTATTTTTATGAAAATAGTCATTGAAGCTCAAAAAGATCATAAGTCACATTTTTTAACAACAACATGAAAAATCATTTTTAATCAAAACATTAATCTTCATGGTATATGTATGATTAATCTAAATCTAACAATACACATACATATCCCAAATCTAAAAGAGTCTATTAATGATGTTTGCATGAAGGCAAGAGACTCACGGGTATACATGTATATTTATTAGATTTGAATTAAAAATAGATATACATGAAGTAAAGTCATAAATAGGCATAACAAGTATAAATGAAAGAATCATCAAAACTAGACTATGCATATGCAAATAGTGGGTACAAATGAGCATGAAGTTCAATCATATATGAATCAATTGTAATTCTCTATTTGTATATGTATACATGCACGTTTTGATAAAATCTTCATTTAAACATGTAAATACCACATGAAGCACACAAAAATATGAACATGCTATATGATATATGAAATTAAAAGCATGTGCATAAAAAGTAGGAGTTTAGAAATTGTTACCAACTCCAAAGCTCCAAATATGGTGGTCTTTCCACCAAAGCTCCTTGATAGCGATGCATCCAAAAGTATGTCCATCAAGTCTATTGCATCCACTACCAAGGCACCAATCCTCTCACGTCTTGTGAGAGCCCTCACCTACATCAAAAGAAAATGGTGGGGGTTTTGGTACCCATATTTTCTTGTAGGGTCCACGGGGGTTAGCTTTGTTGTAAGGAACCCAAAATCTTTTATTCTTAGCAAAATTAAAATGATCTAATCTATCATAACAATATTTTGCTAAATGGTCTTTGCGATCACAATGTGTACATATGTACACCTTAGTATGCTTATGTGTAGGAGTATGATCATGTTGTGCA
Source organism: Agave tequilana (assembly GCA_038442645.1). NCBI lineage: Eukaryota > Viridiplantae > Streptophyta > Magnoliopsida > Asparagales > Asparagaceae > Agave > Agave tequilana. The sequence continues at coordinate 165,739 of JAVJIF010003840.1, forward strand.
ACATAAGTAAATGCATGGTTATGATGTGCATGAATGTGTGGAGTTTGTTTCTTTGAAAACATTGACTCCAACCTAGAATGATTAAAAGCACAAGAGTTCAAAGTTGAACTCAAACCATCCATTTTATTTTTCAAATTCTTAATCTCATTAGTGGTGGCATGAAAAGCATGATGAGATATAGAATCATTTTTCTTTTTCTTTTGCGAAACAAAATCCTTTTCTTTTTCACAAATTTTTCTTTTCAAAGAATTATTTTCTTGAAAAACAACTTCTTTTTGTTTTTCCACCAAATCAACTTTCTTTTTCAAAATAGTGTTTCCTTCACATAAATCATTCAATTTTGTAAGCAAGGAAACATTTTCATTTTTCAAATTTTTATTTTCCTTTTCTAAGCAAGTCATTTTATTTTCTAATGAATCTTTTTCATTTAGCATGGCATCAAAATCCTTTTTCATTTTCTTATTATCTTTTTCTAAGCATGCAATGTTAGATTTAAAAGAATCTTGTTCTATATGCATGCAAGCAATGTCCTTTTTCAAATTTTATTTTCTTTCTTAATCATGTCATATTTTTCAAGAATTGTTTGACAAAATGAAGTGAGCTCATCATATGACATGTCCTCATCATCGGATTCGGAGTTTACCTCAAGGGGGTTATCCCCTTGGACCATATAGCATACGTTGGAGATGTCGCTTCCAACGTCCGAATCGCTCCCCGCATAGTATTGTTCATTTTCACCGAGGGAGATAAGGGTATCCCACACTACAAAAGCCGAATCAAAGTTAGAAACTCTAGATAAATAAACATCATCTAGGGTAGACTTTAAAGCATGAAGGGCTTTTGCATTAGCCTCAAAATTCTTACCATCTAAAGAATATGCATTATTAGTAGTGGCAAGATATACATGAAAACCTAAGGCTTTAAGGTACAAGGACATCTTCACCTTCCATATATGGATGTTGGCAATGTCAAACATGGGTGGTGACATGAAGTCCATGGTGTGTGTACAAAAATATTGTGATTAGCCTAAAAATGAGAATCTTTTACTCTAGGTTGTTAGACCCAAATCAGAGTACCAAGCTCTGATACCAATTGTAAATCACCTAGAGGGGGGTGAATAGGTGATGGCTAATCTAATGGTCACTTATTGATGAATGATGCAAATAATGCGGAAGCTAAAAACAATTATGACCTAATTAAATCTTTTACACTAAACACTATGTATAACACAAGAGTGTTGCCGAATTCCCCGTGAAGGGCTCTGGACAAACTCCTCTAGATTCCCCTTGAATGGGTTGAGGTGCCGCGTTGGCTCTCTTGGTTGAATACAAGTGTTAGCAACAATCCCACGCAAGTATATCAATATGAGCACAAGGAATATATCATGCATATAAAGATGAACACAATAAATAACATGCAAGATATAACAAGAGACAAAGAGAGAGAGAGAGAAAGAGAGAGAGAATAGCAATCGCAAACACAAGGGTATGTTTCGAGGTTCGAGCACACTTGCTCTACATCCCCGCCTTCGACACACGAAGGATTTCCACTATGCAAGATCCTAATGGATCTCTCCTCGGTGCCGCAACACCTACAAGCCCTCGGACTCCCTAGTCCCGTACACACCGCAAGCCCACCGGCTCGCCGAGGCCGCACCTCAAACAACCGAGTCCGCACCCGAACTCAAAACAACGACGAGCACACTTGCCCGTCTCCTCAAAGAACAAAGAAAAGATCTTTGGTGATCTACAACACTTTGATCACCAATTACAAACTCTCACAACACAATCCTATGGATAGATAAGGCAATGGATAGCTCAAGTGATTGTGAGAAAGCAAGGAAAGAACTATGGTGAAAAACTCAAGAAATCTCTTTTAACACTCTTTATAAAATCTTCCCTTTAGATAGGAAATATTTGCTCACTATTTTGTGGAGAAAACTCTTTTAAAAGTCTGGGAAAAACTGGCTCTAAGAGACTCCAAAATCTTGTCTCAAAACAATGACAAGACCCCCCAATTTATAGGCCAGAAAAATATAGCCGTTGGGATCTGTCAGTACTGCCGGTCGACCGGCCCGGTCGACCGCCAACGGTCGGATTTCTGACCGTTGGAGCCACGGTCGACCGGTGCGGTCGACCGAACTTTCCAGAGAGCACTGCTCTCTGGAGCGGTCGACCGGCACGGTCGACCGTCCACCAGTACACACAGGCGTGCACGTTCGTGCACGTCGGTCGACCGGCCCGGTCGACCGACTTCAGGTATAGTCGACTAGTTAAGTCGACTAGTCGACTTGGCTGAAGCCTGAAACAGTTTTTTTTTTTTTTTGGGATAAAAAGTTTGTCTTTTTGGCTCATATAAAATCCCATAAAATACATAAAAATCTACAAAAATAGTTTTACCAATATACTTTGATATACAAACATGCTTGCACAAAATCAAGGCATGTTATAAAAGATTGGACTATTTTTGTAACTTGGAAATATTTGGCCCATAATAAAAACTGTTTTTCCAAAACAATATTTTCCAAAACATATTTTTCCAAATCTTCATCAAATACAAAAACAAGATATACTTTTAAGGCATAGTGTGTATGGATATGATCCACTACACAATCATAATGAAATATCTATGTTTTTGTCATAAAGCTCTAAATAAGGTTTTGGTTGAAATATATAACTTTGAATACCAAGAACCAAAAACTATGTTTTTCCAAAATGAAAGTCTTTTCTAAATCTGAAAATTCTTTTCTGAAAAGACAACTAAACAAGAGTGTGTGTGTGATATCTACTTGAGCAATCCACCAACTATCTATCCTTTACATTTTTAACTAAAACAAAAACTAAATCTTATACCTAGACACAAGTCTTCATCTTCTTGAAGTCTTCACTTGATGGCTTCTCATCTTCTTGACTTGGTCCAAGCTTGATCCAAAACTCCTTGGATCACACCGTGCTAGCTCCAAATCTTGACATTTTATCCTTTGTTGAGCTATGCACCTACTAAGATCTTGATAATGAATCTGTCACTAATTAAACACAAGATCATTAGTAAATATAACTTCATGAGTTGATCATCATCAAAACTAGGGCGATAGGCCTTTGGGCCAACATAATGGTACCCATAGGCAATGTCCGGATGGGTTCGACTGGAGTGCGGGCTCCAGTATGAACTGTCAGTGGTATGGGACACTGGAAGAGATTGATTAAAATACCAGGTGGTACTGATTGCTACTATTGTATAAATTACATGACTTTGACATGATTTGCCTGATCCATGTTTTGTTGTACTTGTTATTGTTCCTGATCATTTATCCGATATTATGTTACATGTATACTTGTTACTTTGCCTGGTACATGTTACTCTTTCTGTGGTGGCATACGACGCATGTTCTGCATTGCATCTATTCTGTTTTCTGTATACCTTGCAGACATCATTCCTGTATATGCACAACACAGTATTGTGATTATATTGCATATGCCCACCTGCTTGTTCATATTACATATGCCCACCTGCCTGTTCACTTCTATCACGTCGTCACTAGACAATAGTATTGAGTATATAAACTGGCTACGACTAGACGACTATAGACATGACCCGAAGATGACTGGTAGCGATGGTATTAAAAGATGACATGTTTATATATTTCTACTGCTTAGTATAGGATTATTCTATGGTATTACTGTACAACGTCATGTATTCTATATTATTATCGTGCTTGTATTACTATTGTATCAATTACTGTCTCCTTCATTTTACCACTCACTAGGTCGCTTTCTGACGACCCAGGGTTTGCGTGCCCAGGTTGGAGATCCGAGTTATCATATTGTCCCATAGTTCATTGGGTTCATATCGGAGACTCCTCATCGAGACTATTCATAAGTATCTTGGTAATTTATTTCTGTTATCCTTTTTCTCCCTGTTTTTATATCTGTTATGATCACTAACCCCTTTCTGCAGGTATTCTTGTACTTATTTCCTGCTGGAACCCTTGTGTATATGGAGATTATGTCCTGTACTGAGGCTTAACGTACGCGTGAGGGTGTTTTCACCTCGCGTATGTACGTCGCCATAACGTCCCCGTACCTGCGGGATCGGGTGTTACAGTACTGTTGCCTAAAAATTATTTTAAGGGCATTAAGGTCCTTTTTAGCTGCGCTATGAGGGTTAGCTTCGCATCCTATCATTCGATAGGATGTAAACCGCTTAAGGGTTAGCTTCACACAGAAGCTCGGAAAAGAAACCATTCGACTCCTGAATTTCTAGTTGAGAAATTAAGGGGAATTAAATCCCCTAAAAATTCGGCAAAGAAAATTATGGGAGTTGAACTCCCTGAGATCACTGGATCATAATGAATCGTTCTCGATTAATCATGGAATAGCCAGGAATTGGTTCAAAAAGAGATAAAAATCTCTAAGTAAGAGGGAAAGATCCCTACCCGCGATAGGTTGTTCGATGACCGGAGGAGGAGAAGGTCCCTCCGTCGTAGAGGTTGCTACCTCTTTACCTGCTCATCTTTGGGAGCCATTAGAGAACTGAAGAAGTTTTTGAATTTCCAAACGAAGAAGAAAGAAGAAGAAGAGATTTGGAGTTCTCTGAAAATTCAAAGAGAAGTGGTTTCTTCTCTTTCAGCCTAATCGGGCTTTATAGGCTAATGATTGCCTAAATTTTGCCTTCTCGATAGGAGCACAGGCGGTCGTTTCAAATTAATTTGAAATGGCGCCTAAAGCGCCTTCCCGAAAAGCGTTACTTCAGCCCTGCTAAGGGTTAACTCTGCCATGAGTTTAGCGTTGACTTCGCTCGACGCTTGAGTAACTTCGCTGAGAAACGTGCCTTAGCTCTGCTAAAAGCATATCTCTAACTTCGCAGAAATTCCGTGCTAGCTTCGCCAGAAACTTGCCCCTGACTTAGTTGCAAATCTGTCTTCAGCTTCGCTGGAAGCTTAGCTCGGCTAAGAATTTTCATTTCCTCCTAAGGAAAAGACCTACCTAAGTTAGTCCACTTCAGGTGTTCTCGAGTCAAAAAGGAGGGAAACAAAGCAGATAAGCAGAAAATAAACATTTTTATTGATTCAAAAGGGAAGATACATTGACACTACATCAAGGTGGTCTTTCGTACAACCGAATCATTGCTCCAAAGGTGTACAAGTTATCCTATCTACTTCCAAGGTGATAAGCCAAACCAACTGAACACGAAAGGCCTTCCTCCTGCACAAGGCCGTAATCCTTCGCCTAATGGCAGATTTTGTCATCAAGAAGCTGGATCTTTGATGAAAATTGGCAAAGGACTGGTTGCCACCAGAAAGCCGGATCTTCTTTGATCAAAATTGACAAAGGATAGATCCGAGACCTTACAAGTGATGTCCGCCTTCCCGAAGTGGATCATCTCGGATAAGCGACTACCAGCCCCTTCCTGAAGTGGATCATCTCGGATAAGCGACTGCCAACTTCTTCTTAGAACACGCATCAGCTGCTCCAGTATGTTCCTCATGCTTAAGATCAAAGTTTCAACTTGAAGATCAAGAGGCAAGTTTCTAGTCTCTTTCATCAAGAAAAAAGATTGGCGGGCACAGTTCACTGCAATGCAAACTGAAAACAGGTTAGCATTAAATCAAAGAGAAAATTGCAGAGATGAAATGCTAAGTCAAATTCTTTGGGCGAAGCAATTCATATCCGATCCAGTAGTGCTTCAGTTAAGCAGAGGATAGTCTCGCTTGTACAGTGATGATGGACTAGCTTAGCATAAGCCAAGTCTTAGCTCCGCTTAAGACAATTAGGCTGAAGAAGCTTTAAAAAAAAGACCAAGTCCTAGCCTCGCCTATATGGCTAAGCCAGACTGGTCCAGAGGGACGCAGTCTTAGCCCCACCTATATGGCAAGACTGGCTCAACCTCGAAGAGACTAAGTCCCAATTCTTGCTTATGTGGCGGATTTAACAGATAGATTCAATAGATCAGACAGGAACTCTGCATGAAAAAGTCTTTTCCTGATCAAAGCGAAAACAATAGCTTCGCCGAGAAGCAAGAAAATAGGGTCGAAACCCTTTTCTGAAAGTCAGCCAAATGCAAAGATCCAGGGAATTTAATCCCTAAGATAGCTGGTAAAGATAACGGAGATGAACCCCCTGAAAGTTATCAGATGATCGAGACTTACCAGCTCTTGGCTGGTTAGTTCCCCACTATTTCAGAGTCTCCTTTCCTAGGCAACGAGGGGATGTCATGGACACACTTTCAGAAAGAGAAAAATATGTTTCTCTGAAGAGGACTCAAGTGTCCTATTTATAGGCCTCATGGCCTGACCACTCCGCTGCCCCTTCAAGCCTAGAAGCGCGGGCGAAGTTAAAGCATTTAAATGCTTAGCCTCGAGGAAAGGAACAATCTACCTCGTTAAAAGCAAGAGAGCTTATTCTAACCTCGGAAAAGGGAGCAATCCCTCTCGTTACTAGCCGAAAAGCTGTTAGCCTCGGGAAAGGAACGTCGCTCCAAACACCGAGTTAAGGCAAAGCTATCCAGACGCAAAACTACCCAGAATCGCGAATCTACGTGATTCCTCGACGAACTTATTCCAATCCGGAAGCAGGATTGAAAGCGGAGCTGAACTCAACTACTATGGCGATGTTCGCATTTCGCATATCATCAATCAAAGCAGTTCAAAGTATTTCGGAGTCTGAACCATTCCATTGCAGACTCACGAAAACTTTGAAGGGGTATTGTTGACACTCTAAAAAAGACAAGATTCCTAACTGGCCTGAACAATGTCTAACTTGTTGACATCTACGAAAGACAAGCTGACGACCGGTTCTTTACTCATCTCAAAGGGACATATCAAACAACTTGGACTCTACTGATCCAGTGAAGAAGACAGTAAGCTAAGAAAAGCTCGTGAGAAGGCCCAAGCAGGTCCAGAGATACTAAGTTAGCTCAACACTTAGTCCCGCACGAGCCCACAAGATAAGTCTCGCATGAGAAGCTAAATTGCTTAGCATCGCAGGAAGATCCTTCATAACTTCGTTGCGAGCTGACTTGCAGTTTTGCCTGCAAACACTCAGCTAACTCTGCAGAAAGTTAGCTTAGCGCAGCCGCGCAAAAGGCTGATTGGTAACTTCGCCACAAAGTTTATCCAGCTCCGCTGAAGAACTTTCTTCTAACTTCGCCAGATGCTTCTCCCAGCTCCGCTGTGAGCTCAACGCGGCAGCTCCGCTGCGGATCTTTTATGGTCATCTTTGACCAATCAAATCTCTAGATGAGATCAAATCTAATTAAGATCGAATCTAATTGAGATCAAATTTCGCAGTTGGTTGCCATAATCTTTTGACTCTCCCAATCAGGTGAGAAGATTGGGGGAGATCTCTCAGTCAATTAAAAAGATATCTTTCATAAAAAGATATCTCCTAATTAATTGAAGAGATAAAGGGAATATTCCTCATTTAGCGTCATGCGCTACTTCGCAAAAGCGGTTTCTAGCCTCGCGGCAAGGCTACTTTCCAGATACATAACAGATTGACTCAATCTGTTTCCAGATTTTCAGGGTCATTATACCCCTGTTCTCCCTATAAATGGCCCACCATAGGCAAAGGGGAGAAGGAGGACGGACGGATCGAGATCCCCCCGAAGAGAGGACCACCGGCGGACAAGAAAGCAGAAGCCAACAAGAGATCTATTCTCTTACTTCCAAGAATTCAGAGAACTACTTCTCTAATCAGGGTGCTAATACCCGAAGATCTTCCTCCCTTTCAAGGAATCTCTGGAACCAGGCGACAAGGAATTTCCAAGTGGAGGCAGTTTGATAAGTAACAAGAGGGATCTACCAACCTTCTATTCTTCGATTCCCCGAACCAGGCGAGAAGGGAATCCCATCAGGCAGCAGACCGATTGTTTGATCGATCGCATCGTCAAAGGGATAAAGTGATCGCGCACTGATCAGATTCCTACCGGCACACTTTCCCAAAAATTTCAGAGGAGATCTACCTGTAATCTTCTTACTGCAAAGAATTATTTGTAATTTCGCTCCTCGTCCCCTTTTTGTAAGTTTTTCCCTTTGCAAAATTCAATGGAAAACATGTATTACATACAGTGACTTGAATCTTGTACTCGTTATCCTGTATTATATATATACAGTGACCTGAATCTATAGTACTCATGTACTCCTGAATTCCTGATCATGTCTTGCATCTGCTATTCCCGTAAATTGATAATTACATAATAAATCATAAAAAAAGAAACAACTTGTATCGGGTCGGGAGAAACTTGCGGCTATCAATATTTGTTCGTGTTTACAGTAGCCCTAGGTATGTTGTGCAACTAAAACTTCCGGCCTGACCTGTGGGCCTCCAGGCGACCGAGGGGAGTGCTGGCTCCCTCCTTCCTGGTACCATCTTGATAAGGGCATTCTATAAGACCCTCCTGTACGCCTTGCGGCTGGTACCGAGCACCACTAACGGAACGTCCTGGACTGTGGTCCCGGGCATGCACGGGACCCACTGTAAACATTATTCGTTGATACCCCCGTTGGTTTTCAATAACAATTTTGCTTTACTCAGATATGGATATATGTGCCCTGGGACGCTAGATCACATATCTAGACATCTGGGTAAGACAAGTAATAATAATAATAAAAGATGCCAGCTATGGATCCGTTGTATGCTCTGCCATGTTTGCTTGTATTGGGTTTACTTCGGATTTCCGGTTTCATGATTTGTTCATATCTTGCCTTTCCACTTGTATTCTATTCCACCTGTCTCTTGCTCTTATATTATCATACCATGAGTATTCCCTTCTTGATACCATTTGCTGTATATCTACTTCCTCCTGCATGCTTATGCCCACGACACAGTTTTCAATGCATGTTCATGATTCGGATTTATCGATACACGTGTGCTTATCTCAGCACGCCATCTGGCTTTCGCATCACCACTCGCCGGAGAGTTCTGACTCCTCTAGATCCTCATGTCCAGGTCTTGAAGCTTGAAGCGTGTGGATTCTCCTAGTTGCTGATCAGAGTGGCGCAGCTAAAGCATGGATCCCCAGCAGACCGTCTGAAGCCCCATCCTTCTAGGCCCCTTGCTCGGCTCTAGAGTTTTCCTGTTATGACTTTGAGCCTCCTTTTGTACTGTTCATACTTGTACATCCTTTTTATTCTCACAATTGCGCCATATTGGAGATGTAATATTTGAAAGTACACCTAGAGGGGGTGAATAGGTGTACGGCTAATCTATTGAACAAAATGCGGAAATTAAAAACTTAATTGCAACAACACTTAATGCAACCAATAAGTGTAGCTGAATTCCCGATGAAGGGCTCTGGACTAACTCCTCTTGATTCCTCTGAATAAGAGTTGAGGCGCTATATGAAGCTCTCGTGGTTAAGCACAAGTGAGGCACACACAAACAAGCCAAGCATATAATGAATGAGCAATATGAAATGATGCAAGGCACAAAGTAAAGAGAGAGTTAGAGAGTTAATAGATCAATCGCTAACACACGGATATGTTTCGAGGTTCGAGCACCCAGCTCTACGTCCCCACCTTCATACAGAAGGATTTCCACTAACTTGTCCACACAGGACTCCCACACAGGGAACCTCCGTTGAGGATTTGGGCAATACAATAACCGGGAGTACACAACTCCTCTCTTTACAAACACAACCTCTATACTTAGAGGTTAGGCACAAAGCCACCACAAAACTCAATCAACCTCACAAATAAGGGATAGGCACAAAGCCAACAACCAATCAACCTCTCACTAGAGGGATAGGGCACAAAGCCACAACTCCAAATCAACCTCTACACAAGAGGGATAACACAAAGTAGTACGGTTTACAACTTAGTGATCAAAAGACCACAAACCAATTCTTTTCCCACAAAAACAAAGATCCTATAGATAGGATAGAATAATAAGCTCAAGTGTGAGAAAAACTAAAGGAAAGGAAAATAAATATTCAAAGAAAATCCTTGGGAAAAACAAGAAATAAGGATGAAGAAGATGAACCAAAAACACTTTTCTCTAAATCACTTTTCTTTGATTTTCCAAACCATAGAAAAACACCAAATCAAGTGTAAACTTTAGAGTCCAAAACTACTTTTGATTGCCGCAAAAACACTAGTAAGATCAGAAAATAAGCTCTCCAAAAACTTATTGAAAACAGTGAAGAGAAAACCCATTTATATAGCCATTTGAAAAACTAGCCGTTGGCAACTAATTATGGTCAGAATTGACCATCCGGTCGACCGGTCAACGGTCGAAATTTGACCGTTGCCAACCTCCGGTCGACCGCCTGGTCGACCGTCCTTACCCGAGAGTAAGGATACTTCAGTCGGTCGACTGCACGGTTGACCGGCCAAACCAAATGGCCTTGTGCACGCTTTGTGCACATTCGGTCGACCGTTCCGGTCGATCGGCTCCTGGTCTGGTCGACCGGTCGGTCGACCGCCAGAGCCTGGCAGGGCTATTAATGGATTTGAAAACTAGGTTTTTAATTGCCAAATAAATCCCATAAAATCTCTAAAAATCCACAAAAATAATTTCAGTATAATACTTTGATATATAAATATGTGTGGAAAAATTCAACACATATTTCAAACAATTTGAACCATTTTTGTGACTTAGAAATTTTGCCGAAAACAAAATCCGTATTTTCCAAAACTTGGATTTTTGAATTGAAAATTCGTTTTGTCCAAAACTCATCCAAATACAAAAACATGATATTTGAAACAACTTGAAGCATATAGTATATGGATATAATCCAATATACATATAAAGATATATATATCAATGTTTTAGACAAATAAATCCAAAAATACGTTTTGTTAAAATACCAAAACACCAAACTCATGAAATAGACTATCAAACTAAGTTTGTTTGAATAGGTGAAGCATACATGTATATAGAACAAATCTAATATACATTAAATCATGTAAACTTGTTTGATTTTATCTATACATAAAAATCATGATCGGTTAAACCAAAAACCGAAAACCAATAAACATGAAACTTTAAACAAGTGCGTGTGTTGTGAACTTGAGCATATCACACTATCTAATCTTAACAAATGGATTTAAAACATAAACTAAACTATGTACCGAAGTCTTCTTATAGAGCGCCGTCTCCAAGTCGATTCGATCCAAACGTGATCCACCGTGCTTGACTCCAACGAGTGCTAGATATGAACTTTGACGCTCGGGCTCTTGAATCACCATGTGAAAGCTCCAAAACATCTTTGTTGAAGCTAATCACCTACTAATATCTTGGTTAAGTATCTGAAACTAAACATCACAAGATTATTAGTAAACTATAACTACATGAGTTAGTCATCATCAAAACTAGAGTGGAAGGCCTCTGGGCCAACAATCTCCCCCTTTTTGATGATGACAAAACTCATGGAGTTATATATACATGGATTAAAGTTAAGCTTCAAAGAAGCTCCCCCTTAACTCATGCGTAGCAATAAACAATAAATATATGCAATGAATACTAAACATGGATATGCATCAACATGCATAAAAACAATGAAACAGACATGCTCTTGATACCAAACATGAAACAGACATGCTCTTGATACCAAACTTTTAAAATAAATTCATTTACCTTTTTAAAATAAACATGTTCTTAAATAATTACTTTTGATACCAATAAAAATTTCAATAAAAAAACTTAAGCTCTTGATACCAATCAATAAAACAAAATTCTTGATACAAATTGGAAAGATAATCACTAAAAGCTTTTGATACCAACAATAAAAAATATCAATATGAATATCAATAATAAACAATAAACATGCATATTAAATAATAAACATGCATATAAACTCATGCATATAAACTCAAATACTTCTCCCCCTTTTTGTCAATCATCAATAAAGAGGTCAAAGAAAATAATAAAAATAATGTTCTCCCCCTTTTTGTCTTAAACAAAAATAATATCAATAAGGGGTCAAATCAAAACAAAACTTTATGATACCAATTGTAAGAAAAAATATATCAATTTCATTCATCATGATATCAATAAAATAAATAAAACATACCAATTGAAGGTACATAAAACAAATGTTTTTAATATATACCATTGTAAGTAAATAAATCATTTTAAAGTATTTAATCAAAAAGTTTGATACCAATTGTAAGTAAACTTATAGATAATCTTGATACCAATATGTAAAGATTAGTACCAATTGAAAGTAATTTTTTTTATTAAAAGCATATGATACCAAAAATAATCAATATCATTTTTTATTATCATATTTCAACATAAAGTGTGGGAGTAAAATATCAATTAAAAGATGAAATATAAATTTTCTCCCCTTTATGAAATACCAAATAAAATGATGCATAAGCTTGTATAAGATACCAATTGAAACATAATCAATTGAAATATAATAGTCATTTGAAATCAAGCTTAGCATAACCAAAATTTGTGCTCAAGGATATAGAGATATAGTAAGTACAAATAAATCATATATATATGTATGGAAAATTGAATACCAATCGAAATTGATACTATTTGAAGTGTAATCATACATATATAGAAACATATATGAGTATACGAAAAAAATGTCAATAGTGATACCAATTGAAAAGATCCAATGATACCAATTGAAACACAATAAGATCAAGTGTATAACTCATATTACCTACCACCCATTTTATGCACATGTTTAATAGAATTTTTAATAATAAGCATACAAGGCATGGTCGCCCAACCAACCGCCCTTAAATGGAAAGGGTTTTAAAAAATAGGTTTGAAAATAGTTTAGCATAATTGAAAACTCTTCCAAAATGAAGAATACGAACTAGTTATAAGAAAAATTTGTAAACTAGTATTAAATCCTTCAAGTAAGGAATAAAACAAAAATATATTTCATGAAACATGAAAATCACTCAACAGTTGACACTCAAAAGATATAAAGCTCGTATAGGACTCATGAAAACAAAATCATGAGAAAACTTCAAATAATGTGAGTGTATAAGAGTTATGTGAAGAATATAGTCATGAAATTAGGCAATCAAGCTCAATAAGAAATTCCTTAAAAACATGAAAGTCATCAACACTAGAATTCTTCAAAAGTATATGTATGTCATGTACAAACTAAAGTATACATACATATCCAAAACATAACGAGTCCACAAAAGTATATGCATAAAGGCAAGTGGCTCAAGGATGTATATGTATAGCTAATAGTTTAGACACAATATACATATACATGAAGCTAAACATATAAACATGAAAAATATGTAGAAAATGAGAACATAAGTCAAATGCATGAATCATCAAAACTAGGCTATACTAGTACATCTAATGAGTATAAATGAGCTTTTAAGCACAAACATATAATGATCTATTTGTGGCTCACTAGTTGTACAAGTATATATCCAAGTCTTAATGAAAACAAACATCTAAATATATATTCAAATCATGAAGTATCAAAATAAAAAACTCATAAACATACATATGATCATTATGTACATGCATATGCATAGATCTAGGACATACACATTAGTTAAAACAAATGTGAGAACACAGAGATATAAATCCATATTAAACATGGGTATCTCAAATAACTAAACATGTATATCACTAATCTAAATATCATGGCATATAACATACTAATCATGAAACATCAAAACATGCTAAAAATCAATGATATGAAAAGCGTGTAAACTGATAGGTAGTAAAAAGTGCATATTTATCATCACATTTACTATCATATTTCCCTATTTATTCTTTTAATTATGCACTATTACTAATGTTTTGTTATTTAATGTGTGCAGGCCTTGAATAATTATTTAAATAAAAGAATAAAACCTAAATAAAGCCCAAAAAGCCCATGTGCAAGCCCATGTGCAAAAGTTGTAGTAATTTAGAAGTTTCTTATTATCTAACCTAATCTAAACTTGAATTTTTAAACTCTTTATTTAAAATCTAAGTGAGGAAAAGGAAGGATAAGAAAGAACTCCTAATTGCTAAAAGAAGAGAAAAAGGATGGACTTCTACTCAACTCTAGTTGCTTGCAGGACAAGGCTAAAGATAAAAGGAGAAGAGTGCAAAGATAAAAATTCGTTTTAAAAGATTTGGATTTAGGGTAACTTGCTTCCCAAGTTATCCCGAATTTTCAAGATAAAAGAGTCGGTATGCCAAATCCAGAAGGATATACCCAGATGGACGGACCAGAGGAGGCCACGCGCGAAAGCGCGTGGCCAGAAGCCAATCTATGGCCGCGGAAACGCGGCCATAGCGGCGTTCCCGCGGCAATACGGATGAGATTGGGTACGTGCTTTCGTGGAGGAGTTGTACCGGGACTCTACTTCTTCCAGCTCCTATAAATACCCCTGCAGATCAACAGAGAAGGGCGTCGAGTACAGAAACGAACTTAGGGTTTTTCTTAGGCTAATTTTTAGATTGTAACCTAGGTTTTTATTTTCTTCATGTAATTTTTGTTTTACTATGTAACTGAGAGGAGAGGATACTTTCATGGAGGAAGGAGATCAAGCTTATACTGAGGTGACATCAGTGTAAGTAAATCTTTTCTTCTATTATTAATTGAATCAAATTGAAGTTTCTATTTCTTCTATTCTTGTTTTATTTTTGTTTCCCTCTTTTGTGTTTGTGGATCCAAATGAACCGATAGCCTCAAAGTTACCTTCTCCTTGCAAGTGCCGTTGATGGCTTATGGAGATGAACATCTATTTCTATGGTAGTCTAGCTCGCCCTTTTTATTTCATAGTGTAAATCGGGAATAGGGAAGATCTCATCTGTCATGCTTCGCTCGCCTTCAAGTAAAGGTATATCGTTGATACGGGTAAAAGGCAAACAGGCGCAGAAGAGGTAAGTATTTTTTTCTAGTTATTAGTTTTCTTTCTTTTATTTCTTTAGATTAGATTACCAACACCACAATATTCCAATCTCTTCCACTCTTTTTCATTGTAAATATCATTATAAATATTATTGTAAGTATCATTGTAAATAAAAGAAAACTTACTAAAAAAGCTTCCATCGCTAGTCCTCCCTGTGGATCACGACCCGCATAGCCACTTGGTATAGCGGTAGAATTGAGCACCTTGCACTACTGTTTTAAAAATTCTAAAATTCTGTATTTTTGTGCAGGTAAAATCTCAATCAAAATTTTGGTGCCGTTGCCGGGGAGGGACGGTAAGTTATTCTCTAAAAAAACTAATTATTGATTTATTTATTTTTTTTTTTGTTTGCAGGTTCGGAGAACAGGAAACCTAACAGTAGCAAAGGACATATAGCAACTCTGTGCCTCTGCCCTCGAAGGCAGAGCAGCAGAGCCTACTACAGAGCCGCGTTTGAGCGACAATTGCCGCGTTTTCGCGGCCTGAGTAGTGAACTACTCATTGTGTTTTCTGCAGGTTGCTGGAAATTTAAAGTTAGACTTGCTGTTCTGTTAAATTTTCTCTGTAATCACCCTGCACACTACTAATTAATTAACAGTAACCTATTTATTGGGAAAAAGTTAGACTCTTGCATCATAGGCACGTGTCTATTTAATTTTTTAATTCTGTTGAAGAGTGCTGGCGACGAGGTACGTTTGCATTGCATATAGATTAGGAAACACTCTTGGCTGATTTACTGCTTTTTGAGTGATTACTTATCTACTGCTTTACACGTACACAAAAAAATTTAAGGGCATAACCCATAAATAACATAAGGTGGGAATTTCATCACCTTTCCTTGGCCCACAAATCATCTCCGTTGCACTCACAACCCTAACCCTAAATAAAAATTGACTAGACATTGGCCCTAAGGACATCTCGGACTCAATTAGGAGATTATCCTAAGGGGAAACGGTGTTGGAATTGTTGGCCCAAAGGCCTATCACCCTAGTTTTGATGATGATCAACTCATGAAGTTATGATTACTAATGATCTTGTGTTTAATTAGTGACAGATTCATTATCAAGATCTTAGTAGGTGCATAGCTCAACAAAGGATTAAATGTCAAGATTTGGAGCTAGCACGGGGTGATCCAAGGAGCTTTGGATCAAGCTTGGACCAAGTCAAGAAGATGAGAAGCCTTCAAGTGAAGACTTCAAGAAGATGAAGACTTGTGTCGAGGTATAAGATTTTGTTTTTGTTTTAGTTAAAATGTAAAGGATAGATAGTTGGTGGATTGCTCAAGTTCATATCACACACACACTCTTGATTTATGTGTTTTCATAAAAGATTTTTAGTTTTAGAAAAATACCGTTTTAGTTTTTGATGTTTCAAATATACATGTGTTTTTAACCAAAACCTTTTTAGAACTCTCGTCCGTCCTGCTGATCTGCTCGACACACTTTTAGTTTTCTAGTCATAACTTTTGATTCCTATATTCAATTAACATGATTTATATTGCATTTTAAAGATGACTTTCAGAGCTACATTTAATATTCAATAATCATTTTCTGATTTAAATGTTAAGAATGTCAAATATTGGGTTGAAGTCTGAAAAACAGTTTTCAGTTTCTGATTTGATATCTTTTAGTATTTTATTCATAACTTTCAATTCCGAATTGATATTGATTTGATTTAAGTTGCATTAGAAAGAAGACTTCAATATCTACAAATTCATCCTATATACTTATTCCCAAATTCGAACGTTTTAGACCTCAAAACTGTGCTCCAAGTTAACCCATTGCACAGAGGTCGGTCGACCGGGCCGGTCGACCGACGTGCACAAAACTGTGCACGTCTGGCAGTTTTGTGCGGTCGACCGGGCCGGTCGACCGGAACTGAGAGCAGTGCTCTCTGTTCTTCTCGGTCGACCGGGCCAGTCGACCGGAGGCTGTAACGGTCAGTTTTTTGACCGTTACCGGTCGACCGGGCGGTCGACCGGCAGCTCTGACAGACCCCAACGGTCAGATTTTTTCTGACCTCTATAAAGGGGGTTTTGTCATTGTTTTGAGCCAAGATTTTAGGAGAGCTTTTGTCCAGTTATTTCCATTCTTTTAGCAGAGTTTTCTCCATAAAATAGAGTGCCAATATTTCCTATCAATAGGGATTTTATCAAGAGAGTGTTTATTGTGATTTCTTGAGTTTTCCATCAAAGTTCTTTCCTTGATTTCTCACACTACACTTGAGCATCCATAGTTATATCTATCCTATAGGAGAGTGTTGTAGTGAGAATTTTGTTAGGTGATCAAGTGTTTAGATCACCAAGATCTTTCTTTGTATTTGAGGAAGCGGGCAAGTGTGCTCGCGGTGTTTTGAGTTCGGGTGCGGACTTGTTGTACGAGGTGCGGCCTCGACGAGCCGGTGGGCTTGTGGTGTGTAAGGGACTTTGGGAGTCCGAGGGCTTGTAGGTGTTGCGGCACCAAGGAGAGATCCGGTTGGATCGTGCATAGTGGAAATCCTTCGTGTGTTGAAGGCGGGGATGTAGAGCAAGTGTGCTCGAACCTCGAAACAAACCCTTTGTGTTTGCGATTGCTCACTCTTGCTCTCTTACTCTTTTTGTCTCTCTTATATCTTGCATTACTTTATAGTCTTTATCTCTTATATGCATGATATACCTTTGTGCTCATAATTGCTATACTTGCTTGGGATTGTTATTAACACTAGTATTCAACCAAGAGAGCCAACGCGGCACCTCAACCCATTCAAGGGGAATCTAGAGGAGTTTGTCCAGAGCCTCGCAAGGGGAATTCGGCAACACTCTTGTGTTATACATAAGTGTTGAATTAAAAGAAGTTTAATTTGGTCAACTTAGTTTTAATTCCGCATTATTTGTTCATAAGTGACCATTAGATTAGCCATCACCTATTCACCCCGCCCTCTAGGTGATCTTACAATTGGTATCAGAGCCAAGTGCTCTTGATATTGGGTCTAACAACCTAGAGTTAAAGATCCTCCTTTAGGCTAATCACAATATTTTGTACACACACCATGGACTTCATGTCACCACCCACCTTTGACACTCTTAACATCCAAATTTGGAAGGTTAAGATGTCTTTGTTCCTCAAAGGACTTGGCCTTAGTGTATATCTTGCCACAACTAATAAAGAATATTGCTTAAATGGTAAGAACATTGAGGCTAATGCAAAAGCCCTACATGCTTTAGTATCTTGCTTAGATAATGATTATTTGTCTAAGATGACTAATCTTGATTCGGCTTTTGTAGTATGGAACACCCTCATCTCCCTTGGCGAAAAGGATCTATACTATGCGGGGAGCGATTCGGACGTTGGAAGCGACATCTCCAACGTATGCTATATGGTCCAAGGGGATAAACCCCTTGAGGTAACTTCCGAATCCGAGGAAGATGATATTATGTCATATGATGAGCTCAATTCATTTTGCCAATTATTGCTTGAGAAATATGACATGAAAAAGAAAGAAATTAAAAATTTGAAAAAGGACATTGCTTGCATGCATGAAGAACATGACTCATTTAGAGATAACATTGCATGCTTAGAATTAGAAAATAATAATTTGAAAAAGGATTTTGATTGCATGCTTAAAGAAAATGATTCTTTTAAATCTAAGGTTGCATGCTTAGAAAAGAAAAATAAAGATTTGAAAAATGAGAATGTTTCCTTGATTACTAAATTGAATGATTTATGTGAAGGGAACACTATTTTGAAAAATAAGATTGATTTGGTGGAAAAACAAAAGGAAGAAGTTTTTCAAGAAAATAAATCTTTGAAAAGAAAATTTATTGAAAAAGAAAAAGATTTTGTTTCTCAGAAGAAAAAGAAAAATGATTCTTTATCTCATCATGCTTTTCATGCCACAACTAATGAGATTAAGAATTTGAAAAATAAAATGGAGAATTTGAGTTCAACTTTGAACTCTTGTGCATTCAATCATACTAGATTGGAATCCTTGTTTCAAAAGAAACAAGTTCCTCATACTCATGCACATCATCATCATGACCATGCTTATGATGCACATCATGCTCACATTCCCACTCATAAGTATGCTAAGGTGTACACATGTACACATTGTGGCCGCAAAGGCCATCTAAGAAAATTTTGTTATGAAAGGTTAAATGTTCTTATTTTTGATAAAAATAAAAATGCTTGGGTTCCTTACAAGACTAACCCCATAGGACCCAAGAAAATATGGGTACCAAAACCCCCACCTTTTGCTTGTGATGTAGGTGAGGGCTCTCTCAAAACGTGAGAGGGATGGTACCTTGGTAGTGGATGCACTTGGACATGATGGACATACTTTTGGGTTGCATCGCTATCAAGGAGCTTTGGTGGATCAACCACCATGCTAGGAGCTTTGGAGTTGGTAACAATTTCTAAACTCCTATTTCATTTATGTACATGCTTATTCATTCATAATATTCATAGCATGTTCATATTTTAAGATATTTTTGGTGTTTCATGTGGTATATACTAGTTTAAGTGTAGTTTCTATCAAAACTTGTATTATACATGTACAAATAGTGAATTACAATTGACTCATATATATTTGAACTTCATGCTCATTTGTGTCCACTATATGCATGTGTATAGGCTAGTTTTGATGATTCGGTCATTTATACTTGTTATGCCTATCCTTGATTTTACTTCATGTATATGTGTGTTTAATTCAAATCTAATAAATATGCATGTATACCCTTGAGTCATTTGCCTTCATGCAATATATATTGGACTCTTTTAGATTTGGGATATGTATGGATATTGTTAGAATTGGATAAATCATACATATACCATGAAGATTAGTATTTTAAATAATAAAAAAAAAAATGATTTTTCATGTTTTTGATTTATATTAAAGATTAAAACATTTGTACAACAAAATGTGATTTATGATCTTTTTGAGCTTGAATGACTATTTTCATAAAGCATTGCTAAATACAAAATACTTTATGAAAAATATATGATTTGTTTTAAGATGAAAAATAAGATTCTCATGAGATTCATGCTTCACTTTCTATTTTCATGAAAATACCATTTACATAACCTTTGAACACTCATCTTTTATGATAAAAGATAATTTTTGAGCTTTATGGAATATGAGTGCTTGAACTTTTATGTATTTAGTATTATTCATGGAAAACATTTGACTTTGTATTTTTGAAGGATCTTTAACTAGTTTGTCAAAAATCCATTTAAACTAGTTATATATTCTTCAAGTTGATTCACATGATCCTATTTTTAATCATATGGATAAATTCTTTTGTATTCTCAAAATTTATTTGATGCTTCATGATTTGAATATTAGTTTAAATGTTAGTATTTGTCAACACTTGGATTTATACTTGTACACATTATGGATCACAAATAAATCTATATATGATTGGGTTTGAATGCTTATTTGTGCCCATTAGGTGTGTTAGTATAGCCTAAGTTTTGATTATTATTACATTTTAAACTTGTATTCCCATTTTGGATTTATGCTATGATCGTGTGCTTTCATTTCATGTATATGTTTGTCTTGCCAAAATATTAAGATATACATGGATACTTCTTGAGTCATTTGCCTTTCATGCAAACCTATATATAGACTCAAATGTGTTTTAAGGATATGTATGTATACTTAATGTCTTGTCAAAACATACATATATCTTGAAATATAAATTTTTGTTTTAATAAAAATTTTTGTAATTTTTCAATAAAATTTTTGTGATGGATTTCATGATTTCAAAATTTTAAGGAATATTGAGTTTTATTGCTATTTTTCATGATACCATGTTCCACATAACACTATCACACTCACTTCTTTTTGATATGGACCTTATGGATAGAGTGCTTTTTAGTGCCTTGTGTTTCATTGGTATTTCATGAAAAACTTGTGACTTATTCCTTGATTGAAGAATTTCGTACTAGTTGTTAAACACCTTCATTTAACTAGTTCGAATTCTTCATGTGGTAGATTTTATGATATATACACTTAAGCTTAATCTTACATATTGACTTACAATGTTAATTTTACAATTGGTATATTACTCACATTTTGGTTCCTATATATGTATGCCCTAATTTTCAAATTGGTCTTAACTATTCACATACATATATATGATTTTCATGTGCTTGCTTTACAATTGATTTACATTCTTAAAGCACAAAAGTTTATGCGAAGTTAAGTTAACACCTTATATTAACTATGCATAAGCTTATGGAAAATAAAAAGATTTTATTTTAGATCTTTCATTTGGTATCAATATGCTTCAACTTCAAATTTGATTATATGATTACAATTGATATCAATATGTTTGAAACATTAAAAGTTTTTGCAATGATAACTTGATATCACACATCTTCAAGTGCTATTTTCTATTGGTATCAAAATTACAAATTATGATTGGTTCAAAATTTGTTTTATTGGGAAAAGTTCAAAATTTTGTTTTTTTTTAAAAAAAAAAAATGTTTTGTTTTGTATTTCCTATATGCAAGGAGAGCTTAACATCTCTCTTACATATATATTCATGTTGAGTATATTATAAATTGAGGAGCTTGACATCTCTTCTTTATATGATATACGTGTGTAGGGGGAGCTTCACATCTCCTTCTATGCATTACATAGTTGTGTTGTGTGAATTAGGGCTTCACATCCCTCTTTCATGCAATGCACATTGTAGGGAAGCTAACTTAACGTCTTCCTCTTCATGAATGTATATCGCATATAAATCTTTATTGGTTGATTTGTATACCCCTCCTTATTTCTTTGTTTTTGACAAAAAGGGGGAGAAAATTTTTTTTGATTTGTTTTTACTTTGAACCCTTTGTTGATGATTGACAAAAGGGGGAGAAGTATTTGAGTATATATGCATGTTTTCTTTACTTAAGGGGGAGAAGTATTTGTCTTCCTGTTAGTTATGCATATATGTTTTTTTGTATTGGTTTGCAAATAATAGGAGAAAAAGATTTGTTTTTGTGTTATCTCCATTCATTTGCATACATGTCATGTGCTTCATTGTCATATCTTTATCATTTATTTGATATGCATGAGTTAAGGGGGAGCTTCTTTGAAACTTTACTTTAATCCATGCATATATAACTTCATGAGTTTTGTCATCATCAAAAAGGGGGAGATTGTTGGCCCAAAGGCCTATCACCCTAGTTTTGATGATGATCAACTCATGAAGTTATGATTACTAATGATCTTGTGTTTAATTAGTGACAGATTCATTATCAAGATCTTAGTAGGTGCATAGCTCAACAAAGGATTAAATGTCAAGATTTGGAGCTAGCACGGGGTGATCCAAGGAGCTTTGGATCAAGCTTGGACCAAGTCAAGAAGATGAGAAGCCTTCAAGTGAAGACTTCAAGAAGATGAAGACTTGTGTCTAGGTATAAGATTTTGTTTTTGTTTTAGTTAAAATGTAAAGGATAGATAGTTGGTGGATTGCTCAAGTTCATATCACACACACACTCTTGATTTATGTGTTTTCATAAAAGATTTTTAGTTTTAGAAAAATACCGTTTTAGTTTTTGGTGTTTCAAATATACATGTGTTTTTAACCAAAACCTTTTTAGAACTCTCGTCCGTCCTGCTGATCTGCTCGACACACTTTTAGTTTTCTAGTCATAACTTTTGATTCCTATATTCAATTAACATGATTTATATTGCATTTTAAAGATGACTTTCAGAGCTACATTTAATATTCAATAATCATTTTCTGATTTAAATGTTAAGAATGTCAAATATTGGGTTGAAGTCTGAAAAACAGTTTTCAGTTTCTGATTTGATATCTTTTAGTATTTTATTCATAACTTTCAATTCCGAATTGATATTGATTTGATTTAAGTTGCATTAGAAAGAAGACTTCAATATCTACAAATTCATCCTATATACTTATTCCCAAATTCGAACGTTTTAGACCTCAAAACTGTGCTCCAAGTTAACCCATTGCACAGAGGTCGGTCGACCGGGCCGGTCGACCGACGTGCACAAAACTGTGCACGTCTGGCAGTTTTGTGCGGTCGACCGGGCCGGTCGACCGGAACTGAGAGCAGTGCTCTCTGTTCTTCTCGGTCGACCGGGCCAGTCGACCGGAGGCTGTAACGGTCAGTTTTTTGACCGTTACCGGTCGACCGGGCGGTCGACCGGCAGCTCTGACAGACCCCAACGGTCAGATTTTTCTGACCTCTATAAAAGGGGGTTTTGTCATTGTTTTGAGCCAAGATTTTAGGAGAGCTTTTGTCCAGTTATTTCCATTCTTTTAGCAGAGTTTTCTCCACAAAATAGAGTGCCAATATTTCCTATCAAAAGGGATTTTATCAAGAGAGTGTTTATTGTGATTTCTTGAGTTTTCCATCAAAGTTCTTTCCTTGATTTCTCACACTACACTTGAGCATCCATAGTTATATCTATCCTATAGGAGAGTGTTGTAGTGAGAATTTTGTTAGGTGATCAAGTGTTTAGATCACCAAGATCTTTCTTTATATTTGAGGAAGCGGGCAAGTGTGCTCGCGGTGTTTTGAGTTCGGGTGCGGACTTGTTGTACGAGGTGCGGCCTCGACGAGCCGGTGGGCTTGTGGTGTGTAAGGGACTTTGGGAGTCCGAGGGCTTGTAGGTGTTGCGGCACCAAGGAGAGATCCGGTTGGATCGTGCATAGTGGAAATCCTTCGTGTGTCGAAGGCGGGGATGTAGAGCAAGTGTGCTCGAACCTCGAAACAAACCCTTTGTGTTTGCGATTGCTCACTCTTGCTCTCTTACTCTTTTTGTCTCTCTTATATCTTGCATTACTTTATAGTCTTTATCTCTTATATGCATGATATACCTTTGTGCTCATAATTGCTATACTTGCTTGGGATTGTTATTAACACTAGTATTCAACCAAGAGAGCCAACGCGGCACCTCAACCCATTCAAGGGGAATCTAGAGGAGTTTGTCCAGAGCCTCGCAAGGGGAATTCGGCAACACTCTTGTGTTATACATAAGTGTTGAATTAAAAGAAGTTTAATTTGGTCAACTTAGTTTTAATTCCGCATTATTTGTTCATAAGTGACCATTAGATTAGCCATCACCTATTCACCCCCCCTCTAGGTGATCTTACAGGAATTTGACTCTTGTCAAATCAGTGTCTAGGAAGGGGATTGAGGGCCGAAAGCCCGAAGGTTGGTGGTTACTTAATTAAGGAACGTCTTTGATGGAAAACCTCCCACCAATCTTGCCCTGACCTGGCTGATTAACTTGTGGTCAAAGTCTGCATTATACCTCCCGTGGACAGTCTAACCAGTTAGGAGTCGTCTAGGTCATAGGTCTACCCTAACTTAGTTTAGAAATTTTTTTTTATTTTTCCTTTGTTTGCTTATTTGTTTGTTTTTTGTTTGTATTGTGTGATATGGCTTATAACAACAATTTTTCCAATTTTAATCCATATTACACACCAACCACTTTTTCGGATATTACCAACCCGGCATATCATAACTTTGACCAACCTAGTGTGCTGGAGTGGTCTTATCCGAATGAATATAACCCATGCCCCCCATCTTATGACCATAATTTTCACAACAATTTCAACTCTTCACAGAGTCTATGGGGATTCGCCTCCCCCGAGTCTAATTTTCACCCAACTTGTCCTCCTTATCCGCCTTGTACATAATATTTCCAAGATTCATACTCAGTTCCACTAGTTCATAATAGAAAACCATCTATCTTGAAAATGATGAGTATGCATGAGTCCAAGCAACAATCACCATCAATCTTGGACATGATGATTCGTGAGTCCAAGCAACAATCACAGAATCTGACTGACTCACAATTTCACCACGATTGTCACAACAACACTTCATCTTTTCAAGTCCAATCACAACAAAACGATGAACCAATCGACTATGAAAAGATGCTTGAAGCCATGACTCAGGCTAGAATCGCTCGTGATCATGACATAGATATGATGGTTCAAACTTTACGTTCTCACCGTTCGGCCATTTCTGATGTCGCTAACCATTCTATTAGAGCTGAAGAGTCACGTTGCTTTGGAAAACAAGATTCTATTTCAGTACACTTATTTGAACTTGCCCAAATTCCAATTTTGAAAATGACAGTGATAGTTTGGCAAGTTATTCATTTCCTAAAATAGAACTTGAGAATGACTATGATTCTGACACTCAACTTGGTTATTCAATTCTACTTCCTGATTCAATAATGACTCCGGTGTCTTCACCTGATTTCAATTCTCTCGAGTCAACATTGGATCCTGTGCTAATTCATAATGAAATTGAATCACTCAACTTTGATGATCATCATATTGAACTTGACCAATTTCATACTTTTGAAAGTCCTATTGACAAATTGGCAAGTTCTCATTTTTATGAAATTGAACTCAATGAAAAATGTGACCTAAATTCTCAAATTTGTGCTCCAGTTCAAATTCTCGAATGAATATTGACTCCTGTTTTGTTACCCGATTTGAGTAATATTTTAGAGTCAGTTTTGATTCCCACACCTGTCATTCTTGAACTTGAATCACCAATATTAAGTCACATTTCATTGTGGGAAAATAAATGTGGACTAGAGTTTCAACTTCTTGATTTGGACCCATTTCTTGAACCAAGCTCGACCCCTGAACCTTTACTTGACTTAAGTCACTTTCCTGAGTTGTTATTAGTTCCCGTACTTCCTCAGTCCAAGTCAATCATTTTATCATTTCACACTCCATTTTGGGACAAGGCGGTTGACAAAATTGACTCCGAAAATAATTATGAAATTTGAAAATTAGATGGGGTGAAGTTTTTAATAAAAAATATTCATACATACATCATTTTAGTGGGTTATACAAGAGAGATTTCTGGTGGGTTCCTCCGAACTCCACAAAAATTCGATTAGGCCGCATTTCGTGGACCAATTAGACCACCACCGGAACCACCACCTTAAGGTAATATTTTCCTTCCCTTTCTTCTTTTTCATGCATCTATGCATTAATTCATACATTGAGGATAATGCATGAGATAGGTGTGGGGGGAGGATTTACTAACATACTAACATAGTTAGATACTAACTAACAAAATTAAAAAAAACTTTTTGAAAAGAGACAATATTTTGACCTATCTTTTGAAAGAAATCTAAGTTAGTCTTAAGAATTAGGAAAATCATGATTAGGATTTCTAAAAACTTGGTCAAAATAAATAAATTGTCGAATTTTTAGGTATAGGAGGAAAAATTGAATAAATAATTAGTCTTGATTTTTACCTTAATGAAATGTGCATACCTAATACATTTACATATCTAGGATTCTAAGACAAAGACTCTTGTGCCTTATAAAAATAATAATAAAAAAAATCAAAGAAATTCACTAATTAAGCTGGATACATGTGCCTCAAGAAGCATAAGTATTCACGCCTAAAGGTGATTTTATAAATAAAGTCCTTAGTTTTGTGGCCTAGTTCACTCGAGTCCTTAAGTCCGTGGGGTGTTTTCTCACCCGGTGCCCTAAAGCCAACCGGTTTGGGAGCCACCGACTTTAGGTTCGCTACATGGGTGGATTAGAAAGCCTAAGAAAACCAGAAAATATTATTTATATATGTACTAACACATCTAATAGTCAATTAGTTAGGTATGAGGGCCTCAAGAAGCCTTGATGCTTACACGAAAGAAAATTAGATGAGTTATACATATTAAAAAAAAGAGAAAATAATAATAAAGAGGCATGAGAGTCCAAGTTAAAGAATTCCTAGTAAAGATTCACAAAGATGCATATGACTTTTGGTAACGAAAAAGACTATACAAAATTCAATTTTGATTCTTACCTAAAATAGATAACAATTTATTATATAAAGACTAAGTTTAAGAATGAATAAAAATGATAATCCTAAAACTTATAGACTACTTAGTCTCTTCAAACATATTTCAAATATTTTCCTTTTTTACGGATTTTGTTGGTGTAATCCGCTGAAAACCCTCACGAGACAACACTCGTCCTCTAGGGTAATCTAGAGGTTTAACGGCTTGTTGCACATGCTAAGTGCAATCGTGATGCCTACGAAAGTGAGTTAAAATAGATTAGTTTTTCTTCTCTTATTCTTTTTGATTTTACTCGAGGACAAGTAAAAAGATAAGTGTGGGGGTGTGATAGGTAGTAAAAAGTGCATATTTATCATCACATTTACTATAATATTTTCCTATTTATTCTTTTAATTATGCACTATTACTAATGTTTTGTTATTTAATGTGTGCAGGCCTTAAGTAATTATTTAAATAAAAGAATAAAGCCTAAATGAAGCCCAAAAAGCCCATCTGCAAGCCCATGTGCAAAAGTTGTAGTAATTTAGAAGTTTCTTATTATCTAACCTAATCTAAACTTAGATTTTTAAACTCTTTATTTAAAATCTAAGTGAGGAAAAGGAAGGATAAGAAAGAACTCCTAATTGCTAAAAGAAGAGGAAAAAGATGGACTTCTACTCAACTTTAGTTGCTTGCAGGACAAGGCTAAAGATAAAAGGAGAAGAGTGCAAAGATAAAAATTCGTTTTAAAAGATTTGGATTTAGGATAACTTGCTTCCCAAGTTATCCCGAATTTTCAAGATAAAAGAGTCGGTATGCCAAATCCAGAAGGATATACCCAGATGGACGGACCAGAGGAGGCCACGCACGAAAGCGCGTGGCCAGAAGCCAATCTATGGCCGCGGAAACGCGGCCATAGCCGCGTTCCCGCGGCAATACGGATGAGATTGGGTACGTGCTTTCGTGGAGGAGTTGTACCGGGACTCTACTTCTTCCAGCTCCTATAAATACCCCTGCAGAGCAACAGAGAAGGGCGTCGAGTACAGAAACGAACTTAGGGTTTTTCTTAGGCTAATTTTTAGATTGTAACCTAGGTTTTTATTTTCTTCATGTAATTTTTGTTTTACTATGTAACTGAGAGGAGAGGATACTTTCATGGAGGAAGGAGATCAAGCTTGTACTGAGGTGACATTGGTGTAAGTAAATCTTTTCTTCCATTGTTAATTGAATCAAATCGAAGTTTCTGTTTCTTCTATCTTGTTTTGTTTTTGTTTCCCTCTTTTGTGTTTGTGGATCCAAATGAAACCGATAGCCTCAAAGTTACCTTCTCCTTGCAAGTGCCGTTGATGGCTTATGAAGATGAACATCTATTTCTATGGTAGTATAGCTCGCATTTTTTATTTCATAGTGTAAATCGGGAATAGGGAAGATCTCATCTGCCATGCTTCGCTCGCCTTCAAGTAAAGGTACATCGTTGATACGGGTAAAAGGTAAACAGGCGCAGAAGAGGTAAGTATTTTTTTAGTTATTAGTTTTCTTTCTTTTATTTCTTTAGATTAGATTACCAACACCACAATATTCCCTATCTCTTCCACTCTTTTTCATTGTAAATATCATTGTAAATATTATTGTAAATATCATTGTAAATAAAAGAAAACTTACTAAAAAAGCTTCCATCGCTAGTCCCTCCCTGTGGATCACGACCCGCATAGCTACTTGCTATAGTGGTAGAATTGAGCACCCTACACTATTGTTTTAAAATTTTTAAAATTCTGTATTTTTGTGCAGGTAAAATCTCAATCATAAACAATAAATGAGGAGTAAGGGATTGTTACCAAAACCATGAGGGCAACTCTCCATATCTCCAAAACAAGGTGGTCCTCCCACCAAACTCCCCTTGAAAGTGATGCATCCAAATAGTCCTCTTTTAAGCTCAGAACGCATCTACCTCAAGGCACCATCACTCTCACGTCATGCGAGAGCCCACACCTACATCAAATACAATAGGGGTGGTCTTTGGTACCCATACTCTTTTGGGTCCATGGGGGTTAGCTCCTTTCCTAACCAAAACAAATTTAGTTGCTAAATTTACATCATGTATCTTATTATAGTAAAATTTAGTAAGGTGGCCCTTACGTCCACAATGTGTACAAGTGTACACATGAGCATACATCGTATTATGGGAGTGAGCGTGGGAAACATGTGTATGCCGTGAATGGTGTGCATGCCTAGAAGGAACTTGTTTCTTTAGAAACATAGATTCCAAACGTGTATGGTTCATGACACAATGGCTCAAAGTGGAGCCCAAACAATCAACACTCTTCTTAAGCTTAGATATATTATTTTCAATCATGGAAGAAGAGGTGCATGCAATAGGTAAGTTAGAATGTGAAGCTACACTAGCATGGCAAACATGTGAATCTATATCATTTTCAAAGAAACATTTTTCTTTAAACAATCTTCCAATTCTTGTGAAATCAAATCAATTTTATTTTTCAAAGAAACATTTTTTAATACAAAATCAAGTTTTGAAGTTAAATTCTCATTTTTCTTCAAAACATTTTCACAATCATTTTTACTTTTCAAAATTTTGTTTTCATTAAGGACAAGATCAAGTTGGGATTTAAGTGAGTCACGTTCACTTGAAATCTCTTCCCTTTCTTGCAAAGCAATCTCAAGTCTAGAAGAAAAAATTTTATTTTCTTCTTTTAAACTAAGACTTTTCTTTTTCAAAAGTTTGTATTTTGAAATCAAATTTTCACAATTTTTAGCAAGTTCATCATTCATGGTTTGTGCCTCTAAACACTCATTGCAATAGGAACTAGTGCTAGCATCTAGTTGAGTTTCCGATTGTACCTCAAGGGAGTCATTACCTTGGACCATGAAGCAACGTTTGTCGGACTTGTCTCTCCTAGATCTCCTCTTATTATCGATAAGCGTTGGTAGCTCGGGAGATGTCAAAATGCTCCATACTGCAAAAGTGGACTCATAGTGAGAAAACACATGTAAATATTCTTTATCAAGAGATGCTCTAAGTGCCTTTAGAGCTAGTGCATTGGCCTCTATATGCCTGCTATCACTAAGATAGGATTCCTTGGTAATGGCAAGGTAAACTTTATAACCTAGGGTTTTTAAATGACAACTCATTAGAACCTTCCATATATCAAGTCTAAAGATATCAAACATAGGAGGGACATCCATGAGTGCAAACAATATGTGTGCAAATGTAAATGCAAATGTAGATTAGCAACCAAGATCACACTCCTAGGTGGTTAAATCTAATATCAAGAGCGTAGGCTCTGATACCAATTGAAAGTACACCTAGAGGGGAGGTGAATAGGTGTACGGCTAATCTAATGAACAAAATGTGGAAATTAAAAACTTAATTGCAACAACACTTAATGCAACCAACGAGTGTAACCGAATTCCTGGTGAAGGGCTCTGGACTAACTCCTCTTGATTCCTCTGAATAAGAGTTGAGGCGCTATATGAAGCTCTCGTGGTTAAGCACAAGTGAGGCACACACAAACAAGCCAAGCATATAATGAATGAGCAATATGAAATGATGCAAGGCACAAAGTAAAGAGAGAGTTAGAGAGTCAATGGATCAATCGCTAACACACAAATATGTTTCGAGGTTCGAGCACCCAGCTCTACGTCCCTGCCTTCACACAGAAGGATTTCCACTAACTTGTCCACACAGGACTCCCACACAGGGAACCTCCACTGAGGATTTGGGGAAATACAATAACCGGGAGTACACAACTCCTCTCTTTACAAACACAACATCTATACTTAGAGGTTAGGCACAAAGCCACCATAAAACTCAATCAACCTCACAAATGAGGGATGGGCACAAAGCCAACAACCAATCAACCTCTCACTAGAGGGATAGGGCACAAAGCCACCACTCCAAAATCAACCTCTACACAAGAGGGATAACACAAAGTAGGAGGGTTTACAACTTAGTGATCGAAAGACCACAAACTAATTCTTTTCCCACACAAACAAAGATCCTATAGATAGGATTGAATAATAAGCTCAAGTGTGAGAAAAACTAAAGGAATGGAAAATAAATATTCAAAGAAAATCCTTAGAAAAAACAAGAAATAAGGATGAAGAAGATGAACCAAAAACACTTTTCCCAAAATCACTTTTTTTGATTTTTCAAACCCTAGAAAAATACCAAATCAAGTGTAAACTTTAGAGCCCAAAACTTCTTTTTGATTGCTGCAAAAACACTAGTAAGATCAGAAAATAAGTTCTCCAAAAACTTGTTAAAAACAATGAAGAGAAAACCCATTTATATAGCCATTTGAAAAACTAGCCGTTGGCAGCTAATTATGGTCAGAATTGACCATCCGGTCGACTTGCCAACGGTCGAAATTTGACCGTTGCCAACCTCCGGTCGACCGTCCTTACCCGAGAGTAAGGATACTTCAGTCGGTCGATCGCACAGTCGACCGGCCAAACCAAATGGCCTTGTGCACGCTTTGTGCACATTCGGTCGACCGTTCCGGTCGACCGCCAGAGCCTGGCGGGGCTGTTAAGGGATTTGAAAACTAGGTTTTTAATTGCCATATAAATCTCATAAAATCTCTAAAAATCCACAAAAATTGTTTCAGTATAATACTTTGATATATAAACATGTGTGAAAAAATTCAACACATATTTCAAACAATTTGAGCCATTTTTGTGACTTAGAAATTTTGCCGAAAATCAAAATCCGTATTTTTCAAAACTTAGATTTTTGAATTGAAAGTTCGTTTGTCCAAAACTTGTAATACCCCGTTCCCGGAATACGTACTTAATTGCGTATTCAGTTTTTCGATCGTATTTTTCGATTTACTTCCCATATTTGACCAATTTCAATTTCAAATATCATTTTCTAATATATTAGATTTTATGTGAATTTCTGGAATTTTCTAGAATTAAAATGAATTTCTTCAAAACCGGTGTCGACCAGTGCCGCTGATCGATTTCCGAATTTTTATCTTACAAACTGTTTGGAATTTCTCGAAGAGTCTTTAGACATTTCCTCTTAGAGTAATATTTCCTACCTAAATCCTTTTTCTGGAGATTTTACGAATTTATGAAAATTCCACCGGAGTCGGTAGATAACCGATTCCAGGAATTTTAATTCCCAAACAGCTAGGAATTTCTAGATGGTCCTTTAGACTTTATTTCTTAGAATCATATTTTCTACCTACATTCTTTTTCTAAGGATTTTATGATTTTATGAAAATTCTTTCGGAGTCGGTATTTTATTGGTTCCGGGATTTTTAACTTTAAAACTATACCGTATTTCTTAAAACGGATTTCATTATGATACTTAGTATTATATTATTGATTTTTGGTATCAATTGCGAGTCGTTCAGAGATACTCGATTTCGGGACGATTTCGGTATTTTCTGAAATGTTTTCCCGCATGATCGACTTCAACCTAGGAATCCGTGTTTCCAATATTTTCATTTTTGGAGTTAGAGAAATATCTTCTCTTTTCCAATTCTTTTCCTTTTCCTATTTCCTTTTCCTTTAATTCTCCACCACACATTCCTTTACTTCATTCCTAAGCTTTGCCACCTCATCACTTCCACCTCACCACTTCCACACTCTTCCATCATTCTCCACCACACAAAAGCTCCACCTCACCATCTCCATGGCAAGTTCCCATTGGCCAAGGAGAACACCTCACCCCCCACATGGCAAGCTCCTATTGGCCAAGTGACACCTCACCCTCCACTTTGCAATTAAGCCCCTCACAATTATTTAATTGCATCTCCTTTACAAATTCAAAAACCTATAAATACCATTCCTTTTCATTTCACCTTTCTTTTTCTCTTCTCTTCACAAAGAGAAAACCTTCACCAAATCCCTCCTTCTTCTCCACTTCAAACTACCAACTCCCAAAGCATCACCTAGGTCCTCATCTCCATCTCAAGCAACTACCTTGATTGGGATCGTCTCCTCCTTCGTCGATTGCATCGCCGTGGATCATTTCCGACCACGATCTCTTCAAGCTTCACTTAGCCGATTTACGTGAGTATTTTTACTCCCCATGACTTGATTAAATTCCTAGTATGCTTGTATCTTCATATCTTGTGTTCACATGTCATCAAAATCATATTTTTAGCCATCACACACGACCCCACAAAAATCTGATTTTCAGACCAAACAGCAGCATATTCCAGAACCCCGGTCGACTGGCCCAAGGGGGGCAGTCGACCGATGTGCACAAACGTGCACAACTTTGAGTAGGCGGTCGACCGGTTCACCAACCAGTCGACCGGTAGAAAATCTGGAGCTCACGCACTTTGTACGGTCGACCGGCAGTCGACCGACAGGCGACCGTTAGTTGTAACCCCAGTCGACCGGCACTCGACCGGCCAAACCTGGAGCTCACGGCCCCGTATCGGTCGACCGGCAGTCGACCGGAAGTCGACCGTTAGTTGGGGACTGTCCCGTATCAGTCGACCGGCCATTTGACCCAGTCGACCGTTAGTTCAGTTTTGGGCAAAATCTGCCTTTTCTGTAGAACAATTCCAACTCCCTAGAAACCCGTTTTAGTCGACTTACCTTAGTTCCTAGTCGACCAGAGACCCTTAGTCGACTACACCCTTCCACCCTAGTCGACGAACTTTGGCTATTCGTCTTAGTTATTTTCTTTCTTGAATAGGAACTCTGGCCTCTAGATTTACTTCACATATAGGTATCACTTGACTTGTCACTTGACGAACATCATCTTCCATTCTTTCTCTCTCTCATCTTCACTCTACATTCCTTATATCACAGGTTATGGCGCATCCCGAACTTCAGTGGATTCCGGATATTTCGGCGTTTTGGTGATTTGGGCGAGTATTCTTACTCGCTACCTTCTTGCTTCATATTTCTATTTTATGTTTATATGTCTTTCACTACTTTCATACTATGCGTGGCCGACCCTTCGTGGTCGTTGACTTCTGAGTTTCTCCTATGATTGCCATGCTATTATTTCAGACTTGTTATTGCTTTAGTCTTGTCAATTGCATGTTTCCTTTTAACACATGTATATCACCTGACATCTTCTGTGTTATCGCCAGACCACTTGACATGCCTTTATTTGGCAAGACCTTTATGTGGTACCATGACTTACCCAGACTATCATCTATCTCCTGACTTGACTGGTTATTTGATTCATATCACCATTTTGTCATGCTATCTCTTTACAACAAGGCATGACACACTTGACATTGTATAATTATCTCGATAATGGGAATGTAGTACCTGATCACTTGCTATGTCTTACATTTCTGATTACATTTATGATTACAGTTCTGACTACATGTATGATTACAGTTATGATCCTACTCATTCCCATAATCAGATAATTATATTAATAAACTATAAAAAGGACAACTTGTATGGGTATGGGAGGAAGTGATGGATGCCGGAATGATACCTTGCTTATAGTGATGGGATATATATTGGCGGTAAGTTATATGTCATTACATTTAGGGGGACTTTGGGCCTCCAAAGCTGGTTCCAGGTGTATGGAAACCACTATAAGAGGTGATATCAGTTCTCCATCTACTTCCGTTAACAACCCTCGCCTAGCTATATATGGATGTATGTGTGTTGGGGTGCACACCTAGATACATACCGAGATATATGGGTCAGACGAGTAATAATAACAATAGATGTCAGTCATGTTTCCTGTTATAGTTTCTGTTATGTGTACCTGTGATGATTCCTGTTATATTTTACTGTTATGACTCCCGTTATACGTGTTATGGAACCCTGATCATTGTTGTTCTGTATTCCTGTTACTATCATACGAATTGCAACTCTGATTATATACGCTTGGATATTCGGTGGCATGAGACAAAAGGTATATATATGAGGGTTTCCTTGTTTGGATTATTCCTTCGATGTACTAGTCTCATGGGACCGTGATTTAAGCGTATAAAATCAATCTTGCATATAATCAGCTTTACCCTGGATTTCCTGATTTATGATACTTATGTTGTACTCGTTCATACCTTCTATATTTGTGTTCTAACCCCGTTTTCTGAACTTGATATCCTTTGTTATATTCATATTGTGTTTACCCTGGCTCGCCACCTGGCATTGTATCATACTCGCCTGGGGAGTTTCACTGACTCCCCTGGATTCTTATGTCCAGGTTTTGGAGCGGGCGGAGTCTTCTTATTGCTGATCAGAGTGCGCAGCGGTAGCGTGGATTTCCAGCTATCTCGTGAGCACTCTATTGTACTGTTCATGTATATATATCTTTTGTACATTTCCTTGTATTCCCGCATTTGCGCATGTTAGTGATATGATATTCATGTAATATTGTAATCACTCTGGTGATAATTCTGTAATTGTATTTATGTGTTGGAATGTATAATGCACCATTTGCTTCCGTACTCTGATTCTTGTCTGTACTGATGCTTAGCGTATATACGGGAAGGTACTTCGGACTTACGTATATACGTTGCAGTGACGTCCCCGTATCGCCGGGATCGGGGCGTTACAGGTTGGTATCAGAGCCTAGGCTCTGGACATCTTCAGTACGTCCAGAAGGCAACTCAATAGTAAAGAGATTTGCAACTGGAACACATGAGTCTTGGTTATACATTCCAACTACAAGTACAGAGTTATCTATTTCTTGACCATCTTTCCTTTGATTCCTAGATCCTTTCCATATCCTTTCCTTGTTTTGGTTTTATGAAGCCTTTATTCCAGCCTTGTCCCCTTTGTATTCAATTTAACCCCTTAACGAAATTGCGAGGACGCAATTTTTGTAAGGTGGGTAGATTGTAATACCCCGTTCCCGGAATACGTACTTAATTGCGTATTCAGTTTTTCGATCGTATTTTTCGATTTACTTCCCGTATTTGACCAATTTCAATTTCAAATATCATTTTCTAATATATTAGATTTTATGTGAATTTCTGGAATTTTCTAGAATTAAAATGAATTTCATCAAAACCGGTGTCGACCAGTGCCGCTGATCGATTTCCGAATTTTTATCTTACAAACTGTTTGGAATTTCTCGAAGAGTCTTTAGACATTTCCTCTTAGAGTAATATTTCCTACCTAAATCCTTTTTCTGGAGATTTTACGAATTTATGAAAATTCCACCGGAGTCGGTAGATAACCGATTCCAGGAATTTTAATTCCCAAACAGCTAGGAATTTCTAGATGGTCCTTTAGACTTTATTTCTTAGAATCATATTTTCTACCTACATTCTTTTTCTAAGGATTTTATGATTTTATGAAAATTCTTTCGGAGTCGGTATTTTATTGGTTCCGGGATTTTTAACTTTAAAACTATACCGTATTTCTTAAAACGGATTTCATTATGATACTTAGTATTATATTATTGATTTTTGGTATCAATTGCGAGTCGTTCAGAGATACTCGATTTCGGGACGATTTCGGTATTTTCTGAAATGTTTTCCCGCATGATCGACTTCAACCTAGGAATCCGTGTTTCCAATATTTTCATTTTTGGAGTTAGAGAAATATCTTCTCTTTTCCAATTCTTTTCCTTTTCCTATTTCCTTTTCCTTTAATTCTCCACCACACATTCCTTTACTTCATTCCTAAGCTTTGCCACCTCATCACTTCCACCTCACCACTTCCACACTCTTCCATCATTCTCCACCACACAAAAGCTCCACCTCACCATCTCCATGGCAAGTTCCCATTGGCCAAGGAGAACACCTCACCCCCCACATGGCAAGCTCCTATTGGCCAAGTGACACCTCACCCTCCACTTTGCAATTAAGCCCCTCACAATTATTTAATTGCATCTCCTTTACAAATTCAAAAACCTATAAATACCATTCCTTTTCATTTCACCTTTCTTTTTCTCTTCTCTTCACAAAAGAGAAAACCTTCACCAAATCCCTCCTTCTTCTCCACTTCAAACTACCAACTCCCAAAGCATCACCTAGGTCCTCATCTCCATCTCAAGCAACTACCTTGATTGGGATCGTCTCCTCCTTCGTCGATTGCATCGCCGTGGATCATTTCCGACCACGATCTCTTCAAGCTTCACTTAGCCGATTTACGTGAGTATTTTTACTCCCCATGACTTGATTAAATTCCTAGTATGCTTGTATCTTCATATCTTGTGTTCACATGTCATCAAAATCATATTTTTAGCCATCACACACGACCCCACAAAAATCTGATTTTCAGACCAAACAGCAGCATATTCCAGAACCCCGGTCGACCGGCCCAAGGGGGGCAGTCGACCGATGTGCACAAACGTGCACAACTTTGAGTAGGCGGTCGACCGGTTCACCAACCAGTCGACCGGTAGAAAATCTGGAGCTCACGCACTTTGTACGGTCGACCGGCAGTCGACCGACAGGCGACCGTTAGTTGTAACCCCAGTCGACCGGCACTCGACCGGCCAAACCTGGAGCTCACGGCCCCGTATCGGTCGACCGGCAGTCGACCGGAAGTCGACCGTTAGTTGGGGACTGTCCCGTATCAGTCGACCGGCCATTTGACCCAGTCGACCGTTAGTTCAGTTTTGGGCAAAATCTGCCTTTTCTGTAGAACAATTCCAACTCCCTAGAAACCCGTTTTAGTCGACTTACCTTAGTTCCTAGTCGACCAGAGACCCTTAGTCGACTACACCCTTCCACCCTAGTCGACGAACTTTGGCTATTCGTCTTAGTTATTTTCTTTCTTGAATAGGAACTCTGGCCTCTAGATTTACTTCACATATAGGTATCACTTGACTTGTCACTTGACGAACATCATCTTCCATTCTTTCTCTCTCTCATCTTCACTCTACATTCCTTATATCACAGGTTATGGCGCATCCCGAACTTCAGTGGATTCCGGATATTTCGGCGTTTTGGTGATTTGGGCGAGTATTCTTACTCGCTACCTTCTTGCTTCATATTTCTATTTTATGTTTATATGTCTTTCACTACTTTCATACTATGCGTGGCCGACCCTTCGTGGTCGTTGACTTCTGAGTTTCTCCTATGATTGCCATGCTATTATTTCAGACTTGTTATTGCTTTAGTCTTGTCAATTGCATGTTTCCTTTTAACACATGTATATCACCTGACATCTTCTGTGTTATCGCCAGACCACTTGACATGCCTTTATTTGGCAAGACCTTTATGTGGTACCATGACTTACCCAGACTATCATCTATCTCCTGACTTGACTGGTTATTTGATTCATATCACCATTTTGTCATGCTATCTCTTTACAACAAGGCATGACACACTTGACATTGTATAATTATCTCGATAATGGGAATGTAGTACCTGATCACTTGCTATGTCTTACATTTCTGATTACATTTATGATTACAGTTCTGACTACATGTATGATTACAGTTATGATCCTACTCATTCCCATAATCAGATAATTATATTAATAAACTATAAAAAGGACAACTTGTATGGGTATGGGAGGAAGTGATGGATGCCGGAATGATACCTTGCTTATAGTGATGGGATATATATTGGCGGTAAGTTATATGTCATTACATTTAGGGGGACTTTGGGCCTCCAAAGCTGGTTCCAGGTGTATGGAAACCACTATAAGAGGTGATATCAGTTCTCCATCTACTTCCGTTAACAACCCTCGCCTAGCTATATATGGATGTATGTGTGTTGGGGTGCACACCTAGATACATACCGAGATATATGGGTCAGACGAGTAATAATAACAATAGATGTCAGTCATGTTTCCTGTTATAGTTTCTGTTATGTGTACCTGTGATGATTCCTGTTATATTTTACTGTTATGACTCCCGTTATACGTGTTATGGAACCCTGATCATTGTTGTTCTGTATTCCTGTTACTATCATACGAATTGCAACTCTGATTATATACGCTTGGATATTCGGTGGCATGAGACAAAAGGTATATATATGAGGGTTTCCTTGTTTGGATTATTCCTTCGATGTACTAGTCTCATGGGACCGTGATTTAAGCGTATAAAATCAATCTTGCATATAATCAGCTTTACCCTGGATTTCCTGATTTATGATACTTATGTTGTACTCGTTCATACCTTCTATATTTGTGTTCTAACCCCGTTTTCTGAACTTGATATCCTTTGTTATATTCATATTGTGTTTACCCTGGCTCGCCACCTGGCATTGTATCATACTCGCCTGGGGAGTTTCACTGACTCCCCTGGATTCTTATGTCCAGGTTTTGGAGCGGGCGGAGTCTTCTTATTGCTGATCAGAGTGCGCAGCGGTAGCGTGGATTTCCAGCTATCTCGTGAGCACTCTATTGTACTGTTCATGTATATATATCTTTTGTACATTTCCTTGTATTCCCGCATTTGCGCATGTTAGTGATATGATATTCATGTAATATTGTAATCACTCTGGTGATAATTCTGTAATTGTATTTATGTGTTGGAATGTATAATGCACCATTTGCTTCCGTACTCTGATTCTTGTCTGTACTGATGCTTAGCGTATATACGGGAAGGTACTTCGGACTTACGTATATACGTTGCAGTGACGTCCCCGTATCGCCGGGATCGGGGCGTTACAAAACTCATCCACATACAAAAACACGATATTTGAAACAACTTAAAGCATATAGTATATGGATATAATCCAATATACATAAAAAGATATATATCAATGTTTTTGACAAATAAATCCAAAAATACGTTTTGTTAAAATACCAAAACACCAAACTCATAAAATAGACTATCAAACTAAGTTCGTTTGAATAGATGAGGCATACATGTATACAGAACAAATCTAATATACATTAAACCATGTAAACTTGTTTTGATTTTATCTTTTATGAAACCAAGATCGGTTAAGCCAAAAACCGAAAACTAATAAACATGAAACTTTAAACAAGTGCGTGTGTTGTGAACTTGAGCATATCACACTATCTAATCTTTAACAAATGGATCTAAAACATAAACTAAACTATGTACCAAAGTCTTCTTGTAGAGTGCCGTCTCCAAGTCGACTCGATCCAAACGTGATCCACCGAGCTTGACTCCAACGAGTGCTAGATATGAACTTTGACGCTCGGGCTCTTGAATCACCATGTAAAAGCTCAAAAACATCTTTGTTGAAGCTAATCACCTACTAATATCTTGGTTAAGTATCTGAAACTAAATATCACAAGATTATTAGTAAACTATAACTACATGAGTTAATCATCATCAAAACTAGAGTGGAAGGCCTCTGGGCAAAAAATTATTGTAATATTGTGTCATATCTGGTGATAACTTTGTAATTGTACTCATATGTTGGGATGTATAAGGCACCACGTACTTCCGTACTCTGATTCTTACCAGTACTGATGCTTAGCGTATATACGTGAGGGTATTTCTGACCTGCGTATATACGTCGCAGTAACGTCTCCGTACCCGCAAGATCGAGCGTTACAGTAATGTTGTGTTGGGGACTGAATCCTTGTTGTTACATGTTATTAAGATGCCAATTTGAAAATGTATGGTGCAAGCATGTAATGTGTGTATAAAGTTTGAGTTGAGATATATTGTGTTATAAGATAAGTAGGCCATGTTGGCCGAAATCCTTATTTGGAACAGTCGTGGAGCCGAAATTGATGATATGTGTCATGTAAAAATATGAAATTTTAGGGGAGGTGCTGTCAAAATTTTTGAGATAAATAAAGATTTAAAATTAAAAGAGAGTTATCGGACTAACCTCTTGTCTATAAATTTTGGGACCGTTACAATACCGCAGGTAATATTATAATAAAAATCGAGCGAAACGAGATTTTCTCCTGTGATTCTTTCACAAAAGCTGTCCGTCCCTCTTTATCCACGCGAGAGAGATCGAGAGAGAGAACAACCCTTCTTCTTCTTCTCCCCTCTCCTCTCTCCCCTACAGCCCCCTTCCCGCCGCCTCCTCTTCATCTCTCGTCACAATCGCTGTCTCTCTCGCCGTCGTCGCTCAGTTTCCCATCGCAACAGCGGTACGCCAGTATAAAATCATAACCGTCTCATGAACAGAGCAGGCAGCGGGTCGAGATAGGGTTCACTCTCAACACAACCTGACCCGATCCAACCCGCTCAAATTAAGCCTGTCCTTGTCACTTGCGTATGCGTGCGGGAGAGTGGTGGAGGGGTGTGAGAGAGAGACTCAGGGAAGAGAGAACGGCGATGGGCGGCGGCGGCCAGACGAGCGCCTCTTCGGCGGTTTCCCTCCACATACTCTCCGGTATCAACTTAGTGTCCGCCTACTTTCTTGTAGCCCGATACGTATACGGGCTCGATCTTGTCACTCGCCCCACTCAGATTCTTGGCCTTCTGCTGGTAACTCATCATCATCTTCTTCATTTTTTTTTTTATTTTTTCAGAAATGTTATATTAAAACTTGCATCTAAAAAAACTAAATACAGGTTGTTCAAGCTCCGATCGTGATTGGATCTTACAGCTGGGTCCGTCGAGACCCGCAGCGTTGCTCGGTGATGCCCGCCACCTGTTTGTTGGATTTCCTCTTCCGGGTTGGTCTCTTTGCTTTTTAGTCTGAAAGTGGGTTTTTGTCGCAGTTTCTCAAGGCAGCTGCACGAGGGCTATTGGGGCTTCCTACTGGTTAGTTGTCATCATGACTCGTGATCGAATGAGCTTTTTAGCTTATTTATTCATAATTGTTCAATGGAACAGCAAATGCATGTACCTAGTCGGTAGTGAGAATGGAAACTAAGAATGAGATAAATAGTGGATTGCCAAACACTGAACAAAATGCCATGTTTAGTGTTTTGGAATATAATTCATGGTAATTAAGTGTCATCTATGCTAAAATGATTCTGGGAATTTTATTTCAGGCGGGAGTTTAATCAGGTTTGATTACTTAAAGATTTATGACCGAATTTATATAGAATTTAGAATAATCAGTAGTTTACACTTCTATCTTTTTTTAAACTAAATGGAGTTTCTCCCCTAAGTTGGGCCTTCTTATAAGTGTTTGTCTTTAAGGAATGAGGCAATTCTAACAATTTTGTTTGATTTTTGAAATGACATTGATAAATTATGAGTTACAGCTCGAATATGGGAGGTGTTGCATATTTTACATGCATCATTAGGATTAAATTCTCATAATTATTTATGTTTGGTGCTGCCTTAAATGCCATAGAATCAGCCAAATTTTGGTTGGATCCATTAGTCCACTATCATGATTTTTTGCCTAAACAGAGTGGACGCCTTTATCTATTGCAACCGTCAATTCTGGTCAACTTATTTTTCCATATAACTCATTGGCTGACAATTGTTCCACAAGGACATGCACACATCTTTTGTGTCAAACCTGTGCTTTTCTCATTTTCTAGATTGATCTCTGTACGTGCTAACTAGAAATATATGTTCCATCGCATGTCGCTCTTCGTTAGTGATTTGCATATTGTGAATTCATCTATAATTTGCTTGATTATGCTATGATTTGTTTTAAACTTGTAGTTGTAGTTTATCTTTGGCCCGTTATTCATTAAGCCAAATTGGACTAATTCTTCTATATTGCTGTTTAAAAGTAAGGTTATATTACTGGAATTTTCTACATATGATACATTTGCAAGTAAAAGACACGTTCTATTGTCTAAATACTCTCATAACTATTTTGGACAAACATTTCTAATTTTCTTATATTCTTTTCTTACAAGAGAAAGATTAGGTATTATTCTCGCTACATTATTGGAACTTATGAAATTTTAAATAGAAAATAGGATTTTGAATATTTCAATATTGTGCATGATAGACACACATGGTGCTCCTCTGGGATTGTGCTAGATGTGCATTGTCATAATAATTTCTACTCTTTACACCAGTGATAATATATAGGCTACACCGACATGTAGGTATGATTGATCTTTGTAGATAATATATTTAACATTAAACTCACCAAATTTCAAAATAGAGTACATCAGGCTCTTACTGGCTGCTTTGAAAACAGTTGGTAGTTGGTTTATTGTTCTAGGTATAGCCCATCCAAGTTGCAACATGTTTAACAACTAGTTTTTTAAACAGTTTATTCATCATCATATCCATCCATATGGGGTTGGCTATGTAGCATGAGGCTCCAGAAATATCTGGCAATTTTGCGACCAGTCTAACTTGCCACCAATCCTCCATTGGTGTCAAATTCTTGGCCAAGGAAATAATGAGCAAGAGAGTGGAGTGTCATAAATCCTACAAGGCCATTTGGCCAGGAGGAAAAACTGTTTTATTCAGTCGTGTAGCTTATGCTCATGCAACTAAGGAGGAGCCTACAGAATTCTCCTAGATTAAAAAACTTTCCTAGATTGAGAAGAGTCTAGAAGATGAAGAAAGACAGTATCAAGACCAGGTACAAATAAAGCTAAAGAGCAACAGAGAATTAGATCAACTGGGCTTTAAAAATAGATCGCTTCTGTTTAATTCAGGAAGGGCTGAGGCCCCTAGATTGCTACCGTTTAATATGAAAGGTAGAGAACCACTTGGCATGCAGGAACTCATACCCTTTTGTCATGTAGTTCAAGCCCATATTTTCTGACACCAATTTCTTGATTAGACTTCTCAACCATCTATCACCTTTCTTTCTTTCTTTTGTTACAATGCCATATTGCATTTTTTGCTATTGCTTATATACTTAGATTCATTTTCCTTGAGTTTAGAAAAATGTTTATGGTTTATTCTTTCAGGAGTTTTAATAA
Source organism: Agave tequilana (assembly GCA_038442645.1). NCBI lineage: Eukaryota > Viridiplantae > Streptophyta > Magnoliopsida > Asparagales > Asparagaceae > Agave > Agave tequilana. The sequence goes on from JAVJIF010003840.1 coordinate 209,000, forward strand.
ATGCATTTGGAGCAATTGTTATGGGAGCACCTGTTGGCATTAAGTGAGTACCACTTTACTTTTAAATAGATTCTTTTGGCATGTGTTATGTACATTCAAGAAACTTATGGATACATTTGGAAGAGGTTTTCCAAAATAGATCATGATAAATATTAAAATTTTGGAGATTTATTACTTAATGCAAAATTAGAAGGATGCTTATTTGTATGCATTGATGCTTAGAGAAGTGCATTATATATTTATTATTTATTTTAGTTATATAGGTGTTTTGCGAGGGGAAACTTTTCAAATGCTACAAGTGTAACTTTAGTTGAACCACGATCTTGAAAGCAAACCATTTGACTTTAAGCAATGCATTTAAACAACTTTAACACCTAATAATTTATAGAATTTTAATTTCATTTGAGATGAGTTCATGAGGCGAACATGAGACAAAAATTCAATTGCAAACCCGTCCAAAGGGTGTGTATCACAAGAGTAAAGATATTTTGAGTTTATGTGATTAATATCATTAGCACAGTCAGGCCTTTATTACATTTTACTCCCTTGTTTGGTCATCATAAGATTCTTATATGTTCAATTTAATTGGAAATCTAACATATATACCTACAAATTCTTATCTGTATAGGAAGATAATGCCTAACATGTGATTGCTATCATCACTATTTTCCTTAAAGCTTTTCATATCTTGCATCCAATGCAGGTACTTGGCGCCGACATTTTATTGGTCTCTTCTCATGTCATTGTTCACTGTTAGTATTTTCTGTTTCTCTGTTGCACATTATTTTTCATTTTCTTATACTTGCTGACATATTCAGCAACAATACTGTCCAAAACTGTAAGTGCTAGTGTTGAACATTAATCAGATGGAACTCTAATTATCTATTAGAGCTTAAAGACTTTCACATATTGTTTATTGGCTTTCAACTCTTGCTCAAAATTTAGGCCTTTCACATTCCCTTTGCATGTAATTGTGACTAGAGCCTGTTTCTTTGTGATCTTGGAAAAGAGTATCGCTTATTTAATTACTGAACAATTGGATATATAAATCTCTTTCTATTTGGACTAATTCCTTATACCCACTTAAAGAATAAATGAAGTATGTGGTCCTTCTGTTTACTGCTTGGGTGCATAATTAATGAGCAAACCTGAATATACTTTGGAACTGCCAGCTTTATACTTAAAGGCAGTGTTAAGAAAAGCAAATAGCATGCACTTTTGATCTTAGGAAGTCTTTTAGTTTTTGCTTATAAACATTTTTATTTGAACCCAAAGTATAAATTTGATAATATATGCAGTGTGAAATGGTTGCAAAATCTTTGTGTTCGTGAAGATCTCTGTAATACACAGTGGCGGGTCTAAAAAAATTTCGAGATGGGGGAAAAACAAAATTCATTATTTCCAAAAGAAAACAAGTTCAATTTCAAAGAACACAGTTTTTGTTAATATAAAGTTCAATTATAAAAGGGGTTACAAAAACAATTCCACGCGCTTACAAAATTTGAAAACAATTGATGATTGGTTCATTACAAAAGATATCAAATACATCATTGTCAATGAATTTGAAAGGGTAATAGAAAATGCGCGTGCACATACACAGAGAGAGGAATATGAAAAACCAGACTCAACTCTTCGTCAGTGTTTTAAATGTCGGCCGACATTTCCGAAATGTCGGTCGACATTTCGTTTTCAAACCCTTACCGCCACGACATTCCCACCCTCATTTGAAATGGCGTTTTGGAAAATGTCGGTCGACATTTCGGGAAAAATCCGATATATTGGCCGACATTTTGAGAAAATATCGGCCGACATTTCGAGAAAAACCCAATATATTGGTTGCTCTTGAAAGTTGGAGCAATTGAGAAATTTCTACAATAAGTTAGTGAGTATATGCAAAATGTTAAGGTAAGTATACCTTTCCTAAACATATTTATGTATATTTGTTGTCCGTCATGACGTCCGAAATTTAGCAGATGTCCCCGAAATATCTCCGAAATTCGAAATCCGACATCCGATTATGACATCCGATATTTTCCCAATATCCGACATTTAAGACACTGCTTTCCGTAAAAAAAAGTGAGAAAAAATAAGAATAGTTGTTTCTTTGATAATTAAGAAAGAATTGGACGACTTAGATTTAAATGAGTATTTCAGTTTTAGTTTTCAAGACCATTAAGATTGTGTGTTAATTAGATATAGTTATATAGATATGTGCCCATAATTAATTGCTAGACAAATTTCTTTTTGTCTGTGGAGATTCGTTTTAACTTTTGAGTTCTACTGTTATGCTAACTTTTATCACTAATTATAAATCATAGAGTAATGCTAATTGAACTGAAAATGTTGTCCTCAACTATACTTAAAATGACCTGACACGTATGTGGTAAGATGACATAGAAAGTAAAATTTAATGAGATAGAGATGATTAAAATTAACTCTTATTTGAGTGGTTTGACGGTGTCCTTTAATATTCCACTAAAAAAAAAAAGCCAAAACTGCTTCCCTCTATCATCATTTGGACTTGCTTCTCCTTTGTCAAACCAACTTCACTCTGTCATTGGCCTCAGTTTTGACATCCGACCATTCATCACAAGCCACATCATCATCACCCACACCCATGATGATGATGTCTTCTTGCACTTTTTTTTAAAGTGAACAAAATTTGAAACATGATTTTCTCCGTTTGTGTCCAAAAGAAGAAATATTAAACTAAATTCTAATCTACTAATGTACTACTAATTTTTATTTAGATCTCGTATCCACGAGAGTCCATCAATTTGGTTAGAGGTCCAAGTTTACAAGCTAGTCTTGGAAAAGATCACATTGTTGTTTCCATTGAAGGCCTTCCTTCTGTATGTTGACTCTGTGAGGAAAGGCAGATGTTTGCTGGTTGGACATGTGATTCTCGCGAAGCTTAGTTTGAGAACTGTTCTCTTATAGGATCATTTCTCTAATTATCTTTATATATATATATATATATATATATATATATATATATAGTGAGAGAGAGAGTCTACTCTCGGAAGGATTTGAGCATGAATCTTTTCCACTCAAATTCGATGTTATGGTATTCACATACAAGATTCACTCTGTTGAAGTTGATCTACATTATTTAAAGTAATTAAAAACTAAAAATCAAATGTTTTGTAGTTTTCTTGTTCATGCATTAAGTCGACACAAAATGAATGGCCAAAAGTGGCAACTTTCTTATATCTATGACTTTAGACATACGAATCATTGATCCGACCATTTGATCATAATCTAAAAATTTAAAAACCCTCACATTAACTTTTGTTAGATTTCAAATATTCTACACTGTAAACTAATCAGCTCACTATTTCGACCGTCCATTTTGCACCTATTTGATGGATGAGCAAAAAATATTCAAAATACATGATTTTTGGTTTTTAACTACTTGATCAATTTCAATGGAGTAGATTTTGCATTCGAATGTCGTATTGTATTTGAGTGGGAAGGATTCAGCTTCGAATACTTCTGGAATGGCACAAGTCTCTCTTTCTCTCTGTATGTATATATATTAGTCCTCCGTTGTGAACTTCTCGCACTGAGAAAACTGTTAGCTCAAGTACCAGCCGTTGATTTTATCTCTAGATATGAGGGTTCACATTTAAAGTTTGAGTGAAGAGAAGTAGAAGACCCTAGACTCATGTGAACGCAAAGAAAAAGGTGTGCTCCTCTCTCTCTCTCTCTCTCTCTCTCTCCCCCCTCCCTCTCTCTGTGCGCGAGATCTCTCCCTTTCTCCCATCTCTTACCAGTGTGCTCTTCTCTCTCTCTCTCTCTCTCTCTCTCTCTCTCTCTCTCTCTCCCCCCCCCCTCTCTTTGTGCACGAGATCTCTCCCTTTCTCTCATCTCTTAACAGACCTCTATCATGGTCGAATCCCGATTCCTTCGTTGATGACTCTCAAGTTCTAATCTTTCTTCTCTCTCCTCTTCTTTGTCTTCTAAGATTAAAACAGTGGAACAACTAGACTTGAAGATACAATGAAATAATATGGCTTGATATTTTTTTTTGTATTTTTATCAAATTTTTTATTTTACATATTTCAGGTCTGATCTTTGTTCTTTCTCCCTCTTTTTCGTCAACCTGAAGGATATGATCTTTCGTTTTTTTCCATTTGGGTTCCTCTGCACTTTGGATTTATTTCCAATTTTGAAATCAAGGGGAAATCAAAGGGAGAGTAAGGTAATATCAATTATAAGTAACGGAAAAACTTTCTAAAAGAAGTTTTAAATTTTCTAAATCTGTTTTTTTTTAATTTTCACACATGATAGCTCTGATTTATTTGGCTTCTTTTTCAGGGCAAAATGAGTCATCTATATCTTCCCTCTAATTACATCAACAACAATAAATCCTCTCTTCAACCATCTGTTGTGCCATGTAAATTATAGCAACACTGTGCATTTCAAAACCACAAGAACAACAAGAATTAACTTGCATAATGCACTTAATCTTCACAACATTTTCTAAATTGTTGGTTTTGTAGGATATATAATAGTATTTTTAAATTTTAAATCATGCAACAAATTAAAACATAAATCTTTTAATCAAACTAAAAACTTGTCTAAGCATACAACTAATATGAAGAATTAAAAAGAAAAAAATGCTGCTTGAGGTGATGTAGTCGTGCAGAAGCACTACCCTAAAAGAAAGATGGCCGGCCTCTCGTCCAGACTTTGAAAAGACCTCTTCTAGCGGTAAAAGCTCTTCCGGCAGTTCACCAGCACCCAGCCTAGGATGATGAGCTAGGTCTCTGCTTAGACGGAGATTCGTTGCTCGAAAGTAAAAGAAATCCTCGAGAAATCACTAAAAGTTGAACAAAAATTTGTAATAAAGAAATATGGAGGAGGGAGACAGAATGTTGTAGCTATTTTTTCAAGTAACTGAATGAACTGCGAGAAGCAGTGTTTATAGATTCTCGGAGTCTAGCGGTTGCAACAACCCCTGCTCTAAATCTGCACACGATCAACAGTTTGCGATACTCGCGAGATCAACAGTTTGCGATACTCGCGAGCAGATCCGAAGAATGAGTTAAAATGAACAGAAAATTCCGAAAATATAAAACAAAATTTTAAATAAAATTTTAAAATGGATAAATCAAAACAAAATTTTTTTCAGGTTCAAAAGCCCCTGAATTGAAGTGCATTCGTGTCCGCCGGTCGTGGGCGCGTGCCCCCCGAACCCGAACTCGGCTTGGCCCGATTCGGTTCGGTGTGCGCGCGCATGTGGGGAGGTGGCCCATGGAGCCAACAATCATAACAATAGGCATGAGAGGGGTTAGTATATATACCACTCAACCTCCTATGTCCTATCCGATGTGGGACTAAAACCAAAGTCAAATAAGAGGGAAACTCAGGTTTTCCTTTCAAATCCAAAACACATCCAACAGTCCCCCTCAAAACTTGAGTTTCAGGAAAGATAAAACAAATCAACCATAATAAATAACTAATAAACATCAGATCATAAAACACGAGTGAAATTGGGTAACATCATACTGTGAATTCCAGACAGGTGGATTGCGCCTGAAACCTTCATTAGTGAATTTATCGCCATCTGAGAGACATAGTGGACTACGCCTGAAACTAGCCTTTTTTACCAGATATTGATAAAATACACACACAGTAAGTCTCCATCTATTGAACTAGCGGGTTGAGCGTTAAGGCCATGCTCACAACAAATGACCCATGAGAGTTTCTAAGGTTAGCTCTGCCCTCCAATTTTGCGGCCATCACGGTTCCTCTCACGTAGGTAAGTCCTCCAAGGGTACTACAACTAGATGGTATATCCTTCATACTACATGCGTTCAACTTATTAAGAGTTAAACTCAACTTTACCTGCCTGTATCATAAGAGCATCGTTCATCATAGAGAAGGGAGAGTAGCTACAATGCTACATATAAATATAAACATATCCGGGTCGATGCTCCACACGAGTTTTACCAGTCCAGCTTGTTTCTACCACATTAAACCTCTTTCATGGATTTAACTCCCAATCAAGTAGGTTGGGTTCCCGCTGTCGGTGAACTCTAATATGAGCTTAATCCCATCTCCTTCGATGATTCTAGGACTACACTCCTAGAAAGATTCTTAGTCAACTGGTCAGTAAGATTCTTTTCAGACTTTACAAAGTCCAAATCACAATTTCGCCTAATAGGCGCTCAACAGACTTAAGTCTGATCTGAATATGTCTGTTCATCTTCTTATTAGTATTTCTTACTTTAGAATCTCAATGGTGGATCTAGAATCAGTATGAACTGAGATTGAAAGTATGAGTTTAGGCACGATAGAGAATTCAGACAAAAGATCCTTTAACCATTCAGTTTCAGAGCAAGTTGTGTCCAGAGCAATGAGCTCGGACTCCATGATACTCCTGACAATTACTGTTTGTTTGCAGTTTCAGGACATAGCAACACCACCGAACATGAATACACATCCGGTAGTAGATTTAATACTGTTAGAATCAGTGATCCAGTTGGCATCACTATAACTTTCTATAATATCAGGATATCCAGTGTAAGTCAGATTATAACCAATTGTATCTCTAAGACATCTAAAAACTCTCTCTAGTGCAATCCAGTGTTATCTACTGGGGTTACTAGTGTATTCATTTAATTTGCCTACTGCATAAGAGATGTCAGTCCTTGTCCCGTTGGAAAATAGAGAAGTGAACCCATTAATTGAGAGTATTTCAGCTGAGACACATGCTCACCCGTGTTCTTCAAAGCAATTGAAGAATCATAGGGTATAGAAATTGGTTTAGAGTTGTAAAAATTAAATTTATGAAGCATTCTTTTAATGCTATGAGCTGACTCGAAGAAATTCCATCAGAAGTTTTAGATATTTTAATTCCCAATATCATATCAGCAGGACCTAGATTCTTTATATCAAAGTTTTGAGAAAGATAATCTTTTACTCTTTGGATTGCATCAAGTGAAGTTTCAAGGATAAGAATATCATCTACATATAGATAAAGGATAGTATACTCATTGCCAAAGTTCTTAGAATATATGCACTTGTCATGTTCATGGACAGTGAATCCAAATTGTGTAATAACTTTGTTAAACTTTTGATGCCATTGTTTAGGTGCTTGTTTAAGTCTATATAATGACTTCACAAGTTTGCACACTTTGTTTTTTTGTCCCTTGGTAATGAATCCTTCTGGTTGGTTCATATAGATCTCTTCTTCAAGATCTCCATTCAGGAAAGCAGTCTTGACATCCATTTGGTGAATGAACATGTTATGAGTTGATGCAAGTGCTAAAATGATTTTGATACAGGAGATTCTAGCAACAAGAGAATAGGTGTCAAAGAAGTCAATACTCTTTTGTTGAGTGAAACTCTTGGCAACTAATTTGGCTTTGTATTTGTCGACAGTGTCATCAGGTCGGAGTTATTCTTGAAGAGCCATTTACAACATACAGGTTTGCATCCTGGAAGAAAGTCAGTGAGAATTCAAGTGTTATTCTCTATTATGGACTTGATCTCAGTATCAATGGCTTCTTTCCAGAAAGGAGACTCGGAAGAGTTCATTGCCTCTTTGAAGGAGTTGGGATCACCTTTCACAAGATAGGTAAAGAAATCTTCATCGAAAGATGTAAGAGTCCTAGTTCTTTTGCCCCTTCTAGGCTCATAATCAGTTGTTGGAGAAGAACTAAAGGAAGGGATATCAGAGGCAGAAGGAGTGCACGAAGGATCACTAGGGATTCTAGATTTGAAAGGAAAGATATTTTCAAAGTAAACATCCCTAGCTTCGATGATGGTGTTATTGGATATTTCACTGATCTCAGAGTTAACCACTAGGAATCGGTTAATATTGCTATCTAGTGCATATCTGATGAAGATAGCATCAACAGTCTTTGGGCCGATTTTCCTTTTTCAACTCCGGTATTGAAATCTTAGCCAGGCAACCCGACTTTAAAGAATAAGATGTTAGGAGTTCTCCCTTTCCAACGTTCATATGGAGTAACGTCAGAGTCTCTTTGGGGAACCCTATTGAGGATAAAACAGGCAGAAAGAAGAGCTTCACCCCAAAGGTTCTCGGGTGCACATGAGCTGATTAACATGCAGTTAACCATGTCCACTAGTGTTCTGTTCTTTTTTCAGTTACACTGTTGGATTGAAGTGTGTAGGGAGCAGTTACCTCATGAATAATAACGTTGCTCTTGGCAGAATTCTGTCATGTCATTTGAGGATACTCCCCTCACGATCAGATCGTAAGATTTTGATCTTCTTTTCAAGTTGGTTCTCAGCTTTGGTTTTATACACCTTAAACTAATCGATGACTTAATCTTTGAATTTGAGAAGATAGGTGTAACAAAATTTGGAATAATTATCAATGACTGTCACAAAATATATTCTACCACCTAGGGTGAGAACTCTGTTCGAGTTACACACATCACTATGAATAAGTTCGAGGGATTGAGATGTCCTTGTGATAGAAGGAGATGATTTCCGGGTATTCTTACCCTGAATACAAATTTCACATCTGGAAGATGAGTGAGAAGAAGATTTAGGAATGAGATTCGAGTTAATCATTTTCTTGATAGAATTGAAGTTGATATGTCCCAATCTACTATGCCAGGTATCACAAGACTCGATGTTCAAAGCAACAGGAATAGAAATTTCATTATCAGAAGAAATTATTACATTGAGACGAAAAGGCCATCACAAACAAAGCCTTTTCTAATGAAGATATTAGACTTGAAGATTACAAACTTACTGGTCCTATAGCCAGCTCTATGAAGTGAAGACTCGTTGATCAAATTTCTCCAAAGTGTGATTACATGTAGGACACTTTGAAGAGTCAGAATTTTTCCGGAGGTCATCTTCAGATCAATGCGTTTAGTTCCCCTTGTCTCTCTAGTGGAGTCATCTGCCAGGCTCACGCTTTCTCCACGTTGTTCCTGATAGGATTTAAATAAGGAGCAATCAATACAGATGTGAACATTGGCTCCTGAGTCTAGCCACCAGTCCGAGGAGAAAGTGATTAAGTTGACAATAGAAAGAGAAAAATCTAACCTAAAGGAGTTGGAGTTCAGTTCCACCATGTTGACTTTGTGTCCTCCATTTCCTCTTGGTTGAGCTTTAACTGGTTCTTTCTTCCGGTTGAAACATTGAGGCACCATGTGATTCATTCTCCCGCAGACGTAGCAGAATCTTCCATCAGTCTTCTGGCCAAAGGTTTTGGGTTTGAAGGAGGAAGATTGAGAAGATTTGAAAGAAGAAGAGTTGCATGAGGAGAATGAAAATGATCGGGTTTTTGATCTTCTTGTCCTTGGGATTCATAAATTTGCGTTTAGGTTTATTCTTTACCAAGTTCACTTTAGCTTTCATTTCTGACTTGGTTTTGGAGTTTTGCCTATGCTGATCTTCTATGCGAATCGCTTTTAGAGCTTGAATAAGAGTTATGTCATCTTGTTTGTGACGTAGGTCTCCAACAAATGTTGACTAGGAAGGAGGGAGTTTATCAATGAGACATGACACCTTGAAATCGTCGGAGAATTGATTTCCTTTCGATTGAAGGTGTGACATATAATCTTGAAATTCATGAGGTTGATCATTGATGGATTTACCATCAGCCATCATGAATTTATTGAAGGAGGAGGTGAATTTTTCGATTCCAGCATCATCGAGGTCATATTCATTCTCGAGAGCTGTCCATAGTTCTTTAACACTCTTATATTCATAATGTCATATAGATTATCTGAGAGTGCACTAAGAATTCTATGGAGACAATGATTCAAATAGATGTAAGGAGTTGTAGGAGGAGTTTCAACAGGAGAAGCGCCAATAGATGATGGTTTAGGAAAATGTGCAGGAATGGTGTCATCTATGGTTGAAATAAGACCTAAAGTAGTCAACCAATACTTCATCTGGTTTGCCCATCTTTTAAAGTATGGCCGGAGAATTTCTCCGGTTTGACACCTTTGGAATGATCAGGGTTGGTCATAGTGACGGGATGGTGCTACCTAAATTCTGTATTTCTTGGTAGCTTTTAGATTAGATTTTGCAGAATAAAATAGTGTATAGTTCTTCTTTAATTATGTGCCAAATAATTCAAGTAAGATATAACAAGATATAGACTTGCCCTTTTAATTTTTCTAATTCGAAATTATCAATTTTTGAACTAATTTACTTCTAAATTTCTAATCAATAAGTCCAATTAAATTTTAGAAATAAACTAGCAGAAATTGATTAACAATTGACTTGCAAGAATAAATAGTTTTTAGAATAAATAGCAAGAATTAGACAATTTTGTTTAACCAAGTTTATTGCAAGATGTAGTTAATTTAACTGATGAATGTATGTAGAATCTTGTTATAAGAGTTTATAAATAAGACAAGATTTAAATAATTTAAAATATCTTGTAAAAGACTTTCCTTTCGTAACAGTATACATAAGATATTGTAATGAAAACAATTGAATAAAATTTGTAATGAAAAGGATAAGGTTATTAAGGCTATTAAGATTTTTCTAGGATCTTGTAATAAAGTTTTTTTTAATGAAAACTATCAGATTATCAAAAGATTTGTTCTTAGACCTGAAAGATTTGACCTTCTCAGAATTTGAACAAAAGGATTTTACTATGCAAGAACTTGTAAGAGATAAATATTAAATTAGATTTGAAAGAATTTTGCAACAAATAAGATAAGATCTAAATAGTTTAGAAAGATCTTATAAATAATTATTGTAATGAAACGATTTAATGAAATCTCTAAAAATAAATGAAAATTTGAAAATAAGATCAAAAAAAAAAAACTCAGTAGAGTTAAAATCTTGATAGCTTGGTTTTGTGACAAATGGATTTCAATGAATTTGTTTTGGAAATTATAGCAAGAATTAAATGATTTCTACTGCAAGAATAAATTTAACAACATGAAACATGTAAATTACATGAACAAGTATTAAAAGATTTAATCAAGTTGCATGAATTAATTTCTAAATTCAATTGCAAGAAAATTATCAGGTAATATCTTTCTTCTAGATTGTAGGATATATAACAGTATTTTTAAATTTTAAATCATGCAACAAATTAAAACATAAATCTTTTAATCAAAATAAAAACTTGTCTTAAGCATGCAACTAATATGAAGAATTAAAAAGAAAATAAAATGCTGGCCTGGGGTGATGTAGTCGTGCAGAAGCACTGCCCTAGAAAAAGACAGCCTGTCCCTTGTCCGGACTTTGAAAAGATCTCCTCTTCTAGTGGTAAAAACTCTCCCGGTAGTTCACTAGCACCCAACTCAGGACGACGAGTTAGGTCTCTGCTTAGCGGAGATTCATTGCTCGAAAATAAAAGAAAGCCTTGAGAAATCACCAAAAGTTGAACCAAAATTTTGTAATAAAGAAAGATGGAGGAGGGAGACATAATGTTTTAACTATTTTTTCAAGTAACTGAATGAATTGCGGGAAACAGTATTTATAGATTCTCGGAGTCCATGGGTTGCAACATCCCCCGCTCCAAATCCTCACATAATCATGCAGTTTGCGATACTCGCGAGCAGATCCGAAGAATGGGTTAAACCGAACAAAAAATCTCAAAAATATCAAAACAGAATTTTAAATAAAATTTTAAAATGGATAAAATCAGAACAAAAATTTTATAGGTTCAAAAGCCCCTGAATCGAACTGCATTCGTATCCGCAGGTCATGGGCGCGCGCTACACAAGCTCGAACCCGATCCGGGCCGGTTCGGCGTGTGCGCGCGCATGTGGGGAGGTGGCCCATGGCCCAACACTCATAACAATAGGCATTGGAGGGGTTAGTATATATATCACTCAACCTCCCATGTCCTATCCAATGTGGACTAAAACCAAAGCCAAATAAAAGGGAAACTCAAGTTTTCCCTCCAAATCCATAACACATCCAACAGATTTCATGTGCTAAACCCACCATTTATATTAAACCTGCTTACTAATTCACCCGCAATTCTTTACAAACTGTTCTTCAGATCGATTGTGATTGAACGAATTGCGGCCAATTATCCAGCTTCATCTCCCTGCTCAATCTCCTCAACTTAAACCGAAGCTACTTATACAAACACAGAGCTTATTCCCACCTTACTCTATCAAGCTTTCGTTGAGAAGACAAGGATTATCAGGGACAAGCTATGCAAAGCATTAAAAAATTGATGTTCTGTTGCTTAAACACATTACAAGTAATAGAAATGAAATTAGCAAAAAGGAAAATAATTTCACCTTAAAAGAACAATTAACAAAATACAATGCTTTTGAACAACAAGCTAGAGTGGTCTAGTTCTTTGAAGATCAGACTTGAGCCGACGAGTCGAGTTCGCTCGATGAAGTAACCAACAACGGAGGGAGGGATGAAGGAGTTAGGGATGAGAGAGGGAGGAACCAGAAAGGAGTACGAGAGATAGGGAGAGAGAAAAAGAGAACAGAAGAGAAGATGAAAGAGCCAGAGATAGGGGAGAAGAAAGATAGTCTGGACTCTAGAGGAGAGAGGGTCAACAGAATAGGAAAAGAAAAAGATGAAAAAGGAAAGTTGGGATGTGACGTCAACATTATTCATCTAACTGGGGTTCGCCCCATCTATTTTTTCGCCACCGTTTGATTACCATTTAATATGACGGCTGTCAAACAAGTTCACAACAAAGCTTGAGCGAACAGTTCGCAGCTGAAAATTCATATATATATATATATATATATATATATATATATATATATATATATATATGAATTTTCAGCTAGTGCAAACAGTTCGTAGCTGAAAAAAAAAATATATGTATATATATATAGAGAGAGACTTGGGTACATGCAAAAGGCTTCGAGCCCGAATTGATGTGAAACAGGTGTGTGTCATGTAGGAAACCAGTGATGTCATCGAACTCACCACGTTTCACCAAATAAAACGATCTTCGGCAGGAAAGTAATGAAAAACTAACAATGTTAACAGATGGATTTTACAAAGTATTGCATGCTACAGGTTTGAACATGTCTAATCTCAATCAAATCTAATTACAATAGCTATATCATGAATGACAAGTTCTAAAATCAATTTTGAAGCTAAGCAATCACATGATTTGTAGATTCACACATCTCACGATTTAGTGGACAGTAGGAATAGTGATAAAACTTTAGAGATAAATCAAGTGATGTAACCAACTAATAATGAGAATGCTGAAATAAAAACTCACTGACAAAGCTACTGTTGTTGTTTGTATTTTAGAATTGATCTGGTGGTTATTGCTATTCTGTTTTGATGCATTCTCCTATGAATGAATACTTGACATTGGCATCTTCTCGAACAAATGGTGTGCATCATTATCTGCTTGTTATTGCGCTGCTGTTGTGCTACACTGCTGCGCTGCTGCTGTGGCCGTGCTGCTGCTGTTGCTGCTACTGACTACTTGGTGTTGCTGCTGCTGTTTGCTCTTGTTGCTGCTTCTGTTATGGCTGCTGCTGCTACTTGCTGTTGCTGCTACTAATGGCTGCTGCTGCTAATGGCTGTTGCTGCTGGACAGCTGCTGCTGCAGCTGCTTCTGCTGCGGCTGCTGCGCCGTTGGTACTGCTTCCGCTGCTGCTCCTGCTGGTTCTGCTACTGTTTCTGTTCTTATTTCTGCTGCTACTGCAGCTGTTGTTCTGCTGCCGCTGCTATTGTTCTGTTGGTACTGCTATATTGGAGGGACAATTGTAAAGACATAGAAGGCTAGAGAGGGAGAAAATGCTGTGAAGAGGAAGAGGGAAGTGGGACTTGCAGGTATACAGAGGGAGTAAGGGAAGAGGTGAGGGGAAGAAGAAGACATAGATAAGATCAGGCAAAGGAGAGTAGTTTCAGATTTCTTCATTGCATCCTCAAACAAGTACAACTGAGAGTATATATTACAAACCACACAACTGAATAACTTCCCACTACAAAATCTAATAGCTACCCACTACCACCACTTACACACAACTAAAATACATGCAAATACAAAAGAAAATACCAGTAAATACAGTAAGAAATACACTGAAGTACAAATAAAAGTTAAGGCTCAGATGTTCTCATTAATTCTCCCCAGATGGGAGAGAACTCGACTCCGTCGCGTCAACTGCAGAGCTGTTCTCTTGCTGCTGTAAGTTTGTTTCCTGCATCTCAGATTGCTAGTCAAGCTGCATCATATATTCATCATCTAAAATGTTATCAATTTTCTCTATTGTATAAGATGGATATCTGAAAGTGAAGAAGCGAAGGACTCTCAAAATTGGCTCAGGATAAGGCTTATCAACCAGTGGGTTGTTTATGGATAATCAAAACGTTGTAAACCACTTAGTCTTCAATATTAAAAATAGAACTGATACCAAATCTATAACATAAGTATTGTAATTTAAATTTTTTTTTAAGATTTTGAAAAGTCCAGCACCTCGAGCATGCAAATCTTTAACAGTTTCCTGGGGAAACCATTTCGGACGAATCTGAATCATCACAAAATTGTTAACACTAAAAAGTTTCAAATTCCTTTCCTGATGTCAGACCATAACTATTAGTTAGCGTTGCTTGTTCAAATGTATCACTGATTTCCCATGTGTAGAATTTGCATGTGTGGCAAAATATGATGCAGACTCAGATGTTTAGACCTAAAATGCAGACTCAGAAACTCTATAATGAAGTGCAGTAGAGAACTTTAACTTAGTGCCTATTATTGCTAAAGGGGTCTTTCAAAAAAATAGATAATGAACTTTGACTCCTTATTGGCTATTCAAATTTTAGGCACTTGGTTCAGTAGTCATCAATATACACGACCCCGATCAAAGGGATTGTCAGGCGAATCATCCTGTGTGTGACAATTTACTTGTTATTTTAATGACATCAAGTGAGATCCTAACAGGTAAAGTCTGAAGGAAAGCACATCTAGGTTTAACCGTAATAGCAGAAAAGTTTATGATATGTAGAATATTAGTTTCTTCCATAACGGTACCCTTCAAATCTTTGGATATAGATTGACCATAGATGGTAAAATCCTTAATCTGTTCTACATCCTTTGTCACTATATAGTTTCAAAACTTGTCCTCATAAACATGGATGTTTATTGGGATAAAGAATTGTGGTTTGCCCTCTAGTGACAGCTCATCAACCTGCTTTTCAAGTTCAGTTTTCTCAGTAGGGTTCAACGTAGGGTCTGACAAGTCGGAAGGCTAGCTTCTGGTATTAAGTCAACGACATGTTGGATATCACGTGTCGGTGGTAGCTTGCGTTGGAAGTCTTCAGACAAGACATCATCAAGCTCCGTAGTCACAGCGGTGACTTTGAGGAGAGACGAAGTACTGTTTTCAGGAAAGATGTCACTGAACTCCTTAGTCACTGAGGTGACTTCGAGAGGGACCGAAGTACTGTCTTTAGGAAAGACATGAATAGACTCTGTGGCCACTAGGATCACCCCGAGAGAACTCGAAGTACTAGATTCCTCAATATTACCACCCATGTTCTCTTTGTCAGAGTTGGAATCTTCTGGTTCTTTCGCCTGGTAAGTGAACTCTTTAGAGTCAAACTTCGTATTTGCTACATACAGTTTATCAATGACAACTCTGACTGGGCTTGGTGTCGGCAATATAGGAGGAAGGTGCTGATGACCAGAGCAAACGACATTAGGGGTTGGCAGTAAAGGAGGAAGGGCCTCTGGATTTGTAACAGATGGTTCCTTAACTTTAGTTACTATGACTGACCTTGGACAATTATCCACAACGTGCTCATGACCCTGACACTTGTTATCCTGGATTGTCAGAGGTGGACTTGAATACTTGATCTAACCTAGTGATGCAACTCAAAATTTCATCTAGTCTTTGGAGGATTTTAGAGTTGGTGTCCATATTAGCAAATTGGGATTCACTAGCCATTTTTTTACCTAATGCATGGTGTTCCTGCCTAAATCTTGTGCTATGATACCAAACTGATGTGAAACGGGTAGGTGTGTGTCATGTAGGAAACCAGTGATGTCATCGAACTCACCACGTTTCACCAAATAAAACGATCTTCGGCAGGAAAGTAATGAAAAACTAACAATGTTAACAGATGGATTTTACAAAGTATTGCATGCTAAAGGTTTGAACATGTCTAATCTCAATCAAATCTAATTACAATAGCTATATCATGAATGACAAGTTCTAAAATTAATTTTGAAGCTAAGCAATCACATGATTTGTAGATTCACACATCTCACGATTTAGTGGACAGTAGGAATAGTGATAAAACTTTAGAGATAAATCAAGTGATGTAACCAACTAATAATGTGAATGCTGAAATAAAAACTCACTGACAAAGCTACTGTTGTTTGGATTTTGGAACTGATCTGGTGGTTATTGCTATTCTGTTTTGATGCATTCTCCTATGAATGGATACTTGACATTGGCATCTTCTCGAACAAATGGTGTGCATCTTTGATCTGCTTGTTATTGCGCTGCTATTGTGCTACACTGCTGCGCTGCTGCTGTTGCTGCTACTGACTGCTTGGTGTTGCTGCTGCTGTTTGCTCTTGCTGTTGCTTCTGTTATTGCTGCTGCTGCTACTTGCTGTTGCTGCTGCTAATGGCTGCTGCTGCTGGACTGCTGCTGCAGCTGCTTCTGCTGCGGCTGCGGCTGCTGCTGCTGCGGCTGCTGCGCCGTTGATACTGCTTCCGCTGCTGCTCCTGCTGGTTCTGCTACTGTTTCTGTTGCTGTTGTTCTTACTGCTGCTGCTACTGCAGCTGCTGTTTTGCTGCCGCTGCTATTGTTCTGTTGGTACCGATATGTTGGAGGGACAATTGTAAAGACATAGAAGACTAGAGAGGGAGAAAATGCTGTGAAGAAGAAGAGGGAAGTGGGACTTGCAGGTATACAAAGGGAGTAAGGGAAGAGGTGAGGGGAAGAAGAAGACATAGATAAGATCAGGCAAAGGAGAGTAGTTTCAGATTTCTTCATTGCATCCTCAAACAAGTTACAACTGAGAGTATATATTACAAACCACACAACTGAATAACTTCCCACTACAAAATCTAATAACTACCCACTACCACCACTCACACACAACTAAAATACATGCAAATACAAAAGAAAATACCAGTAAATGCAGCAAGAAATACACTGAAGTACAAATAAAAGTTAAGGCTCAGATGTTCTCATCACGAATCCTTCCCACTCAAACTTAATCTTATGACATTCAAATACAAGATCCACTCTGTTGAAGTTGATCTGCATTGTTTAAAGTAATTAAAAATAAAAAATCAAGAGTTTTTAATATTTTTTGCCCATCCATCAAGTAGGTGTAAAATGGACAGTCGAAAATAGCATTTTACTTAGATCTATGACTTTAGATATATAAATTCTCGATCCGACCATTTGATCATGATCTAAACATTTAAAAAACCCCATACACCAATTTTTATTAGGTTTCAAATATTATACACCGTTTAACTAGCCAACTCACTATTTCGGCCGGTCATTTTGCAGCTACTTGATGGATGGGCAAAAAGTATTCAAAACACTTGATTTTTAGTTTTTAGTTACTTTAAACAATGCAGATCAACTTCAACAGAGTGGATCTTCTATTTGAATGTTGTGGAATTGAGTTTTGAGTGAGAAAGATTCAGGCTCGAATCCTTCCGCATGTACCCAAGTCTACCCCTATATATATATAAACTTATGTAGTTCCGGAAGGATTCGAGCTCGAATCCTTCCCACTCAAATACAACCATACATCATCCGAGTACAAGATTCATTCCGTTGAAGTTGATTTATATTATTTCAAGTATGTATAAACCAAAAATCAAGTATTTAAAATACTTTTTGCTTATGCATCAAGTAGTGAAAAAACAGACAACCTAAATAGTGAGTTGGTTAGTTTAACTGTGTAGAACATTTGAAACCTAACAAAAATTGGTTTGTAGGTTTTTTAAATGTTTAGATCATGATCAAATGGCCGGATCGAAAATTTGTATGTCAAAGACATAGATCTAACTAACTCACTAATTTCGGCCGTCCATTTTGAACCACTTGATGATGCGCAAAAAGTATTCAAAACACTTGATTTTTAGTTTTTAGTTATTTTAAATAATATAGATCAACTTCAATGGAGTGGATCTTCTGTTTGAATGTCAGATGTTGGTATTTTAGTAGGAAGGATTCAGGCTCGAATTCTTTTGGAACTACACAAGTCTCTCTCTTTGTGTATATATAGGGATAGACTTGGGTACATGCGAAAAGCATTCGAGCCCAAATCCTTCCCACTCAAACTCAATCCATGATGTTCAAATATAAGATCCACTATGTTGAAGTTGATCTTCATTGTTTAAAGTAACTAAAAATAAAAAATCAAGTGTTCTGAATACTTTTTGCACATCCATCAAGTAGGTGCAAAGTAACCGGCTGAAATAGTGAGTTGGCTAGTTTAAAGATGTATAATATTTGAAACCTAAAAAAAATTGGTGTGCAGTTTTTTTAAATATTTAGATCAGGATCAAAGGATCAAATCGTCAGATCAAGAATTTATATGTTTAAAGTCATAGATCTAAGTAAAATACTATTTTCAGCCGTCTATTTTTCGCCTACTTGATGGATGGCAAAAAGTATTCAAAATACTTGATTTTTGATTTTTAATTACTTTAAACAGTGCATATTAACTTCAACAGAGTGAATCCTGTATTTGAATGTAACACTTAGTCCTAGATATATGTATCACCATATCAGTACTCGATACGGTGTACGTCTTCTATTTGACCTTTCTGGTAGTTAGATCGAAACAGTTTCAATTTTAGATATTATTTTTCAATATTGTAGATTTTTCAGAATTTTCTACAATTTTTTCTGGATTATTTTGAAAAATCTCCGTTTTGGTGTCGACCAATACCGATAATCAACTCCATGATTTTTAATTCACAAACGGAGTTAAATTTTCAGAATCTGCTTTCAAATTATTTTCAAAATCATATTTTCTACTTTAGCCTATTTTTGGGGATTTTTCTGAGTCAGTTAAAAATTTAGTCAAAACCGGTGTTGGCCGATATCATCGATCGGTTTCAAGATTTTTAATTTACAAACTAGATTGAATTTCTTGAATCCGATTTCGCATTGATCCTCCGGGTAATATTTGCGATTTTACAGAATTTTTGGGAACCATTCGGATCTAGTCAGATTTTGACCCAATTATTTAATATTAATTAAATATGAATAATACCCTAAATTCTAAAACTTATTTCTTTCCCCTTAAGTTTTTTTATTTCTCCATTTTTTCTACGAGTATCCAACCTACTCTCAAGTTCTCCATTTATCTACAAAATTCTAACCAGCTTAGCCTTAATTTAAAATTCCAACGAAAATATTAAGCTATCTATATCTCTCAGACACACACACTCTCTCTCTCGTTCTTTCTCACACTCTTCACTCTCACCCACTTTTCCCCACCACCCACGACCAGCCCACCTCCGGCCGAGTGCCGCCCAGCCCACCTCCGGCCGAGTGCCGCCCCAGCCTCCACCTCCGCACAACCACCATCACCGCTCAACGACCCCTCCTTTCCGCTCACTCTCTTTTTCTCCCTCTCAACATCTTCCTCCTACCACCACCTCACGCCTCCCCTTCGACCGCCGCGACCACCCCAGAGCCACACACCTCTCCCCAGCACCACCACGACCACCTCCACTCTCCGTCAAGCTCCGCCGTGACTGCCACCATTCACCATCCCTCATCTTTATATCTCTCTTGTTTCTCTCTTTCGTTTCTCTCTCTATCACTCTCCCTGGTGGCTGAGGAGCTTCACTGCCATTAAGTCTGACCCCCTCGCCATCGCGCGCGGGGCCACCTAGCCCGCGGCCAGACCCGGGCCTCCTCCTTTTTGTTTGCTGTTGTTGGGTGTGTTGTCAATGGAAACCCATAATGGGTTTGTAAACAAACCCGACCGACAACCCGCTATCCAAAACCCGAATCCACATATATATAGGTAAAATTCATATAAATCCTTTGTGGTTGTTGTTATTTCACTTTTAACCCTGCAAAAATTTATTTTAACACCCTGAATCCATTTCTGATATATCAAAACAGACCCTGAATCGTGTTTCGAACCATAACTTGATCTTTTGACGTCCGAATCATGCGTTCTTGGTACCGTTGGGATCGGAACAACGAGAGCGTCATTTATAAGGCAAGTGTTTACCGTCATTTTCATATTTTCATCATCAAAATCCATCTATATTATTCGTGTTATTTGATTGGTTTATTCGATACTTAGTAATGCGAATATTCCGAATAGCTATTTATCCTTGAGGATTGTGTGGTATATTTGAGCATAGGCGTATCCTATTTGGTTGTCAGTGATGGTATATGACACATGTATTCTTGTTATTCATCCCTGTTATATGGTATTCCTGTTACTAGTGGTGATAGCTAGGATAAATTCTTGATTATCTGTTATTTAAAATTATTCCTATTACACAGTATTCCTGTTACACAGATATTCCCATTATTTTTATCCTAGCTATCTGCTCGATACATGTTTTATACACACACAATATTGTAGTACACAACATTTGAAAAATGCTTCCTGTGTCCCTTTTACTTGTTCTGTTTATACGAGGAGTCATGTGAATTTACCATACCATGTACACACACCCTATTGTAATACAAATCACTTGGGATGAGGAGACTAGATGATTGACTAGATCTTATCGGGTAGGTGTCCTGGATCTATGTTTATCCTACTACAGGGGATGATAGTACTGGCTGCCGATTGTATATAGCTCTATAAGCTCCCGTTTCCCATTTCCTGTCCCCCTTTTAGCGGAGGGCTTTGGTCTCAGCAGCCAGGGGTTTGTTTGGGGCCGTGATTCCGGGTATGCACGGGATACACCCACCTGAGTAGAGCTTTTCGATCGTTAGGTCTCATAACACACGTCTAAACACTCACGTATACTATTTTGCAATTTTACTATCCTGACTACATTGTGATTATTGTTATCTCATGTATATCATGTTTATTTCACGTATCTATATATGTCATGTTTATTCCATTGTTTCCATTATCATTCCTTTGTACACTTACTCGGTAGTATCTGAGACCCTGGGTTTGCATGCCCAGATATAGATCCCGTAGTTTCACCCTCAGAGGTGGATCAGGGGTACATAGACGGTTTGGTTGTGCAGCAGTAGGACTGTTCGTGACATTTTGATCCCTTTTGGTTCACTGTATGTTCTATGCTAGTACTCTTTTTGTGTTTTATATATATGTCTAGTTATTGTGTACATTTTCCTAAGTGTGCTGATGGACTCGTATGTATTCCATTTTTGGTACTATATGAGACTGTGTTATGTACATTTTTTACATGTGATATATAAAAAATCAGTATTGTTCTTGCTTTATTATGATACCTGTGCAAGTCTATTAGAGGCTTAACGTGTGTACGTAGGGACTACCTCCTCGCGTATACACGTCGCCGATTATGTCACGTACTGTTATACCGTACTCTAGGAAATGAGACGTGAAATGATTTTTTTTGGTATCAGAGTCTGGTTTCAAATTTAGCGTTTGAACGGTTCGCGATACGCGACCCTAACCTTTCGAACCTAGTTCTTACCAGTAGAGACTTGGACAAAGTACAACACTGTTGATATGTAATTAGAGACATGATATGATCACATGAGTCCTTCGTTAAGAATTAAACTCTCTTGTCTTAGTCCCGATATTAATCTAGTATTTATTAATCAGATGGCTCAGCTGTTACTGAGGACGGTCCCGCTGATCCAGCGGAGTTCATGAAAATATTGTTGGAGTCCTAGCAGTAGCAGAATGAGAGGGTTACTGTTGCATTGGAGAACTTAGCTGCTTCAGGAAGTCTGGTCAGGCAGGAGAATCTATCTGACTTCAGGAGACTCCATCCAGCCGTTTTCACAGAAGAAAGTCATCTGGATGCTGAGCAGTGGCTTATTGACACGGAGAACTTGTTAGTAGCAGTTCGAGTTCTAGAGGCTGATCGGGTGGATGTAGTGAAAATTCAGCTATTAGGAGTGGCACGTACATGGTGGCTTATGGAGGAGAGTCATTTATTGGGACCAATCTCTTGGGAGACATTTTCGGAGAACATTTTCGGAGGTGTTCTTGGCTAAGTTCTTTCGTAACACAGTCAAATCAGAAATGAAGTAGAAATTTATAAATCTCAGACATGCCAGAAAGACAGTTGATGAGTATGTAGTCGAGTTTTTCAGACTCAGCCGATTTGCCTCATATATGGTGTCTACTGAGGAGAACCAGGGTAGGAGATTTTAGCAGGGGTTGCAATTGGAACTTCAGCGTGTCATATCATTCAAATACAAGACTTTCTCAGAAGTGTTAACTGCTGCCAGAGAACAAGAGCTAACTCAGTGCTCTGATATGGAGGGTGCCTACCAGTGGCACAAAATGCCCGATTGGATAGATCTCTGGAGGGACTCCTGTCAAGCAGGTTGGTGCACCACCCCCAAAGTGACAGATGGCTTCAATGCCTCGGTTCAAAATGGCTGTGTAAATATTGAAATCACCTAGAGGGGGGTGAATAGGTGATTAGCTAATCTAATGATGAATTAATGCGGAATTAAAACTATTTATGCAAACTAAAAACTATTAAGCTAAACACATTAAGTATAACACAAGTGTGTAGCCGAATTCCCGGTGAAGGGCTCTGGACTATCTCCTCAAGATTCCTTTAGATAAGAGTTGAGGTGCCGCTATGGCTCTCTTGGTTGAATACAAGTGTGAGCAAACAATCCCAAGCATATATCAATTTAAGCACAAGATATATCAAGCATATAAAGAGATAAGTAAAGTAAGCATGCAAGATATAAATACAAGTGAGAGATAGAGAGAGCAATCACAAACACGGGAGATTTGTTTTGAGGTTTGAGCACCCTTGCTCTACGTCCCCGCCTTCAACACTATGAAGGATTTTCACTAGAATCGATTCCACCGGATCACTCGGTGTCGCAACACCTACAAGGAGTTCACACTAGAACTCTTGGACTCACTAGTCCTCTCTTGTTCCCCCAAGAACAACACACGCAAGCACACTAGCTTGCCGAGGCCGCACCTCTACACCGAGCTCCCACAAGAACTCGAAACAACACGAACCCGCAAGTTCGCCTCCTCAAATACAAGATTGAATACTTGATGATCTAAACACTTTGATCACCTAAAAACACTCTCACTACAACTCTCCTATAAGATTGATATAGCAATGGAAAGCTCAAGTATGTGTGAGAAAAACAAATAGGATAGTGGAGGAAAAACTCAAAAAATCTCTTTTGCAAAACACTCTTGAAAAACTCTCTTTTTGATATGGAAGTATTTGCTCTAAAACAAGTGGAGATAAACACTTAGATAGGTAGAAAAAACTAGCCCAAAAACTCTCTTAAAATCTTGTTAAAAACAGCCCAAAATAGCCCCAATTTATAGGCCTAAAAATATAACCGTTGGGGTCCAACTCAACAGGAAACCCTGCTGTCGGTCGACCGTCAACGGTTGGATTTCAGATCGTTGGGAAAGCGGTCGACCGTCCGGTCGACCGAAACTTGGGCCTTGACCTATCGGTTGACCGCCCGTTCGATCGGGGCCATTTACAGAGAGCAGAAGCTCTCTGGCGGTTGACCGTGTGGTCGACCGGCCCTTGGCTGTGCACGTTTGTGCACATCGGTCGACCGCCAGGTCAACCGACTTCTGGCTCGGTCGACCGGTCAGTCGACCGCCACTCAGCCTGGTCAGCAAATGTAAAGGGATTAAAACTTGGTCTTTTTACCTTCAATAAAATCCCATAAATTCTCATAAATTCTACAAAAATAAGTTAATTAATATACTTTGATATACAAACATGTTTGATTAAAAATCAAAACACATTACAAACATTTTGAACTATTTTTGTAATATAGAAATTTTGGCTTAAAGAAAAATCTGTATTTTTCAAAAACTATCTCCAAATTAAAAATGATTTTTCCAAAACTTCTCCAAATACAAAAACAAGATATTTTAAACACTTTTGAAGCTTAGTGTATATGGATATGATCCACTACATATATGAGATGAAATATCTATGTTTTTGACATTAAGCTCTAAAATAGTTTTGATAAAGCACATGTATATTTTGGATCTCAAAAATCAAATCAGTATTTTCTAAAACACATATAAATTTTGTGTGTGTGTATATAAACTTGAGCAATCCACCAACTAATCTATCATTTACATTTTATCTAAAAACATCTTAACACTTACAAATATGACACAAGTCTTCTTAAAAATCTTCTTTTGAAAATCTTCTTCTCCTTCTTGACTTGGTCCAAACCTTAATCCAATGAGCTAGACTTCTCTCGAGTACTTGATGCAATCTTGATGCGCGAGCTCTTGAATCAACACGTGCTAGCTCCAAAACTTGACTTTAAATCTTTTGTTGAAGCTAAACACCTACTAATATCTTGATCAAATATCTGAGACTAATTAAACACAAGATCATTAGTACTATAACTACATGAGTTAATCATCATCAAAACTAGAGTGATGGGCTTTTGGGCCAACAATCTCCCCCTTTTGATGATGACAAAACTCATGGAGTTATATATGCATGGATTAAAGATAAGCTTCATAGAAGCTCCCCCTTAACTCATGCATAACAATAAACATAAATATATTCAATGAAGTGCATAAAATTAAACAAACATATATGCATAAATAAGGAGGTAAACATGCATAGACTCCAAAAATTCTTCTCCCCATTTTGCATAAACAAAACATATATGCATAAACTCTCAGAATCCTTCTCTCCCTTTTTGTATAAAACAGGGAAATGAAATAAACTTGCATATATAAACTCCAAAATACTTCTCCCCCTTTTTGTCAAATCATCAACAAAGGGGCGAAAACAAATCAAACAATAAAGATATATACGCGATATACCTTCATGAAGAGAGAGACGTGAAGTTAGCTCCTTTGCATACATGCATTACAGGAAGAAGGGATGACAAAACCCTAACTCACATAAAGTATAATATATAATGTATAAGCGGAGATGTTAAGTTCTCCCTACACACGTGTATTACATAAAGAAGAGATGTCAAGCTCCTCAATACAAGATACACTCAACATGAATCTGTATATAGAAGAGATGTTAAGCTCCCCTTGCATATAGACAATACATATAAAGAAATTTTGAACAAAATTTTGATAATGCTTCAAGCAAAACTTTGAAATTTCTTAAAACAAAATTTTGGTACCACTTGTAAATAAACAAAATTTTAAGATACCAATAATGGATTTTTAATACCAATTGAAATTGAAACATTGTAAATTTTTGATACCAATTAAAAAGTAAAATATGAAGTATATTTTGATATCAATTGAAATACCAATTGAAAACAATGCATAAGCTCATTAAGATACCAATTAACATTTAAAAATTAGTTAAGCTTAGCATAAACATAATTTGTGCTTTAAACATGTAAAAATATTTTAAATCAAGCACAAGCAAAACATATATATATATGTATGAAAAAGAAAATATCAATTGAAATTGATATTATTGAAATTTGAAGCATACATATATATATAGAAAACATGTATGAGTATACAAAAGTGAAATTTCATGAAGATCATGTGTATTACTCATAACTATCCACCCTATTCATGCACATGTTAAAAAATTTTCAATTTAGAGCATACAAGGCATGGTCGCCCAACCATCCGCCCTTTAAGGATAGAAGTTTTCAAAAATAAAAATAGTTGTAAATTGAAAACACTACCAAATGAAGAATAAATAACTAGTTTAAAGTAATTTTTGAAAAACTAGTTAAAGATCCTTCAAACATGAAATCAAATCATATGTATCTCAAGAAACATTGCTAAATACACAAGAGTTAACACTCGAAATCTATAAAGCTCAAAAATGTGCTCATGAAACAAAGTCATGAGTAAACAAAAGTAATGTGAGTGTACAAGGATCATGTGAATAGCATATTCATGAAAGTAATCAATAATGCTCAAAATACCAATGCATCATAAAATATTTTCATTAAAAACAAACTTTAAGGTTTATCAAAACTAACAATATACATACATATCCCAAACACAAACGAGTCCATAATGTAATTTGCATGAAGACAAGTGACTCAAGGGTATACATGTATATTTATTAGTTTTAGACAAGAATAACATATGCATGAAGTAAAACATATACAAAATAGGTAAAACAAGTGTAAATGAGGGAGTCATCAAACTAGGTTATACTTGTATATGTAATGAGTACAAATGAGCAATGAAGTACAAACATATAAGAATCAATTGTTGCTCATTACTTGTACAAGTATATACACAAGTTCTAATGGAAAATTCATCTAAACAAGTATTCACCACATGAAGCACAAAAACAAAACATGCTAAAAATATTTATATAAATACATCTAAACTAAATGGGAGTTTAGAGATAGTTACCAAAGCAAATGCACTATTCTCTAAGTCTCCAAAACATGGTGGTCCTCCCACCAAACTTCCTTGATAGTGATGCATCAATTTGGTGTGACCATCTAGCTCATCATGCATCCACCACCAAGGCACCAACCCTCTCACGTCATGTGAGGGCCCACACCTGCATCAAACACAAGAGGTGGGGATTTTGGTGCCCATTTTCTTTTGAGTCTACGGGGGTTAATATTATTCGGAACCTAAATATTTTTATTAGCAAAATTTATAGAATTTAACTTATCAAAACACAACTTTGCTAAATGGCCTTTACGGCCGCAATGTGTACACTTGTACACTCTAGTATACACATAAGAATGAATGTGATCATGATGTGCAAAGTGTGCATATGTATGTCGTGAGTGATGTGCATGAACATGTGGAGCTTGTTCCTTTTGAAACAAGGTTTCCAATCTAAAATGATTAAATGCACAATTGCTCAAAGTTGAGCTCAAACAATCTATTCTATTTTTCAAAAATTGAATCTTATTTTTATCAATAGTAGCATGAAGAGCACGGTGAGAACGAGAATCAACACTCTTTTTCTTTTTAGAAATATTTTTCTTTTCTTTTTAGAAATATTTTTCTTTTCTTTTGAAACAATTGTTCTTTTCAAAGAGTTTTCATCCAAAGCAATTTCTTTTTCTTTTTCCACCAAAGTGATTTTATTTTTCAAGGTTTATTTCCTTCACAAATATCATTTAGCTTAGAGGACAAGGAAATATTCTCATTTTTCAAAAATTCGTTTTCTTTTGAAATGCATTCCAATTTATTTTGAAAGGAATCTTTTTCTTTTAACATGGAATCAAATATATTTTTTAATTTCTTATTATCTTTTTTAAGCAAGTCATATTTTTCAAGAAGTTGTTGACAAAATGAAGCAAGCTCATCTTAAGACATGTCAACATCCTCATCAAGCTCAGATTCAGAATTTACCTCAAGGGGGTTATCCCCTGGGACCATGTAGCATATGTTGGAAGCATCACTTTCTTCATCCGAGTCACTCCCCGCATAATATTGCTTTTGTTCACCAAGAGAGACTAAAATGTTCTATACTACAAAAGCCGAATCAAAGTTAGAAACCCTACATAAATAATCATCATTTAGGGTTGACTTTAAAGCATGGATGGCTTTTGAGTTAGCCTTTAGATACTTGCTATTACTAAAGTATGAATCCTTAATGATAGCAAGATAACATGAATGCTTAGGGCTTTGAGGTATATTGACATCTTAAGTTTTCAAGTTTTGATGTTAAGAATGTCAAACATGAGAGATGTCATAAAATCCGTGTGTGTGTAAACAAGTATTGTGAGTAGCTAAAAATAAGGATTTTTAAGTCTAGGTTGTTAACCCCAAATCAAGAGCACCAAGTTCTGATACCAATTGAAATCACCTAGAGGGGGGTGAATAGGTGATTAGCTAATCTAATGATGAATTAATGCGGAATTAAAACTATTTATGCTAACTAAAAACTATTAAGCTAAACACACCAAATATAACACAAGTGTGTAGCCGAATTCCCGGTGAAGGGCTCTGGACTATCTCCTCAAGATTCCTCTAGATAAGAGTTGAGGTACCGCTATGGCTCTCTGGGTTGAATACAAGTATGAGTAAACAATCCCAAGCATATATCAATTTAAGCACAAGATATATCAATCATATAAAGAGATAAGCAAAGTAAGCATACAAGATATAAACACAAGTGAGAGATAGAGAGAGCAATCGCAAACACGAGAGATTTGTTTCGAGGTTCGAGCACCCTTGCTCTACGTCCCCACCTTAACACTATGAAGGATTTCCACTAGAATCGATTCCACCGGATCACTCGGTGCCGCAACACCTACAAGGAGTTCACACTAGAACTTTTAGACTTACTAGTCCCTCTTTTGTTCCCGCAAGAACAGCACACGCAAACACACTAGCTTGCCGAGGCCGCACCTCTACAACGAGCTCCCACAAGAACTCGAAACAACACGAACCCACAAGTTTGCCTCCTCAAATACAAGATTGAACACTTGGTGATTAAAACACTTTGATCACCTAAAAACACTCTCACAACAACTCTCCTATAAGATTGATATAGCAATGGAAAGCTCAAGTATGTGTGAGAAAAATAAGATAGAACAGTGGAGAAAAAACTCAAAAATCTCTTTTGCAAAGCACTCTTGAAAAACTCTCCTTTTGATATGAAAGTATTTGCTCTAAAACAAGTAGAGATAAACACTTAGATAGGTAGGAAAAATTAGCCTAAAAACTCTCTTAAAATCTTGTTAAAAACAGCCCAAAACAGCCCCAATTTATAAGCCTAAAAAATATAACCGTTGGGGTCTAACTCAGCAGGAAACCCTACTGTCGGTCGACCGCCAACGGTGGGATTTCTGACCATTGGGAAAAGCGGTCGACCGTCCGGTCGACCGAAACCTAGGCCTTGACCTATCGGTCGACCGGGGCCATTTACAGAGAGCAGAAGCTCTCTGGTAGTCGACCGTGCGGTCGACCGGCCCTTGATTGTGCACGTTTGCGGTCGACCGACTTCTGGCTCGGTCGACCGGTCGGTCGACCGCCAGTCAGCCTGGTCAGCAAATGTAAAGGGATTAAAACTTGGTCTTTTTATCTTCAATAAAATCCCATAAATTCTCATAAATTCTACAAAAATAAGTTAATTAATATACTTTGATATACAAACATGTTTGATTAAAAACACAACACATTCCAAACATTTTGAACTATTTTTGTAATATAGAAATCTTGGCTTAAACAAAAATCTGTATTTTTAAAAACTATCTCCAAATTGAAAAATGATTTTTTCAAAACTTCTCCAAATACAAAAACAAGATATTTTAAACACTTTTAAAGCTTAGTGTGTATGGATATGATTCACTACACATATGAGATGAAATATCTATGTTTTTGATATTAAGCTCTAAAATAGTTTTGATAAAACACATGTATATTTTGAATCTCAAAAACCAAAATGGTATTTTCTAAAACACATAAATTTTGTGTGTGTATATGAACTTGAGCAATCCACCAACTAATCTGTCATTTACATTTTATCTAAAACATCTTAACACTTGCAAACATGACACAAGTCTACTTGAAAATCTTCTCTTGAAAATCTTCTTCACCTTCTTGACTTAGTCCAAACCTTGATCCAATGAGGTAGACTCCTCTTGAGTACTTGATGCAATCTTGACGCGCGAGCTCTTGAATCAACATGTGCTAGCTCTAAAACTTGACTTTAAATTGTGTTGAAGCTAAACACCTACTAAGATCTTGATCAAATATTTGACACTAATTAAACACAAGATCATTAGTATTATAACTACATGAGTTAATCATCATCAAAACTAGAGTGATAGGCCTTTGGGCTAACAAATATTGCCACAAGATGGGGCATACTATAAATGAGTGCAGACTGGCCAATAACTTGTGTCGATTTGTGGATCGGCTGAGCACCGAGCTTGTCAGTGTCCTCACAGTCGGCAAATTCTAAGAGAACCCACCTCAGTCCTAGTCGGACAACAGAAACTGATGACATCAGGACCGTCAAGGACTATAGTTCCCTTCCAGCCTAAGCAGCCTCTGCCTCCCCAGTAGCAGATGTATCAGCGAGCCAGAAGGGCAAGGGACAGCCAGTCGGACCCGTCAGAGGCAAGGGCAAGGCGTACACTCTTACTGTTGATCAAGCAGATGCCTCAGGAGAAGTTGTCACAGGTATTATTTTAGTGCATTCTGTTCTTGCTTATGTTCTCTTTGATTCCAGTGCTACTCACTGCTTTATTTTCTTTAAGTTCATTAGTAAACATGATATATCCTGTGACACTGTACACCGGAGTTGGACTATTAGTACTGGAAATGGGGTGATGTCATGTAATAAGGTGTGTTTGAAATGTCCATAGTTATTTGTGGCAAGGAGTTTTATCACAAACTTCTTGCTGATTGCCACTGTGATTTTAACATCATATTGGGCATGGATTGGCTTAGCCGGGTGTATGCAGTTATAGATTGTCAGAAGAAGAGCGTGGTGTTTTATATTCCCAACCTGCCGGAATTCGAATTCCTTGGAGAAGGCAGAATTGTTGACCAGGTAACACACCCAAATGAAGTTCTAAATGGTACTCTAGCTGTCCTGGAAATGGATCAGCAAATAGCTCCAGAAGTAGCGAGGGAATTCCTGGATGTATTTTTCTGAGGATTTACCTGGGTTGCCCCCAAATAGAGAAGTCGAGTTCACGATTGATGTGTTTCCTGGTACTGCCCCAATCTCCAAGGCACAATATCAGATAGCACCAGTAGAATTGGCGGAGGTGAAAAAGCAAATTCAGGATTTTCTGAGTAAGGGGTTCATTAGACCAAGTACATCACCGTGAGGAGCCCTAGTATTGCTAGTCAAGAAGAAGGATGGGTCACAAAGGTTATGTATTGACTACAGAGAACTAAACAAGGTGACTGTAAAGAACAAGTACCCTCTTCCTAGGATTTGATTTATTTGTCAATTATGTGGTGCGACAATATTTTCTCAACTGGACCTTCGTTCTGGTTATCACCAGGTGAAGGTGAAAGCATCAGATGTCCCGAAGACTGCTTTTCGCACAAGATATGGACATTATGAGTTTTTAATAATGCCTTTTGGACTCATTAATGCTCCCGCAGTCTTCATGGATTTGATGAATAGAGTGCTCTCTTTATTTGGATAAGTTTGTGATAGTTTTCATTGATGATATCCTCATTTATTCCAAAAATCGGGGAGAACATGCTAAGCACTTGAGGACGGTGCTGCAGGTGCTGAGAAGAAAAGCAGTTATATGGAAAGTTGAGCAAGTGTGCCTTTTGGTTGGAAAGTGTTAATTTTCTTGGGCACATTGTTTCAGGGCAAGGAATATCGGTCGAACCGAGGAAGGTTGATGCAGTAGAAAAGTGGCTGACCCCTAAATCAGTAATATAGGTGCGACAATTCTTGGGCTTGGTAAGATGTTATAGGAAGTTTGTGAAAGATTTTTCAAAGATTACCAAACCCCTATCACAGTTGACTAAGAAGGGACAAAAATTTGTTTGGACAGAAGACTGTGAAGCAGCATTTTCAGAACTGAAGTACAGGTTAACGACCGCACGGGTCCTCGCTATTCCGGATCAATCAGGTTTGTTATCTATAGTGATGCATCAGACCAGGGTCTTGGTTGTGTGCTTACAATATGATAAAGTTGTGGCTTATGCCTCGAGACTGCTCAAGTCACATGAGCAGAATTATCCGATTCATGACTTGGAGTGGGCTGTCGTTATTTTCGCCCTGAAGATTTGGTGACACTATTTACTGGGAACTCGGGTGGAGATTTACACGAACCATAAG
Source organism: Agave tequilana (assembly GCA_038442645.1). Lineage (NCBI taxonomy): Eukaryota > Viridiplantae > Streptophyta > Magnoliopsida > Asparagales > Asparagaceae > Agave > Agave tequilana. The sequence goes on from JAVJIF010003840.1 coordinate 240,798, forward strand.
AGTCTGATATACATCTTCACTCAAAAAGAGTTAAATATAAGGCAAAGAAGATGGCTGAAACTCTTGGCAGAGTATGACCTTAATCTCCAGTACCATCCAGGACGAGTGAATGTGGCGCCTAATACTTTAAGTAGGAGATCGGCTGCCATGATTCTCACTGACCAGAAGAGTTTGATAGAGAAGATGAGGAGATTAAATCTAGAAGTTGTTATACCAGGAGAAGTGGTCCGTTGTATGGCACTGCAACTCTAGTCATCCCTGGTAGAAATAATAAAGGAAGCTCAGGCTGGTGATAAGCAACTCCAAAAATTCAGGGATCAAGTGGAAGCTAGTTTGAGAACTGACTTGATTATTCATGGGGATGGGTTTCTAAGATATGGTACAAGGTTATATGTGCTCAAGGGAGATGTTAGACAAGAGTTGCTAGCAGAAGCTTACAACTCTCCTTATAGTATTCATCCCGACGAAACAAAAATGTATCGGGACCTTAAGCAACACTTTTGGTGGCATGGGATGAAAAGGGAGATAGCTAGATTTGTATCTAAATGTCTGGTGTGTCAACATGTTAAAGCTGAACATCAGAAGACTGCTGGTTTATTGCAACCACTACCCATCCCTGAATGGAAGTGGGAACATATTACTTGGATTTTGTGACTGCACTACCAAGGAGTTTGAAGGGCACAATGCTACCTGGGTGATAGTGAACATACTGATAAAGAGTGCTCACTTTATACTATTTAGAGTGGGGGCAGTCTACTAAAACTTTAGCAGAGCGCTATATGTAGGAGATAGTAAGATTGCACGTGGTATCAGTGAGCATTGTGTCAGATCGAGACACAAGATTTCTATCCACTTCTGGTAGAGTTTACCGACTAGTCTGGGAAGCACGTTGAAATTCAGTACTGCTTATCATCCCCAGACAGATGGGCAGTCTGAGAGGACTATACAAGTTCTGGAAGACACGCTTCGAGCTTGTGTTATGAATTTTAAGGGGTCCTGGGAAGATCATTTGCATTTGGTCGAATTCTCATACAATAATAGCTACCAGTCTAGTATACAAATGACACCATTTGAGGTCCTATATGGGCGAAAGTGTAGACCAGCGGTGTGTGTGAACGGAAATTGCTTAGGCCAGAGCTGATAACTCAGACTGTGGATAAAGTAGCTCAGATCAGAAAGCATCTACAGGCTGCACAAGACCGCTGGTGAAACTGGGCAGATTCCAAAAGGAGACTCCTAGAGTTCGTGATTGGAGATCATGTATTTCTTAAAATATTACCGATTCGGGGTGTTATCAGATTTGGAAGTAAAGGGAAGTTAAGTCCAAGATATATTGGGCCCTTCGAGATTATGGAGAGAATAGGTACAGTGGCCTACAGGTTGGCTTTACCTCCATTTCTTGAAGGGATACATGATGTTTTTCACGTGTCTCAGCTTAGAAAATATGTGCCTGATAAGAAACATGTTTTTGATTATTCAGAACTGATACTGAGACCGGATTTAACCTATGAAGTTCAGCCGGTGGCAATACTTGATCGAAGAGAGAAGGTCTTAAAGAATAAAGTGATCTCCTTAGTTCGAGTGGCTTGGGATCCACCTAGGAGTTGGAGGAAGAAATTCGGGAGAAGCATCCTTATCTATTTTCTGACCCTCAGGTACTATTTTATAAAGTTTCTATTTCTTTTAGCATGTTGCATACCAATTCTCTAGTTAAATTTCGAGGATGAAATTTTTGCTGTAAGGTGGGTAAAAGTATAACCCCCAGTCCTACATATACATATCACTATATCAGTACTCGATACGATGTACGTCTTCAATTTGACTTTTCTGGTAGTTAGATCGAACCAGTTTCAATTTTAGATATTATTTTTCAATATTGTAGATTTCTCAGAAAAATTTTTCTGGATTATTTTGGAAAATCTCAATTTCGGTGTCGATCGATACCGATAATCAACTCCATAATTTTTAATGCACAAATAGAGTTAAATTTTCAGAATCTACTTTCAAATTATTTTTCATAATCATATGTTCTACTTTAGCCTATTTTTTGGGATTTTTCTGAATCAGTTAAAAATTTGGTCAAAACTGGTGTTGGCCGATATCACCGATCGGTTTCAGAATTTTTTAATTTAAAAACTAGATTTAATTTTTTGAATCTAGTTTCGCATTGGTCCTCCGGGTAATATTTGTGATTTTACCAGTGTTCTAAATATCCCCGATATAACCCCGATATTGCGCCGATATTGCGTTTACGGCACCTAGCTGCAATGATTTGGCACATCCAAACCGATATAGCGATTTTCACCCAAAATCGCCGATAAATCGGCATGGACCCGATATATCGGCCGCAATTTCGGCGATTTTGGACCCGATATAGCGTTTTACACTCAATTCTAGGTTAGATATTTGGGTAATTCGAGCGATGTGACAATGTGGCATTTGTGAAGATTCTACACTTAGTGATTATGCATTTATAAGCTTAATGCAAGTTATCGAGTTAAGTATATCTTAAACATATAAATATGATGTTTTATATAGCTTTATATATTTTATACATATATTGTCTTATTGAGATGCAATTTAAGACAAGAAGATATATATATTTACAGTCCGATTTTGACATCCGATTTTTGAAAATATCCCCGATATATCCTCATTCCCGATAAATTTTCCTGGCCGATGTAGCCGCTGTGGCCGCCATTTAGAACACTGGATTTTACAGAATTTTTGAGAACCATTTGGATCTAGTGAGATTTTGACCCAATTATTTAATATTAATTAAATATGAATAATACCCTAAAACCTATTTCTTTCCCCCTAAGTTTTCTTATTTCTCTATTTTTTTTCTATGAGAATCCAACCGACTCTCCATTTCTCCATTTATCTACAAATTCTAACTGACTTGAGCCATATTTTAACATTCCAACAAAATATTAAACTCTCCATATTTCTCAAACACTCTTTCGCGCTTTCGCTCTCTCTCTCTCTCTCTCTCTCACACTCTTCACTTTCACCTACTCTTTTCCACCACCTACAACCAGTCCACCGTCGGCCAAGCACTGCCCAGCCCACCACCGGCCGAGCGCCACCCCAGCCTCCACCACACAACCACCATCATCACTCAGCGTCCCGTCCTTTCCCGCTCAGTCTCCTTTTCTCTCTCTCAACATCTTCTTCCCTTCCTACCACCACCTCAGGCCTCCCCTTTGACCGCCGCGACCACCCAGAGCCATTGCACCTTCTCCCCGGCACACCACGACCACCTCCACTCTCCGTCAAGCTTCGTCGTTACCACCACCATTCACTATCCCTCTTCTTTATATCTCTCTAGTTTCTCTCTCTATCACTTTCCCCGGTGACCGAGGAGCTTCACCGTCAAGTTTGACCCCTTCGTCGTCGCGCGCGCGCGACCACCCAGCCCGCGGCCAGACCCGGCCCTCCTCCTTTTTCGTTTGTTGTTGTTGGGTGTGTTGTCAAGGAAACCCATAATGGGTTTGTAAACAAACTTGAGCCGCAACCCGCCATCCAAAACTTGAATCCACACACACACACAGGTAAATTTCATATAAATCTTTTGCGGTTTGTTGTTATTTCACTTTTAACCTTACAACAATTTATTTTAACACCCTGAATCCATGATATATCAAAACAAACCTGAATCGTTTTCAGACCATAACTTGATCATTTGATGTCCGAATCACGTGTTCTTGGTACCATTGGGATTGAAACAACGAGAGCGTCACTTATAAGGCAAGTGTTTATCATCATTTTCATATTTTCACCATCAAAATCCATCTATATTATTCGTGTTATCTGATTGGTCTATTCAATATGTGGTAATGCGGATATTCCTAATAGCTATCTATCCTTGGGATTGTGTGGTATATTTGAGCATAGGCCTGTCCTATTTGGTTGTCAGTGATGGTATATGACACATGTATTCTTATTATTCATCCCTGTTATAAGGTATTCCTGTTACTGATGGTGATAGTTGGGATAAATTCCTGATTACCTGTTATTTATTCCTATTACACGGTATTCCTGTTACACGGATATTCCTGTTATTTATCCTAGCTATCTGCTCGATACATGTTTTATACACACACTATTATGGTACACAACATTTGAAAAATGCTTCATGTGTTCTTTTCACTTGTTTCGGTTATACGAGGAGTCATGTGAACTTACCATGCCATGTACCACACACCCCCTATTGTAATAGAAATCACTTGGGATGGGAAGACTGGATGATTGACTCGATCTTATTGGGTGGGTGTCCTGGATTCATGTTTATCCTACTGCAGGGGATGGTAGTACTGGCTATCGACTGTATATAGCTCTATGAGCTCCCATTTCCCGTTTCTTGTCTCCCTCTTAACGGAGAGCCCTGGTCTCAGTAGCTAGGGTTTGTTTAGGGCCGTGATCCGGGTATGCACGGGATACACCCACCTGAGTAGAGCTTTTCGATCATTAGGTCTCATGGTACATGTCTAAACACTCACGTATACTATTGTGCAGTTTTATTACCCTGACTACATTATGATTATTGTCATCGCATGTATATCATGTTTATTTCATGTATCTGTAAATGTCATGTTATTTTATTGTTTTCATTATCATTCCTTTGTACACTTGCTTGGTCGTATCTGAGACCCTGGATTTGGATGCCCAGATATAGATCTCGTGGTTTCACCCTCAGCGGAGGACCAGGAGTACATAATGGTTTGACTGTGTAGCAGTAGGACTGTTCATGACATTTTAATCCCTTTTGGTTCAATTATGTTCCATGCTAGTACTCTTTTTATGTTTTATATATATGTCTAATTATCGTGTACATTTTTCTAAGTGTGCTGATGGATTCATATGTATTCCGTTTTTGGTATTGTATGTGACTGTGTTATGTACTCTTGTTACATGTGATATATAAAATATCAGTAGTGTTCTTGCTTTATTATGATACCTGTGCAGGTTTACTGGAGGCTTAATGTGTATACATAGGGACTACCTCCCCGCGTGTACACATCGCTAATCATGTCACGTACTGTTATACCGTACTTTGGGAAACGGGGCGTGACATTGAATGTCATGGGATTGAGTTTGAGTGGAAAGGATTCAGGCTCGAATCCTTGTGCATGTACCCAAGTCTATCCTTGTATGTATGTATGTGCGTACGTACAGATCCAGTGGGGGCAATTGCCCCCATGTTGCTCCGCCCCTGGTAATACAACTTACGCATTCCAAAAAGATGTTTGTGCAGTTAGAAACACTTGTATTTTACGACCCTAAAATTCGGGATAAAAGTCTTCATGTTTGTTGTTCTTATTTGTCTTCTGAGGAGTAATATCACTTCTGATGGGTGCAAAAGTGGTGGGAGTTTGTAATGAGTGCCATAACAATGAGAAACATGGACGATATGTGCTTGTGGCCATTTTATAATATTTATTAGAACCTTACGGGAAGCTTAGAGGACTGGCTATTGATATAACACTGGAAAAGGAATAGTATAATAATTAATGGTTCAAAAAGACTTAGTGATACGGGACATTGAAAGGTCAAGGAGGAAAGGATCTTACAAAATGTATATGGAAGATGTTAAGGATACAAAGTAGCTTACTTTGATAAAAGTACTTAGACCTCAGATTATGAAGATAACTATATTTTTGTAGGCTAAACATTGGAGGAGAAATACTTTAATAGTTATGCTTGTCAATGACCAATTGTTCATGAATTTCACTGTCAGACGAGCTTTTCATTTCCCTTATAAGTTTGAATATCCTTTCAACAGTTCCTTATACATGATAAAGGCGACATCAAGGTATTATTGAACAACCTAAATGTATGCAGCAATGATTATTCATTCACACATTTATTGCTTTCTTAACATGAGTTTTCTTTTCCCTTTTTAGCTTGAGTCTACCTTTATTACCCATCCTACTTCATTTTGACACATTTACACAAATTTTCCTACTGTAGGAATGAAAATCATCATCCTAAATCTATTTACGCTGTGTTGCACATATTAGCCTTTAACGGTTTAACCAGGCGTCAAGTTAAGTTAAAATATTTCTTCATTTGTAGATTAAAAAATTTCACCATTATCTTTCTTGCGGAGGAGTCACCTTAAGTAATTGTCAAATTATTTTTAGCACTTGTCATAATACTGGCTCATTCAAAATGTTCACAGTTTGGACTGGTCAATCTTGCAATATATGGTTGTCATGGAAGGGACGAGACTGTGTTATTGAATACATAGAGTTGTGTTGCAGTAGGTGTTGGAAGAATGAATGATTTGCTTGGAATAGGAAAGATGCTATATAATAACTCTGCTTCTCTTGTGAAAGAACAGCATATGGGAAGGGGATCCATGAGAAGTGTCTACCCCTGGATGTGATTGTAGAATCATGTTAGCAATGAGAAATTATATCAGTGGATCAATTCTTTGAACATCAGCATTTCATTCTGTAGTACTGAAGATAGTAGTGAGGTTCTCTTTGCACGAAAGCATCCCCCCCCCCCCCCCCCCCCCCCCCCCCCCCAATAAAAAAAAAAAAAAAAACAATATTGAGTATTGAGATCAAAAACCTCAAGCCCTAATGCAAATTAGATTTATTTATGGCATTAAAGTTCTAAGTGTAGGTTGATGTGATTGTGATGGGAATAATGATGATACAGCTAGCTATTGGAAAATGTATTCATATTGAAGAAGGAAAGCTCAAGATTGGATTTGTGTAGTGGTATTTGATTAGGAATATGATTGAGGTTTTACCTGCACAGAAAATATAGAATTGCAGAACTTAAGAATAGAAGTGCAAGTTCTCAATATTGCTGCGATAGCAAGTGGCTATACGGGCCGTGATCCACAAGGAGAGACTAGCGTTGAAAGCATGTTGTAAGTTCTCTTTTAAGTTACTTGAAATGGTTAAAAGTCTTCTTTATTTTTTAGAAAGAAAAGAGAAATAAGTTATATGTTAAATTGTGAAAATGGTATATTAGAGAAGATGGTGATTTAGAAAAATAGAAAACTGAGTTAGAGAAAGAAATAAAAAAAGTAAAAGTTGGTGATTGGAGGTGATCTAAACTAATAGATTAAAAGAAAGAAAGAAAACCTAAAAGAAATACTTACCTCCTTTGGCCAAATGCGTACCTTGAATTTTTGGCAACGTGTTACCTTGAAGTGGAGGCGATCAACGTATGGCCCATAATAGTTGATTCTCGTCTCTTCTACATTACATCATCAAGATAATACAAATATGAAATGATACAGACTAAGACTAAAATCTATTGCCATGAGCTATCGGTGGCACTCGCAAAGGTAAGGCTTTTTCGATGCTATAAGACTCTCTTGGATTGCAATTGGTACCAAAAGAGAAGAGTAAAAAGATGAAGAACACGAAAACAAAGAATAAAAATTTGTACTTTTTAATTGCATATAGAAAACGATGAAAGAAAGGAGGAGGTTACATCGGTGTTAAGAAATAAAAATTACATTAAAATAAAAATGAAAACCTACACTAAATTAGAATGAAAACTAGCTTAAGAATTCTTCTCTGCTTAATCGTCCCCTCTGTACTGAGAATTTACAAGTATTTATGGTAAAATGCAGAAGGGGGAAGCATCTGAAGATAGGGGGAGCAAACACTCCCCCTTATCTATCTACTTGGCCGTGGAAACGCGGGGCCGCGTTTCCGCAGCCCGGGTGTGGCCAAATGGCCACACCCGGGGGTGCAGGTCCCTGGATTGAGGATTCTTCTTTATCTCCTACTGGATTTTCAGTTTGGGTCATTGATTTGACGATATCGCTGTTGATCTTCAGTTAATCAAAATGGATTCATAAAAATTCAAATTTAACCGGTTTTTATTTGGTGTTATCTCCTTGATTTGCTCTGATCTTCAGTTGAACATTTGCCCTTATCCCTGATTTTAATTTAATCTGAATTTTAGTAGGCTTTTGGGCTCGTTTTCTTTTCCATCTTCTTTAGTAAAGGCCCTGCAAATAATTATACAAAAAGATAAAATAAATAACAGAGTTTATTAAACAAATAATATGGGAATGTGACGGTAAATATGCAATATTGGCGACTGATTTGAATAGTAGTCTTTTATTAGAATTAGAAGTCTTTTTCTTTTATTGGTTTTCTTTTTATTATTTCTTTTAGGAGTTCTTTTATGATTAGGTGTTATTTAGTTTGGGTAATTAGAGTTTCTTGATTATTAAGTTTTGTTTAGTTTCGTAGTTTGTGTTAAATGCTTATCTATTGACAAGCCTCTTTGTTTTCATTATAGAAAGAGACTTTGATGTGAAACGTTACGTGCGTGCTATGTGGGGAATCAATAATATAATCATACTCACTACATTTCACCAGATAGAAAGATTTTCAGTAGGAAACAATTGAAAACTAACAATGTCACCAGATAAGTTTTAACAAAGTATTGCATGCCTAGTTTGAATATTTCTAATCTTAATTAAATCTAATTACAATACATATATCATGTATGACAAGCAATGTTCTAAATGTCGGATGTCGGCCTAATGTCGAAAGGCAAAATGTAAAGTCGGATTGAGGATATCGGAAAATTTTGGGGAATTTGCTCAATTTCACTGTCAATTTCAGAGGTCATATATATCATATAGTATGGTCTGTCATAAATATCCTAAAACATCACATATATGATATATCAAGGCAATATATATTTAAATCATCTTGTTTAGGATATACTTACATCGACGACTTACAATTAGGGTACGACTATGGATGAAAACTTCAAGTGGTAGCAAACCTACAAATATGAACAATAAATATAGAATCAATATTCAAGCTAATATACAGAAAAGATTAAAACTATCTAAATAAACAATGAGAAATAATACTTTCAACAAAAATAGACAATAGAAAGTTAGAATTCTAAGAAAGATCAAGTCAATATTTTCAATAGTTTAAAGTTCAAACAACACAGTTATACAACAAAGATAGTTCTTAAACACATTTCAAAACCAAGTTCAAAAACAATTAATTTTTGTGAAGTGAAAGTGACTCGGGCAATATCTCTTTCTCAATCCTCCGAAAACTCTGGTTCCGAATCCTCTAATCGATCACATCATTACTTGTTAAATTAAGTTCCACCTCATGGCTCTCATCCTCTGATGATGACTCTGAACCGGATGATTCTATGTCTTCTTCATGTTCATTAACAAATGGCCCCCGCTTTTTGCTTTTCTCTTAAAAGTCCTCAGCTTTGTTCTTGAACTCTTTCTTCTCTTTATAGTAGCTCCCAAGGATTTTTCAACTTGCCTCCATGTTAATCCTTCTCCGAGAAAGACCCCATCATCGCTTTCTGAAACGAGAGCTCCATTTGTTTTTGGAGGCACCAACCAATCGGTGACTCTTTCCGCATCATCGATAGCTGTCAATGGATCCCTATTAATCAGGTGTTTTCCTCTTGATTTTTGCATTGAACTTGACGAAGACTAAGTTATGCAATTTCTTGTGACTTAATCTATTCCTTTTTTGTATGAACTTAGAAAAGAAAATCATTAAACAAATTAAAGAATGCACGCATATTTATTATTTAGAATTCCAAAAAAAATTCTATTAGTCCAAAAAAATGATAGTTTTTATACCGTCTCAAAGGTACTCAATTTCTCTCACACCCGGACGAGCTAGTTGTCAAGTTCAAACTCTCATTGCCATTTCTCTCAACTCTGGAGCATCAGTCCCATGCATCATCCACAATTAGCTAATCAATTGAAGGTTATAGAAAAGTCATCAACAAATTAAGCTTTATAATTTTTTTATTAAAGTTAACAACAAATATATCAAGTAATATACCTGGATTAATGTTAGGATTTTCTGCTCCTTTCTTTACCCAATCTCTCCCAAAAGAGCCTTTTTGATATTGATACAAAGCCAACTATTCAGTTATCTTGTTGAGAGTTTCATGTTTTTCTGGGTAAAATCTATGTATGACCTCAACAAACCCATTCATAAAGATGCCGACCTTTTCAATCTCCATCTTCTTCTTGTAAAAAGTGTATGGGTTCAAGTAGTATCTCGCTCTATGCAAAGGCCTCTTAAGCTTATCCTCCCATCTTTTGTCAATGATATTCCATATAGGAATATATTTCTTCTCTTTTGAGTTAAGGTTTTTTTTAATGTCTTACTTTGCTCTTTCCAAGTCATCATAAAGAAATTTCATGGATGGCTTATCACCATCAACTCGTCGAAGAACTTTTATTATGATGAAAAAAGTTTAAGAGTAAGATTCACGTTGTCCCAAAATCTATTGGGACCAACAATATCAGCAACCTATGAATATAAATAATAAACTGGTCAATAATCAAGATAAAATAATCTCTAATTATTATTCAAGAACTAGAAAATTTATAAATTATACCTTCTTCCCCACATTCTTTTCAGAAAGAGGATGTTGTAACCATCTTTCACATGTAAATATTTCCTTTAACTCTTTTCTTTTCTTTCATAGAATTTAAGGAGAGGAATGCAGTGGCAAACCTAGTAGCCCCATGCCTTAGAAGATCTCCCTTTGCGATATCTCTCATCAAGTTAAGGGTGATTGTGTGGTTATAAATGAAAACTGATACAGACCTCCTATTCACGATAGCATTACGAATAAGTTTGATTTTGACAATATTCCCTAGCATTAAATTCTGTCACGCCCCGCTTCCCAAAATACGCGGAAAAGGAGGCGCGACGAGAGTCGGCGACGCATATACGTAAGGAAAATACCTCACGTATACACGCTAAGCCTAAATTAACCTGAACAAGCTATAAATTAGAACTATAATAATCATCGATCACTGCAATAATACATATAAGACTACACAATGATAGCAGATGAATAATGACAAGAAGATGGCAGCTGAAAGCGATAAAGGTAGAATCAAAGATGGCAGAAATATAAAAGAGATGAGGATACCAGAAACGGAAGAATGAGCGTCCAGTTCCTCGCAAGACGTACAGTCTCGTCGAACACCTGCACATTAGAACAATCGTCCAATATCTGGACGTGCAAATCTAGGGTCGTCAGAACGCGACCATAGTGAGTGTGTGTGTAAAGGGGAAAGAACTCGTGCAGAATAAACAATGTGCATAAATGATAATAAGAACAACTGCAAATATAAGGGACTGAATAACAAGATAAATAACAGAACTGTAGTATAACTGAAAATCAATATGAATAAAGACAGAAGACAACTGTCACAATAGTAAGCAAGCCACTGATGCCAAAATATGCAACCTATCACATGTCACTAGACTGGTATCCAAGTCGGATCATAAATCTGGTCCTGGTAACAATCATGTGTCTATCATAATAATATAAATAGATATACAATCAGGTAATTACAGTCAGTCACAAGGCATCAACAGTTTATTTAATTATGTCAGCGAACACCAATTGTCACATGTAATAGACGCATCCCATACTACGCCTACCACACATGCCAATCGATGCCCTTAAGTTATTGAAACTGATCGGTTGGAGACATTGTCCATGCTTTAGGTGGGTCCCGTGCATACCCGGGACCACGGCCCAGACTCCTGGCGCTGAATCAGGACCTACCGCAAGGTAGTCAGGAACATGTAAACAGGAACATGTACATGTATAACATGTATAACAGGAAACATGACGGGGTGCCAGTCACCCCACGGGAACCCTGCAGTGGAACCCTCTTTCGGCTGCGCAACCTAAATCCTAGGTCCACCCAAAATACGGACGCTGTCTCCTCTATCAATCTCCCCAATCCCAGTGCAAGATGTTTGTTATCATGTTTTAGTTTATCAAGATTATTTAGTATACATGTTACTTAAATCTCTGGGATGACTCAGTGGTGGTCACGGTAACAATATCAACATGTGAAAGTTAGGGTACCGGTATAACAGGAGTATATAATATCAAGGAACATGATACCGGCATAACAGGAATATATATAACAAGTGAACATGCGGGTGTTGTTACCGTGTAATAATATTTTCCCAGCAAATTTCAGTAACATGAACATGATAGTTGTCAGGTATATATATATAAAGAATAACCAGTCAGGTTTCACATGTAAGACAAGATATCCAGGCTGAGTAATGACCTACTGTCAAGAATAGAACAATCCAGTCAAAGTATACTATAACTCAGATTCTCAAGACCATCCATATATCACTCTTAAAGTCACCAATAAGTAAAGTCGATCAATAGCTATCATGAAACTCTGAACATATATTATAATCACCAATATCAATGAGATCACTCTCATAACAACTCTATCTCCCTAACTAAATTGATCAGTCACTATACATGAAGCACACGGTATGTCCTCAATATCAACAAGTCAACATACTCTATAATCATAACTACAGATGAAATATCCTCCAACAACATGTCATCTAAACAAATCCCAATTGGTCACAACAATAAACTGACTACGTCAATCTCATCTCAATACAAGTCAAACTTCAACATAAAGAATATAGATTCTGGATAAGTACTAACTCAAGATCAATCTAAGTCACAACTCAACTAATTCAATCATGTCTAATATGTCCTCAAATACCCAACTATGAATCCAAGTCATTACAACCAACTCATGATTTCCAATAGTTCCATAACAATCGAGTATCAATACAGATCGAGTAATCTGATACATAAACTGCTGTTCCAACATATATCAATCATCAAGTTTAGTTCTCTCACTCTAACAATCTAATCGGATTCCCAAGTTCTCAAGGGTTCACATTTCTATTAAGGTCAACATCAGATCCCAACACTTGACAACATATCCAATCCATGCATATAAGATCTATCATAATAAGTCAAGTCATTCCATCTAATATCTATCCCTCGATATATATACATCTATCAATAACCAATACATAATCCATGGGTGAAGTCCACAATCCATCAAGGAACCATGCACAGCTGACAGACAGGTATTAGTCGACTAGAAGAAGGTATAGTCGACTAATCAAGTGGGCCAAGTCGACTACACCTAGGCCAAGTCGACTGACAGGTAAGACTAGTCGACTAACCGAGATACAGAGAGCTATACAACTTCCAGGTCAGCCTATTAGTCGACTAGGGGCAAGGTATAAGTCGACTACACTAACTATTAGTCGACTACTATATGTATCAAGTCGGCTAACAGTGGAAATACAGAGAGTCCAATATCTCCTAGAAGCTATACTAGTCGACTAGGGATCTGGGGTTAGTCGACTAACAGAGGTGTTAGTTGACTATAATCATGGGCAAGTCGACTAACCTACCCTGCAACCTGATACTGAATAAAACCTGCACAATATACTCAATCTCCCCATCCTCTCAATTACTCTCATGCTACATCCTGATATGTCTACAATAATCATCTAGATATTCATAGGACAAACATGGGGGTTCTAACATGTATAAAGAATCATGCATATCATATTCCTATGCATCCAACATGTAAAATAAACGGAAGATGATCGTCCCTCTTCATGCTCGGTGATCTCCGCACATAAACATGTAACACATCAAATCATATCACAAGCACAACATATCTATAATCACTTAATGAATAAAGAGAGAAGGAGAGAGAAACACTCACAAAATAGAATTATAGAAGGAAGAGGAAACACTCATAAAATTTAATCAAAGAAGCAAGACACTCACAAAATAATGAAGTGAAATACTTACAAAACAAATAAGTGATACACTCACCTGAGATCCATCCATAGTCCAGAGCACTGAAATTACAAGGCCTTGATAAATCTACATGAATTATTCAATAGGAATTGTTAGATTCTTTAAAAGAATATTTTAAGGAGTTTAAATCTTGATTAATTAGTTTGGGTGTTGGAGATATGATTCTTTAGGTTTAATGAATTAGTAGGTTTAGTTTAACCCAATTTCTGATATTTGTTGGATTTTTAATAGGCTTAATCACTAAAATATTTAACGACTTTAAATTTACAATTAAGGGAAATGGCTTTAAAGTGGTTGATTCGAATTAATTTATGTTGGTATTAGATTAAGATTTTTATCATAGAAAGTAGAAGAGTTGTAGAATATTATTTATATTTTTCTCTATTTTTTTTGATATTTTTAATAAATTATTTTAAAATACAAATCTTGTTTCTTTCTTTCTTTTTTTTTCTTTTCCCTTTTTTTAGTGCTACAGTCCAGCCCAGTCCAAGCTGGACCAGGCCGAACCCAGGCCTGGTCCAGATTCCTTTTCTTTTTTTTTTCTTATAAACACAGGCCTGGCTCTGTGCTGTCAGGCCCAGGCCCGGCCACTCTCAGGCCGGACCAGGCCAGGCCTAGGCCTGGTCCGGGATTTCTCTGTTTTTATTTTATTTTATTTTCTTTTTTTTTTTTTTTTTTAAGACTGTCTGTACACAGTGGGCCGCCCAGCCCACTGTGCACCTGGGTAGGCCCGCACAGACCCAGACCTGGGTCTGTGCGGCACAGGCTCTCGGCCATTGGCCGAGAGCAGCCAAGAAAAATCTTTTTTTTTTAATTTAATTTTCTTTTAAATCCTTTATAAAAACTTTAAAATTATGGAAATATAAATTATTTGATCTTCATCAAATTTTTAGTGGGATTTTAGATTGGATTTTCAATGTTGAGTTTTGATGTATAAACATATTCATGGAGATTATAGTAGTACATGATTTTAATAAATAATTTATATCAAATAAATTTTGATAAAATAAATTACTTGATCTTTGATCCCCTAGCATGCTCCTCAATTTGCACTTCAAGATCCTTTTTTTTCATGAGGAGAAAAGAAGGAAGGAGATGTACATAGTTGGGCCATATAGAAGAGAAAAGAGTTTGGAGGAGAAGAGAAAGATGAAAGTGGGGGAGTTGGATTAGGGTTTCTCTTGAGGAAGAAGAGAAAAAGGAGTTTAGGTGTTTATATAGGATATAAGATATTTTAGAATTATGAATTCTAATTAGATTTAAATGGCTTAATTTAGTAAGATTGGATAAGAATTGAAGGTTGCTAAAAATCTCAAAGAGATTTGGTTTAGATTTGAAATTATAGATTTGAATTAGGATTAAGATTGGATTTAGGGTTAATGGGTAAGGGTCTCCTGATAATGGGTTTTGGGCTTTAATTAAAAGAAATAAGAAATATGGAGAAATAAGAAAATAGATATATTGGGCATGTGGGCTTAGCTCATGTGGGCTTAGAATAAAAAGAAAATGAAATGAAATGAAAAGGATAATGGGCTTGAGCTTAATGGGCTTGGAATGAAAATAATAATAATACCCATTAATAATAATTTAAAATAATTAAATATAAGCAATAAGAGTCTACAAGTCATACATAATACTAAGACTAATAATGATAATAAATCAAGTTAGCAAATAATACTAAAATAACTAGTAAAATAAAATAAATTCTTGTAGAAAAATAAAAATACAGTATTATTAGACTAGAGATATTACATTCTACCCACCTTAATAAAAATTTCGTCCTCGAAATTTCGATAAAGTAGGGAATGTTAGAAGATCAGAATTAAGAGAGGAAATAAACAAGCTTCCATGTCGCTTCTGAACACATCATGAGTCTGCTACGCTTCCGCTGCGCGCTCTGATCTTTATTATCGGCTTCAAAATATAGTGTTCAAACTCAGGGGGCAAAAATCAGGGAAATAGAATCGGAAAGAGGATAGGAATCAAGATGGAATCTAGATTACTCTAGAAAAAGAGTTGAAATTAGGGAGATCAAAAGATTCAAAAGATGGATTCCAAATGGGAGAACGATCAAAATCCAAATGGACTCAATATCATTGTGTAATTAGCATATGTATATTGCAGTGTAATTATAGCTTGTTTTAAGTTACCGGTAGGAACTAGGTCTCTCTTGCGAAACAACAGTCAAAGATTCAGGATCACAAGTCGAAAACCTAGGCTCTGATACCAAGAAAACCCTGTCACGCCCCGCTTCCCAAAATACGCGGAAAAGGAGGCGCGACGAGAGTCGGCGACGCATATACACAAGGAAAATACCTCACGTATACACGCTAAGCCTAAATTAACCTGAACAAGCTATAAATCAGAACTATAATAATCATCGATCACTGCAATAATACATATAAGACTACACAATGATAGCAGATGAATAATGACAAGAAGATGGCAGCTGAAAGCGATAAAGGTAGAATCAAAGATGGCAGAAATATAAAAGAGATGAGGATACCAGAAACGGAAGAATGAGCGTCCAGTTCCCCGCAAGACGTACAGTCTCGTCGAACACCTGCACATTAGAACAATCGTCCAATATCTGGACGTGCAAATCCAGGGTCGTCAGAACGCGACCATGGTGAGTGTGTGTGTAAAGGGGAAAGAACTCGTGCAGAATAAACAATGTGCATAAATGATAATAAGAACAACTGCAGATATAAGGGACTGAATAACAAGATAAATAACAGAACTGTAGTATAACTGAAAATCAACATGAATAAAGATAGAAGACAACTGTCACAATAGTAAGCAAGCCACTGATGCCAAAATATGCAACCTATCACATGTCACTAGACTGGTATCCAAGTCGGATCATAAATCTGGTCCTGGTAACAATCATGTGTCTATCATAATAATATAAATAGATATACAATCAGGTAATTACAGTCAGTCACAAGACATCAACAGTTTATTATTAATTATGTCAGCGAACACCAATTGTCACATGTAATAGACGCATCCCATACTACGCCTACCACACATGCCAATCGATGCCCTTAAGTTATTGAAACTGATCGGTTGGAGACATTGTCCATGCTTTAGGTGGGTCCCGTGCATACCCGGGACCACGGCCCAGACTCCTGGCGCTGAACCAGGACCTACCGTAAGGTAGTCAGGAACATGTAAACAGGAACAGGTACATGTATAACATGTATAACATGAAACATGACGGGGTGCCAGTCACCCCACGGGAACCCTGCAGTGGAACCCTCTTTCGGCTGCGCAACCTAAATCCTAGGTCCACCCAAAATACGGACGCTGTCTCCTCCATCAATCTCCCCAATCCCAGTGCAAGTTGTTTGTTATCATGTTTTAGTTTATCAAGATTATTTAGTATACATGTTACTTAAATCTCTGGGATGACTCAGTGGTGGTCACGGTAACAATATCAACATGTGAAAGTTAGGGTACCGGTATAACAGGAGTATATAATATCAAGGAACATGATACCGGCATAACAGGAATATATATAACAAGTGAACATGCGGGTGTTGTTACCGTGTAATAATATTTTCCCAGCAAATTTCAGTAACATAAACATGATAGTTGTCAGGTATATATATATATAAAGAATAACCAGTCAGGTTTCACATGTAAGACAAGATATCCAGGCTGAGTAATGACCTACTGTCAAGAATAGAACAATCCAGTCAAAGTATACTATAACTCAGATTCTCAAGACCATCCATATATCACTCTTAAAGTCACCAATAAGTAAAGTCGATCAATAGCTATCATGAAACTCTGAACATATATTATAATCACCAATATCAATGAGATCACTCTCATAACAACTCTATCTCCCTAACTAAATTGATCAGTCACTATACATGAAGCACACGGTATGTCCTCAATATCAACAAGTCAACATACTCCATAATCATAACTACAGATGAAATATCCTCCAACAACATGTCATCTAAACAAATCCCAATTGGTCACAACAATAAACTGACTACGTCAATCTCATCTCAATACAAGTCAAACTTCAACATAAAGAATATAGATTCTGGATAAGTACTAACTCAAGATCAATCTAAGTCACAACTCAACTAATTCAATCATGTCTAATATGTCCTCAAATACCCAACTATGAATCCAAGTCATTACAACCAACTCATGATTTCCAATAGTTCCATAACAATCGAGTATCAATACAGATCGAGTAATCTGATACATAAACTGCTGTTCCAACATATATCAATCATCAAGTTTAGTTCTCTCACTCTAACAATCTAATCGGATTCCCAAGTTCTCAAGGGTTCACATTTCTATTAAGGTCAACATCAGATCCCAACACTTGACAACATATCCAATCCATGCATATAAGATCTATCATAATAAGTCAAGTCATTCCATCTAATATCTATCCCTCGATATCATATACATCTATCAATAACCAATACATAACCCATGGGTGAAGTCCACAATCCATCAAGGAACCATGCACAGCTGACAGACAGGTATTAGTCGACTAGGGCTATATACAAGTCGACTAGAAGAAGGTATAGTCGACTAATCAAGTGGGCCAAGTCGACTACACCTAGGCCAAGTCGACTGACAGGTAAGACTAGTCGACTAACCGAGATACAGAGAGCTATACAACTTCCAGGTCAGCCTATTAGTCGACTAGGGGCAAGGTATAAGTCGACTACACTAACTATTAGTCGACTACTATATGTATCAAGTCGGCTAACAATGGAAATACAGAGAGTCCAATATCTCCTAGAAGCTATACTAGTCGACTAGGGATCTGGGGTTAGTCGACTAATAGAGGTGTTAGTCGACTATAATCATGGGCAAGTCGACTAACCTACCCTGCAACCTGATACTGAATAAAACCTGCACAATATACTCAATCTCCCCATCCTCTCAATTACTCTCATGCTACATCCTGATATGTCTACAATAATCATCTAGATATTCATAGGACATACATGGGGGTTCTAACATGTATAAAGAATCATGCATATCATATTCCTATGCATCCAACATGTAAATAAACGGAAGATGATCGTCCCTCTTCATGCTCGGTGATCTCCACACATAAACATGTAACACATCAAATCATATCACAAGCACAACATATCTATAATCACTTAATGAATAAAGAGAGAAGGAGAGAGAAACACTCACAAAATAGAATTATAGAAGGAAGAGGAAACACTCACAATAAAATTTAATCAAAGAAGCAAGACACTCACAAAATAATGAAGTGAAATACTTACAAAACAAATAAGTGATACACTCACCTGAGATCCATCCCTAGTCCAGAGCACTGAAATTACAAGGCCTTGATAAATCTACATGAATTATTCAATAGGAATTGTTAGATTCTTTAAAAGAATATTTTAAGGAGTTTAAATCTTGATTATTAGTTTGGGTGTTGGAGATATTATTCTTTAGGTTTAATGAATTAGTAGGTTTAGTTTAACCCAATTTCTGATTTTTGTTGGATTTTTAAT
This sequence comes from Agave tequilana, assembly GCA_038442645.1. Classification (NCBI taxonomy): domain Eukaryota; kingdom Viridiplantae; phylum Streptophyta; class Magnoliopsida; order Asparagales; family Asparagaceae; genus Agave; species Agave tequilana. Next base: position 260,003 of record JAVJIF010003840.1, read on the forward strand.
AGGCTTAATCACTAAATATTTAACGACTTTAAATTTACAATTAAGGGAAATGGCTTTAAAGTGGTTGATTCGAATTAATTTATGTTGGTATTAGATTAAGATTTTTATCATAGAAAGTAGAAGAGTTGTAGAATATTATTTATATTTTTCTCTATTTTTTTTGATATTTTTAATAAATTATTTTAAAATACAAATCTTGTTTCTTTCTTTCTTTTTTTTCTTTCCCTTTTTTTAGTGCTACAGTCCAGCCCAGTCCAAGCTGGACCAGGCCGAACCCAGGCCTGGTCCAGATTCCTTTTCTTTTTTTTTTTAATAAACACAGGCCTGGCTCTGTGCTGTCAGGCCCAGGCCCGGCCACTCTCAGGCCGGACCAGGCCAGGCCCAGGCCTGGTCCGGGATTTCTCTGTTTTTATTTTATTTATTTCTTTTTTTTTTCCTTTTTTTTTTAAGACTGTCTGTACACAGTGGGCCGCCTAGCCCACTGTGCACCTGGGTAGGCCCGCACAGACCCAGACCTGGGTCTGTGCGGCACAGGCTCTCGGCCATTGGCCGAGAGCAGCCAAAGAAAAATCTTTTTTTTTATTTAATTTTCTTTTAAATCCTTTATAAAAACTTTAAAAGTATGGAAATATAAATTATTTGATCTTCATCAAATTTTTAGTGGGATTTTAGATTGGTTTTCAATGTTGAGTTTGATGTATAAACATATTCATGGAGATTATAGTAGTACATGATTTTAATAAATAATTTATATCAAATAAATTTTGATAAAATAAATTACTTACTTGATCTTTGATCCCCTAGCATGCTCCTCAATTTGCACTTCAAGATCCTTTTTTTTATGAGGAGAAAAGAAGGAAGAAGATGTACAGACTTGGGCCATATAGAAGAGAAAAGAGTTTGGAGGAGAAGAGAGAGATGAAAGTGGGGGAGTTGCATTAGGGTTTCTCTTGAGGAAGAAGAGAAAAAGGAGTTTAGGTGTTTATATAGGATATAAGATATTTTAGAATTATGAATTCTAATTAGATTTAAATGGCTTAATTTAGTAAGATTGGATAAGAATTGAAGGTTGCTAAAAATCTCAAAGAGATTTGGTTTAGATTTGAAATTATAGATTTGAATTAGGATTAAGATTGGATTTAGGGTTAATGGGTAAGGGTCTCCTGATAATGGGTTTTGGGCTTTAATTAAAAGAAATAAGAAATATGGAGAAATAAGAAAATAGATATTGGGCATGTGGGCTTAGCTCATGTGGGCTTAGAATAAAAAGAAAATGAAATGAAATGAAAAGGATAATGGGCTTGAGCTTATTGGGCTTGGAATGAAAATAATAATACTACCCATTAATAATAATTTAAAATAATTAAATATAAGCAATAAGAGTCTACAAGTCATACATAATACTAAGACTAATAATGATAATAAATCAAGTTAGCAAATAATACTAAAATAACTAGTAAAATAAAATAAATTCTTGTAGAAAATAAAAATACAGTATTATTAGACTAGAGATATTACAAATTCACCGTGTGTACAACACAAGAAGTCCAAAAAATGCTAGGTCTCTTCAATTGCATAATATTTGCGTCGCCATGTTGTTTGATGCATTGTCTGTCACAATTTGAACCACATTTTCTGGCCCTACATCTCTAATTGCTTTATCAACAAATTAAAAGATATAGTTTGCATCGTACTTTTCTACTGAAGCATCCTCTGAATGCAAGAAGGCTGTTCCTGCTGGACAGTGGGCAACGATAATCATTAAACTCCTATTCTTTTGATCCGACCAAGCGTCGGTCATTAGTGTGCAACCACTAACAATACAACTCTCTTTGAACGGTTTGAGATTGTCCTGTGTCTCCTCCACCTCTCTTTCGAGGACAATCTCGCTAAGCTCATAAGGTGAGGGAGCCTTCAACATTTCACCAAATCTTCCATTAGTTATCAACATTTACTGGAACGAGAGAAGAGTAGTAGTATTGAAGGGAATCCCAGCGTCATGAAACCATTTCCCAATGTATCTGATGGTGTCTTCTCTTTTCTTCTTTGCTTGGAGTCCATTGTCGTTTGCTTAGTTTTAGCGAACAGCCACCAACTCTTCCGGAGTTCATTGAGTAAATTTATCCATCAGTCCTTTTGCTTTAATGGAGACGGATCCGAATTTGGTCCTATGAGATGAACAATCATTTGAATCCTGATAATCATATTCATCCTCCCCAATGCACACGTCATCAGGTAGAGCTTGAAAACTAGCCGCCTTAGCTTGCTTTTTTGCATTGGCTTCTTTCAACAGTTCGAGCACCTTCACCTTCACATTATCGGGCACTTTCAAACATGGTGTACAATTATCTTGCCGTCCCGCAAGATGTTTCAAAAGATTTACTCCCCTGACATAAATGGTTGCAATATTTGTGACGCAATTGTTGTGTACTGGTACCAATTCTTATCGCATGGTCTCAACATAGATCTTTCAATTTAGACCCGCCTATGACAGATGATGCTTTACTAGATACTGCGGAAGAAGACATTTTGATTTACACTTTTTACCTTCAAAAAGAACACTAAATACAATTAAACAAGAAATGAACAAGATAATCAAAAATTCTTACTTCAAACCTTTTAAATTAATTCTAAGTTATGGTGGGTAGATGGTGGTGTATACTGTTTTTCTATTCTTATCTTATTTATTTATCACTCTCTGATATTTCTTACTTTACATTTCTAAAATTAACTTTTCTAATCTTTTATTCAGGTATTGCCGTATTGAGTAGATGCACGTGAATGTTATCATATTGATGAAGCCAAGCAAATAACAAAGTTTTTGATGAAGCTAAGTCAAGCCAAACAAATAACAATGATTACTAATTGTATTTTTTAATTTTTATTTTTGTAAATATGTGTTATTGCATCTTATAAATGGAGTGAAAGTATTATTGTACTTGTATCTTATTTTTTAATCTTTATTTTGCAAGCAAATAAAAAGAACATCACTTAATATAAAATATCCACAATTTTTTAATATCCACAAAGAAACTGAAAAATCAAAATGTTTTAAAATATCTAGTATATTGTATAAATTTTAACAATACAGTCTATCGCATAAATTTTAACAATAATGTAATTGCTAGATTGTTAATTAAGTTTTAATAAAAAAATAAAAAATTAACTACTCTCTGTTCTTTCTCCCTCTCTGCGCTTTCACTGCAGAGTCGCAGCGTGCGACTGTGCTGCTCTCTCCTCTCTCTCACGATCCCTCTCTGCTCTCACTGCTCTCCACTCTGCTCTCTCTGCTTTCACCGCTCTCCTCTCTGCTCTCTCTGTCTCTCACTCGCTGCTTTCTCTCTCGCGCTCTCACTGTATGATCTCTTTCGAGAGCGAGAGAGAAATCGAGAGAAAGAGAGAGCAACGAGTGAGAGAGGGAGAGCAGCGAAGGTGAGAGCATAAAGGGTGAGAGAGAGATCGTGAGAGAGAGAGAGCATCACGACTGCAATTGAGAGCGCAGAGAGGGAGAAAGCAGTGAAAGAGATATCGACAGCATATAACTAAATGAAAAAAATCAAAGAGAGATGAGTGAGATTGAGAGAGAGGTATCTTAGAGGCTTCGATGATGGATGAAGTTCAACAGAAATTAAGACTGGGCCGTCGCTGCTGACGAGAGCTGCTGTTGCAGCTTCTCCTCCTAATGGTGACGGCGGACTCGGGCTGGGGGGGGGAAGAAAGAGAGAGATCGATCGAGAAAAAAATGGGGAAGATTTAGATTTTTTGTTTGGGTTAACAGGTGTCGGGCGTTTTACCCGACCCAAAAGAAAAAGAAAAAAAAAACCAAATTCCTCTCAATGTCGGCCGACGTTGAGTCGACTGATATTTTCGAAATCGACCGATATGTCGGCCGATTTTTAGCAATTTCAATATTTGACATTGATATTTGATGTCGTGTTGGCCATTGTTTGAAAACGAAATTTCGGCCGAAATTTTGAAATTTTGGCCGAAATTTAGAACACTGATGACAAGTCTTAACCTCAATATCATTGATAAGTAATCACAGGAATTACAGAGTCACACATTTTACAATTTAGTAGACTTCATGGAATAAAAATAAATTTTAGAGATGATTTAACTGATGTGTAATCGAACTAATAATTAGATTGTTTTGAAATAAAATTTATAGATAAGCAACTTCAGATTTTAGTTCCCAGATTTCTTGAGGAAATCTTTCTTCTTTACTGGTTTTGTCATCACTTGTATGGGTAGCTCACAAAAGGATGTTTTAGGCTTTGTCATTGGTTCAATGGTTGCTTTTGTTACAGGTCCAAAGGCATGTCTTTGGATGGCTTCTCACTGATCTAAGGACTTTCGTTGAGGCTTCATCGCTGGTTCAATATATGTATGCCTTGATGGAACACTTGAAGATTACCAAGAAAGAGAATGAGGTTGTTTTCTTATCTTTCCTTTCTGTGGGTTTATTGGTCACTAAACATGATGCATCAAGTATTGTGTTAGTTTCTCGTGAAGGTAGAGGAGAGTTTACAGAAAAGAGATAATTGAAGTCTTGATTGGAGGAGGGAGAAGGGACACGATGCATAGTGAAAAAAAGGAAAACTGAATACTGTTGAAAGGGGGAATGATATAGAGAGAAGGGAGGGGAAGCTGGCATTTTGGAGAGTAAGGAGGGGAGTTAGGCACTTTGAGGGAGAGGAAGAGAAACTAGAGAGAAAGGTAGAGAGAAAAGTAGCAGACAAAGAAAGTTGATACGAGAGAGAAACATACAGGAAGAAGGTGCAGGCAATTTTGCTTCAAACATTCATCATTCCATTTGCTTCACAGAGGAGTAGAGAGAGGGGAAAGTAGCAGGCAAGAGAGAGATTCTTTTCAATTTCATTTCATCATCATCATTCATTCCAAGTACACTCTTGCCTACATATATGCTACAAACTGATAACTACCCACACAAATTCATAACTATCTGCTACCATACAACTACCCATGACTTGTCTCCACTACTAAAGCAACAGCAAAGAAAAGACAAAACAAAATACAAAACAAATACACCAAATCACAAATACAAATACTACAAAGGCAAATCAGCACTGATGTCCCCATTAATTCTCCCCAGATGGGAGAGAACTCGACCCCATCGAGTCAATTGCAAAACTATTCTCTTACTGCGGTAAGTTTGTTTCTTGCATCTCAGATTATTAATCAAACTACACTATAAATTCATCATCTGAAAAATGTTTTCAATTTTCTCTGCTGTATAGGAAGGACTCTCAAAAATTGGCTTAGGGTAAGGCTTATCAATCAGTGAATTGTTTATAGATAATCAAGACCTTGTAAACCACTTAGTTCTCAATATTGAAAATATAACTGATGTTAAATTTATAACATAAGCATTGTAATTTAAATTCTTTTAAGATTTTTGAAAAGTCCAGCACCACAAGCATACAAATCTTTAATAGTTTTTTGGGGAAACCATTTCGGACGAATCCGAACCATCACAAAATTGTCAACACTAAAAGTTTTAAATTCTTTCCTAACGTCAGATCATAACCTATAGTTAGCATTGGTTGATCAAATATATCACTGATTTCTCATGTGTAGAACTTGCATGTATGTGGTAAAATATGATACAGACTCAGATGTTTAGGCTTAAAATGCAGACTCAGAAACTCTATACTAAAGTGCAGTAGAGAACTTAATTTAGTGCCTAACATATGTTAGAAAGGTTTTCAAAAGATAGCGCATGAACCTGACTCCTTATTAGATATAAAAAAGTTTTAGGCACTTGGTTCAGTAGTCATCAATATACACGACCTCGATCGAAAGGGATTATCAGGCGAATCATCCTAACTGCGTATGACAATTTACCTGTTATTTTAACGACGTCAAGTGAGATTCTAACAGGTAAAGTATGGAGAAAGCACATCTAGGTTTAACCGTAATGGCAGAAAAGTTAATGATCTGTAGAACATTAGTTTCTCCTATAACTGTACCCTTCAAATCTTTGGATATAGAGTGACCATAGATGATAAAATCTTTGATCTGACTTACATCCTTTGTCACTATATAGTTTCAAAACTTGTCCTCATAGATATGGATGTTTATTGGGACAAGACATTGTGGTTTGACCTCTAGTGACAACTCATTAACCTGCCTTTCAAATTTAGTTTTCTCGGTAGGACTCAATTTAGAGTGTGGTAAGTCGAGAAGACTAGCTCTTGAGACTAAAACAATTGCATGTTGGATATCACGTGTAGATTGTAGTTTGTTCGGGAGGGCTTCATGGACTTCCGAAATCCCCGTAATCACACGAGTGAGTTTGGGGGAAACTCGGAGCACTGTCTTTAGGTGAGACATCAGTAAACTCCGTAGTCACAGGGGCGATTTCAATAAGCTCTGTAATAACATTTGTGGCTTCAGGAGGAATTGGAGTCCTGGACTTCTCAACGTCATCACCCTGGATTTCTTCATCAGATACATGGTCTTTAGGTTTTTTTTTCACCTGGTAAATGAATTATTCAGAGTTGGTCTCCGTGTTTGTTACATGCAATTTATCAATGACAACTCTGCTTGGGCTTGGTGTCGGCAGTATAGGAGGAATGGGTTAACGACCATGGCAGATGATAGTAGGGGTCGATAGTAAAGGAGGAAGGGTTGACAACCAGAGCAGATGACAGTAGGGGTTGACAGTAAAGGAGAAAGGGGCTCTGGATTTGTTACAGGTGGTTTCCTAACATTGCCGACTTTGACTGGACTTGGACAGTTGACCGCAACATGTCATAACCTTGGCAATTGTAACACTGGATTGCATAACGAAGTGTTGAGAAGTTCCTTTTAGTGTTTTTGATTTTTAGCATTACTTGTAACGCTTATGTATTCGATGTCCATTTTGTTGTTACATTAACCTGGTGTGAGTATTGATATAAGGTGGACTTGAATACTTGTCCCAAGCTAGTCAAGGGACTCAAAACTTCATCTAGCTTTTGGAGGATTTCGGTGTCCATATTAGTAGTTTGGGATTTGCTAGCCTCTTTTTTTATTGTTATTGCTTAGAAAGAAAAAGAAAACAAATTTTCCTAGACAAATGCCTAATGAAAAGATTTTTTTTAGGTTTTTTAACCTAATGCAAATTGTTCCTGTCTAAATCTTGCTCTGATACCAAACTGATGTGAAACGGTACATGCGTGTTATGTATGAAATTAATGATATAATCAAACTCGCTACATTTCACCAAATAGAAAGTTTTTGGCAGGAAAACAATTGAAAACTAACAATGTCAACAGATGGGTTTTAACAAAGTATTGCATGCCTAATTTGAACATTTCTAATCTCACTTAAATCTAATTATAATACATATATTATGCATGATAAGCCCTAATCTCAATATCAATGATAAGTAATCACAGGATTTGTAGAGTCACACATCTCACAATATAGTAGACTTGCAGAGTCGCACATCTCACAATATAATAGACAACATGAAATAAAGATAATATTTTAGAGATAATTTAATTGATGTGTAATCAAACTAATAATTAGATTGCTTTGAAATAAAACTCTTTTTTCTTGGTTGGTTTTGTCATCACTTGCATGCAGTGTTCTAAATTTCGGCCGAAATTTCATTTTCAAACAGTGGCCGACACGACATCAAATATCAATGTCAAATGTCAAAACTGCTAAAAATCGGCCGACATTTCGGTCAATTTCGGAAATATCGGCCGACTCAATGTTGGCCGACATTGTGAGGAATTTGGTTTTTCTTTTCCTTTTTCTTTTGGGTCGGGTAAAACCGCTCAACACCTGTTAACCCAAATAAAAACCCTAAATCTCCCCCATTTTTCTCTCAACCAATCGATCTCTCTTTCTTTCCCCCCAGCCCGAGTCTGCACCATTAGAAGGAGAAGGAGAAGCCGCAACAACAGCTCTCGTCGGCGGCGACGGCCCAGTCTTAATTTCGGCTGAACTTCATCCTTCATCGAAGCCTCTAAGGTACCTCTCTTTCAATCTCACTCGATCTCTCTTTAATTTTTTTCATTTAGTTATATGCTGTTGATGTCTCTCTTTCACTGCTCTCTCCCTCTCTGCGCTCTCAATTGCAGCGGTGCTGCTCTCTCACGATCTCTCTCCTCTCCCTCTATGCTCTCTCTCGCTGCTATCCCTCTTTGCTCTCTCTCTCTCGATTTCTCTCTCGCTCTCTGATCTCTCCCGAGAGGGAGAGATCAAAGAGTGAGAGAGATATCGCGTGAGAGAGAGAGAGCAGCGAGTGAGAGAGAAAGAGCAGAGAGGAGAGTAGGAGGGTGAGAGGGAGATCGTGCGAGAGAGAAGAGAGAGTAGCGCAGTCGCATGCTGCGACTCTGCAGTGAAAGCGCAGAGAGGGAGAAAGAATAGAGAGTAGTTAATTTTTTATTTTTTGATTAAAATTTGATTAACAATCTAGCAATTACGTTATTGTTAAAATTTATGGGATGGACTGTATTGTTAAAATTTATACAATATACTGGATATTTTAAAACATTTTGATTTTTCAGTTTCTTTGTGGATATTAAAAAATTGTGGATATTTTACATTAAGTGATATTCTTTTGATTTGCTTGCAAAATAAAGATTAAAAAAATAAGATACAAGTACAATAATACTTTCACTCCATTTATAAGATGCAATAGCACATATTTACATAAATAAAAATTAAAAAAATACAATTAGTAATCATTGTTATTTGCTTGGCTTGGCTTGGCTTCATCAAAAACTTTGTTATTTGGTTGGCTTCATTAATATGATAACATCCACGTACACCTGTTCAATACGATAATATCTGAATAAAAAAATTAGAAAAGTTAATTTTAGAAATGTAAAATAAGAAATCAGAGAGCGATAAATAAATAAGATAAGAATATAAAAATAGTATACACCACCATTTACCCACCATAACTTAGAATTAATTTAAAAGGTTTGAAGTAAGCATTTTTGATTATCTTGTTCATTTCTTCTTTAATTGTATTTAGTGTTCTTTTTGAAGGTGGGAAGTGTAAATCAAAATGTCTTCTTCTACAGCATCTAGTGAAGACCATCTGTCACAGGCGGGTCTAAATTGAAAGATCCATGTTGAGACCATGCAATAAGAGTTGGTATCAGTACAGAATAATTGCGTCACAAATATTGCAACCAATTTATGTTAGGGGGAGTAAGCCGTTTGAAACATCTTGCGGGATGATAAGGTAATTGTGCACCATGTTTGAAAATGCTCGATAATCTGAGGTGAAGGTGCTCGAACTGTTAAGGTGGCCAGTTTTTCAAGCTCTAGCTGATGACGTGCGCATTGGGGAGGATGAATATGATTATCAGAATCCAAATGATTTTTCATCTCAAAGGATTAAATTTGGATCCGTCTCCATTAAAGTAAAAGGACTGATGGATAAATTTACTCAAAGAACTCCGGAAGAGTTGACGGCGGGGTTCGCTAAAACTAAGCAAACGACAATGGACTCTAAGCAAAGAAAGAAGAGAAGAGAAGACACCTTTAGATACATTGAGAAATGGTTTTATGAAGCTGGGATTCCTTCAATACCGCTACTCTCTCTCGTTCCAGCAAATATTGATAGCTATTGGAAGATTTGGTGAAATGTTAGAGGCCCCTCACCTTATGATCTTAGCAAGACTGTTCTCAAAAAAGAGGTGAAGGCACAGGACAATCTCAAACCATTCAAAGAGAGTTATATTGTTAGTGGTTGCACACAAATGACCGACGCTTGATCGGATCGAAAGAATAGGAGTTTGATGAACATCGTTGCCCACTATCTAGCATGAACAACCTTCTCGCATTCAGAGGATGCTTCAGTAGAAAAACACGATGCAAACTATGTCTTTCAATTTGTTGAAAAAGCAATCAGAGATGTAGGGCCAGAAAATGTGGTTCAAATTGTGACAGACAATGCATCAAAGAACATGACGGCCGCAAATATTATGCAATTGAAGAAAACCTAGCATTTTTTGGACTTCTTGTGCTGCACACACGGTGAATTTAATGCCATGGGATATTGCCAAGATTAAACCTATTTGTAATGCTATCGTGAATAGGAGGTCCGTGTCAGTTTTCATTTATAGCCACACAATCACCCTTAGCTTGATGAAAGATATCACAAAGGGGATCTTTTAAGGCCTGGGGCTACTAAGTTTGCTACTGCATTCATCTCCTTAAATTCTATAATGGAGAAAAGAAAAGAGTTGAAGGAAATGTTTACATGTGAAAGATGGTTGCAACATCCTCTTTCCAAAAAGAATGTGGGGAATAAGGTATAATTTAAAAAATTTTCTAGTTCTTGAATAATATTTAAAAATTATTTTATCTTGATTGTTGACCAATTTATTATTTATATTCATAGGTTCCTGATATTGTTTGTTCCAATAGATTTTGGGATAATGTGGATCTTGCTCTTAAATTTTTTCACCACTAGTGAAAGTTCTTCGATGAGTTGATGGTGATAAGCCATCCATGGAATTTCTTTATGATGACTTGGAAAGAGTAAAGGAAGACATTAAAAAAAAAACCTCGACTCAAAAGAGAAGAAATATATTCCTATATGGAATATTATTGACAAAAGATAGGAGGATAAGCTTAAGGGGCCTTTGCATAGAGCGGGACACTACTTGAACCCATATACTTTTTACAAGAAGATGGAGTTTGAAATGGCCGGCATCTTTATGAATGGACTTGTTGAGGTCATGCATAGATTTTACCCAGAAAAGCACGAAACTCTTAACAAGATAACTGACCAGTTGGCTTTATATCAATATCAAAAAGACTCTTTTGGGAGAGATTGGGCAAAGAAAGAGCAGAAAATTCTAACCTTAATCCAGGTATATTGCTTGATATATTTGTTGTTAACTTTAATGAAAAATTATAAAGCTTAATTTGTTGATAACTTTTCTATAACTTTCAATTAATTAGCTAATTGGTGGATTATGCATTAGACTGATGCTCCCGAGTTGAGAGAAATGACAATGAGAGTCTTGAACTTGACAACCAGCTCGTCCGGGTGTGAGAGAAATTTGAGCACCTTTGAGACGGTATAAAAACTATCATTTTTTTGGACTAATAGAATTTCTTTTAGAATTCTAAATAATAAATATGTGTGCATTCTTTAATTTGTTTAATGACTTTTTTTTTCTAGGTCCATATAAAAAAGAGGAATAGACTAAGTCACAAGAAATTACATAACTTAATATTCGTCAAGTTCAATGCAAAAATCAAGAGTAAAACATCATCGATTAATAGGGATCCATTGACAGCTATCGATGATGAGGAAAGAGCCACCGATTGGTTGGTGCCTCCAAAAACAAATGGAGCTCCCGCTTCAGAAAGCGATGATGAGGTCTTTCCCGGAGAAGGATTAACATGGAGGCAAGTTGAAAAATCCTCAGGAGCTACTATAAAGAGAAGAAAGAGTTTAAGAACAAAGCTGAGGACTTTTAAGAGAAAAGCAAAAGGGGGCCATTTGTTAATGAACATGAAGAAGACATGGAATCATCGGTTCAGAGTCATCATCAGAGGATGAGAGCCATGAGGTGGAGCTTAATTTAACAAGTAATGATGTGATAGATTCAGAGGATTTGGAACTAGAGTTTTCGGAGGATTGAGAAGGAGATATCACCCGAGTCACTTTCACTTCATAAAAATTATTTGCTTTTGAACTTGATTTTGAAATGTGTTTAAGAACTATCTTTGTTGTGTAACTGTGATGTTTGAACTTTAAATTATTAGAAATATTGACTTGATCTTTCTTAAGATTCTAGCTTTCTATTGTCTATTTTTGTTGAAAGTATTATTTCTCATTGTTTATTTATATAGTTTTAATCTTTTCTGTATAGTAACTTGAATATTGATTCTATGTTCATTGTTCATATTTTATAGATTTGCTACCACTTGAAGTTTTCATTCATAGCCGTAGCCTAAATGCAGGTTGTCGAGGTAAGTATATCCTAAACAAAATGTTTAAATATATATTGCCTTGATATATCATATATGTGATGTTTTAGGATATTTATGATATTTAAAACCATACTATATGATATATATGACCTCTGAAATTGACACTGAAATTGAGCAAATATTCTGAAATTTCCCCGATATCCGCAATCCGACTTTACATTTTTGCCTTCCGACATTAGGCCGAGATTCGACATTTAGAACATTGCTTGTATGGGCAGCTCATCACTGATCAAAATGATGTGTTTAGGCTTTGTCACAGGTTCAATAGTTGCTTTCGTTGCAAGTCCAAAGGCCCGACTTTGGATGGCTTCTCACTGATCTAAGGACTCTCGTTGAGACTTCGTCACTGGTTTAATGTATGACTGCCTTCATGGAATACTTGAAGATTACCAAGAGAGAAAATGAGGTTGTTTTTTTTTTTAATCTTTCCTTTCTATGAGTTTATTGGTCACTAGCCATGATGCATCAGGTAACGTGTTGGTTTCTCGTGAAGATAGGGAAGGAGAGTTGAAGTCTTGATTGGAGGAGGGAGAGGGGACACGATGCACAGTGGAAAAAAAGAAAAGGGAGGGGAAGCTTGCACTTTGGAGAGTAGGGAAGGGGAGTTGGGCACTTTGAGGGAGAGAAGGAGAAACCAGAGAGAGGTAAGAGAAGTAGCAGACAAAGAAAGTTGATACGAGAGAGAGAAACAGACAAAAAGAATAAGGTGCAGGCAATTTTGCTTCAAATATTCATCACTTCATTTGCTCCACAGAGGAGTAGATAGAGGGGAGAGTAGCAGGGATTCTTTTTAGTTTCATTTCATCATCATCATTCATTCCAAGTACACACTTGCCTATATATAGGCTACAAACTGATCACTACTCACACAAATTCATAACTATACACTGCTATACAATTACTCATGACTTGTCTCCACTACTAAAGCAAATATAAAAAAAATACAAAATAAAATACAACAAAAATACAAAACAAATACACCAAATCACAAATACAAATACTACAAAGACAAATCATCACTGATGTCCCCATCATACTGGTTTTATAAAAATACAGATTGTCAAACTTTCTCTTCAATTACTCTCTTTTCTCTTTGTGAATTCTTCTCTATATCTCTCTTAACTCTCTTTCTTTTTTCTCTCTCTCTCTAGTTCTACATCCAATTGGTTTGCGTTTTAAACTAGAATTAACTTGTTTATTTCGTTCTGAGTCAGTTGTGAATGTCCTGTTTCAGGAAGATGATAAACTAGGGATTATAATGATTAATTTTGCTGTTGCTTTGTTTTTTTTTTTTTTTTTTTGGCATACTCTACAATGCCTTTAATAAGTAATTTAAAATTCACATTCAGAGCACCACTTCATACTGAACTATTCTTTATGCCATGTAGAATGTCCAAGCCAATCTGTAATTGGTTTTATATAATTATGAACTGTTTCATCTTATGGATGTTGAGATATTGTTTTCTCTAATCTACATCTCTACCAAACTCGATCGTCTCCTTGAAACTACAAATTTAATAATTTCACATTCTTTCCCTTTTCTGGATTTGTTACTTTGTTAATTTCACAATGGTATTATTGATTTCGTAGTAATGTTTGTTCGTCGTGATTCTTATTATCAGACTACTAAATTTGCTTTCATAATGCTATATTCTTCTACAAATTGTAGTCTGCCATGAACTCAAACAAAAAAAACTGAATTGCATTCCTACTGGACACTCACTATGTGTAACTAAACTTAGATTCCTGATGTGGAATCAGAAAACCAAATCTATGGGGATTTAGGGTTTTGGATATGATAACAGGTCGCAACCTGGATTTAGGCTTCACCACCAGTTGAATCAATAAAAAATAGACTAAATTAATAACTTAGGCAAAGCTTTATATCCAAATATTCAATACTTTTATTCATCAAACTAAGTCTCTTAAATGGACCCTTATAAATAAGAGTTTCAACACATAAACGATGTGGTACTAAGCATACTGGACTCCATAAATCAATACAAAATAAAAAGAGACTCGATCAACTGGACCTAATCAGGAATCCTCAAACTGACTCAAACGAAGTCCGATTAGACTCAAACAAAAAACAATGAACATAATAAAATATGGACTACACGATCCTCTAATATATCAACTGACTCATAAACATCTAGGGTTCAAAACCGGAGCCGAAGTGGTGCCGATGTGACACGACGGCGATGACGCGATATGTACGTAGAGGAATCTGTGTGATGTCCCATCAATACTCCCGGGGTGAAAAGAACTCTACCTCGTCGAGTATGGCTCCAAATGACTCATAGAACTCCAACAAATCTGGGGCTGATTGCTGCAGGTCTTCTCGGGTAATCCATGTATCATCAGATTCTGGACGACCTTTCCAATGTACTAGATACTGTTTGCAACCAACATCCCTTGTAGAGATGATCTGATCATCTTTTATGCTATTAATTTGTTCTGCTGTAAGCGGGTCAATTGTTGTTGGCAGTGAGGGAAAGTGGGGTCCCTTAAATAAAGGCTCCTGGGTAGGCTCATCAAGATCCACAAGTGGATTATGAGGGGGTAAAAGGAGGACCTTTATAAGCTACCAAGTCTGATATATTAAATGTCGAATTAATCCCAAAGTACGAAGGTAAATCAATTATATAGGTGTTTGGATTAATTTTCTTAAAGCTTTTAAAAGCGTCAGCACTACGACAGTTAATTTCTTAACAGCTCCAGGTGGGAACCGCTCCGGACGAATCTGAATCATTACATAATCACTCATTAAATTCAAGGTGCTTACGGTACAAATCAGAATAGGATTTATACTGAGCATTATTTTCTTGAATTTTCTTGCTGATTTCTTTATGTAAATCGTGTATATGCGATGCAAATGCAGATGTCAACTCAGACACTCTAAGATATTGTATCATGGGAATAAGATCTATAGGCTTCCTAGATTTGTAACTGTGCATTACTTCATATGAACTCATGCCTATTGACATATTACATGAACTATTATGTGCAAATTCGATAGTAGCTAAGATGAGATCCCAATTCCGCAAATGTTCACCGACTAGACATCGCAAAAGATTTCCTAGGCTCTTGTTAACCATCTTGTTTTGACCGTCTGTTTTTGAATGAAAAGCTATAAAAATTTTGAGCTTAGTCCCCATCTTGTGCCATAAAGTTTTCCAAAAGTAACTCATGAACTTGACATATCTATCTGACACAATAGTTTTGGTAAACCATGTAGCTTAACTACCCCGTTAAAGTACATCTGAGCAATTTTGAAAGCATCAGAAGTCTTGCTGCATGGTAAGAAGTGGGCCATCTTTGAAAAACGGTCCACAACCACAAATATAGAATCGTGCTTCCTGATAGTCTTTAGAAGCTCAAGCAAGAAATCCATACTCACGTCTTGCCAGGGGCGATCTGGCACGGGTAGAGGCATATACAAGCTAGTGTTCTGTTTCTGGTCAATTAACAGGTGCGATATTGCCCAATTTGCCTCGCAACATCTTGTTTTAGGCTTGACCAGTAAGACAAATTCTCTACCGTATCTATGGTCGTTTCTCGTCCCAAGTGATTAGCAAGACCCCCAGCATGCAGTTTCAAACAAGATAGTCTCATAGTGATGTACGGGGAATGCATAACATGCGAAATCAAAATAGATAATCATCTTGGAGTAGGAAACCATCTCTTGTGTTACCCCTTGCTTCAAAGCACCAAAAATCTCTCCAAAATTGGGGCATGACACATACTCTTCTTTGATTCACTCGAAATTCACTTCTTCAGCGTTCAGTTATTTAAACAAACATATGCGATGACTGAGTGCATCCGCTACCTTGTTCTCAACTCTAGATATGTGCTTCAATGTATAAGTATAGTCTTGCATAAACTCAATCCATCTACCGTACTAGCACTGGGCTTCTTCTGTGAGTTAAGGTACTGTAATACCTCGTGGTCCAAGTGAAGAAC
Source organism: Agave tequilana (assembly GCA_038442645.1). Classification (NCBI taxonomy): domain Eukaryota; kingdom Viridiplantae; phylum Streptophyta; class Magnoliopsida; order Asparagales; family Asparagaceae; genus Agave; species Agave tequilana. The sequence goes on from JAVJIF010003840.1 coordinate 275,948, forward strand.
AAAATCTTGCAGTAAGAGGTAATGTCACCAATGACGTAATGATTGCACAACTGCGTAGAATTCTTTATCGTAGGTGGAGTAGTTCAGTTTAGCTCCGCTCAACTTCTCACTGAAGAAGGCAATTGGGTGCTTTTCTTAACTAAGTACTCTGCCTATGTCGATGCCTGAGGCGTTACACAACTTCAAATACCTTGGAGAATTCATGAAGTCTCATTACAGGTGCTTCAGTCATTCATTGTTTAATTTTCTTGACGAACCACTGAAACTCTTCTTTTTTCTGGCTATTCGTAATTGGGGCCATGATAATGCTGAATCCCTTTATGAATCGCCTGTAGAATGTTGCCAACCCATGAAAACTTCTTACTTCTCAAATATTTGGGTACTGACATTCTACAATCGCCTTGATTTTCTGAGGATCAGCTGAAACTCTTTGCGCTGACACAACAAATCCCAAGAATATGACCTTATCAGTCATGAACAAGCACTTCTTAGGGTTTGCGTATAGTTCTTTCCTCAATGTGTAACAAACTTGCCTGTGATGCTCCAGCATCTGACTTTAAATCAAAATATCATCAAAGTAGACGACCAAGAATTTATCCATAAAGGGCCATAATACTTGGGTCATCACTCGCATGAAAGTGCTGGAGCATTGGTCAAACCAAAAGGCATAACCATCCACTCATATAAACCGTCTTTGGTCTTAAAAGCGATCTTCCACTCATCACATAGAATCCGAATCTGATGGTAGCCACCTTTCAAATCGATTTTTGAGAAGATAGTGACTCCAGACATCATGTTTAATATGTCATCCAGTGTGGGAATGGGGAACCAATATTTGATGATAATCATGTTGAGGCGCGATTATCCACGCACATTCTCCACGAACTTTCTTAGGGGTTAGCAATACTGACATAGCGCACAAACTTAAACTTTCTTTGATGAACCCCTTACTCAGCAGTTCGTCAACTTGCCTTTTGAGTTCGGCATGTTCCGTCAGATTCATTCTGTAGTGAGGCAAGTTGGGGAGAAAATATCCTGGAGCCAAATCGATAGCATGTTGGATGTCATGTATAGGAGGTAGATTATTTGGGAGCTCCTCGGAAAAAACACCAGCAAATTCCTTCAATATGGGTATTGTTGCAGGAGAAATATGCTCCTGAGAATTATTAGTGATCTCTCTAGCAACAAGTGCAACAATGGTGGACCCCTTGGCGATCTTCTTATTAATAAGTTTTTGTACTGATCAATGTTAACGTCTTGTTGTGTTAGATGCCTCAATCTGCATAGTCTCAGTTATGGCCTGAGTCGGTCGCCATGGGGTCACCTTGATCTCCTTCCCCTCATGAACAAATGAGCATTAGTTTGGATGTTCATAGATAGTGACATCTCGGTCATATAACCAAGGTCGTCCCAAAATAATATGGCCTACATCCATGGTGACTACATCACACCAAATTTTTTCCGAATATGTGGCAAATAGGATCGGAATAAGACATCTTTCACATCAATGGATGCAGAATTTACCCATGACATTTTGTATGATTGAGGGTGGGAACAGTTTTTAGCCCAAGTTTAGTTACCATACCTGAGGCGACAACATTGACGCAACTCCCATTATCAATGATAACCCAACAATTCTTATCATCAATTTTAGTGAGAATTTTAAAAATTAAAATTCTACGCCAGTCGTCACTTTCTTTAGGTTTAGCGCGCACCTCACCGCATTCAGGTGGCGGGTAATTTTATCTACATCGTCAATTTACGGTGAATGCATGCTCAAAACACATCCCAAGGTGGCGACCTGATCAACATCAAAATCATTTTTCCAAGCATCTCCTTAAGGGTCATGGACGATTTCGTCTAGATCATCTTGGTCACTGTCCGATTGAGTTTTAATAATCAACGTTCTTGACTTACTCGGACATTGTGTTGAAACGTGACCATACCCTCGACATTTGAAACATTAAGTCTGTTAAATGGATCTAGATGACTCACCTGCGATTCCTTTGCCTTTGTCCTCACGCCTAGGACTGGAGTTACTAGGTCCAAAACGAGACTGAGATTGGGATGGATTGGGTTGATATTTAACATTATTCGTATTGGGATTATTCCTATAGTCTGTGCGTTTAGGGAATGAGGAAGTCTAAAATTGATCTAATTCTTAGAAAACTTGAATAGCTTGCTCTAGAGTAGAGATATCTCTAAAGATTAGCTTACGTCTAAGCTCATCTTTAAGTCCTGAAAGAAATCTTAATAAGACTATGGCATCAGACTCATCCTCACCATATCTCACTAAAAATTGATCAAACTTCTTAGTGTACCCTGATACTGGTCGATTGCCTTGAGTCAAACGTTGCCACTGGTTAAGTAAACGTTTGTATGACACATTCACACAGGCAGGTATTTCTCTTGAAGCTTCATTTTTATCTCATCCCAAGTTTGAATAGCTACCTGATGTCTTAAGTCTCATCTGTTTCTCAACATTCGTCCAATACTGTCTAGTCTGACCAATCAATTTCATCTTGGCAAATCGAACCATTCTCTTGTCAGACATATCATACCAATCAAAGTAATGGTCCATGTCAGAAATCCAATCGAGAAAGATTTGGGGATCTAACTGGCCATCAAAGTGGCTTCATGTTTTATGTTCTTAAAGTTCGCTCTCACAAAATCATTTTGGTCATTATTCCTAAGGTGGTGAGGTCCAACACGAGGTCCATTATCACTAACATTATCGGTGGTCTCTCTTTCCCTAGTATTTCTCAATTCTTGTCCAACGTTCTCCATTCGAGTGGTTAACCTTTCTAGGAGCTTGGTGAAATTGTCTAGTGCGGATTCCATTTCAGGAGTTGGGTCGTGGGGGTGATATTGTGTTCCATTATGAGTGGTCATGCAACGAGGTGTCTGGATTTAAAATCTTTGACACAATGTTAAATAGAGCTAAAAATGATCAAAGAAATATCAACTATGAAACCTAATGTAGAATGATCAAAATAAAATAATAAATCAGCAAGTAATTCAGTTCTGGTACGCAGTAAGTATCCCCTACTACTTATTTCCATCTAGGAAATAAAAATTTAATTAAAGCTATCAGGTAATAGAAATTCTGCTTAATGTTAGTCATTTTAAATTTCAAAACAAATCATTCCGTGCCTAGAATTAGGAAGAATTAAGAATAGTTCTAACGTAATACTCAGATGTAGCAAATAAAGTCAGCATATTCACTTCCTCACAAATTATTTAGTGGACAATGACAAGTCGATAACACAAAAGATGAATCAAACTGGTGCTCTAGACATCTAACACTATTAAATTAATAGTAGAACTGAGTGAATTATTAATTACCTCAAAATTACTTGCACAAAAGAGGAAAAATTCACCCACCACAACTTTGGAGTAGTGCTATGAGCTTCGAACTCGCTGCCTCCAGAAAGGCGTGAATCGAATGCGAATCGAGCAGGAAACGATCTCTAGAAGATGGATGTTGATTCTGGACTATGCTCACTCAGTTCAGTCAACTCGCCCGAGTTGACTCAGTATACAACTGAGTTAGCTACTGTGTGCGGTCGGGTCGGGTATTGAGGAGACCCAGTTAGCTCCGAACCAAGTCTAATCTGGTTTAAAAGATGGGTTTGAGAATTAAATCCACCCGATACCCAAATCTTCCTCTCCTCTCACCAGGTCAAGACCTAGGGTGTGAAAACCATGGAGATGGCGACAGTTTTGGGATGGCGACGTGGTGGATCTGGGGAGGAGGCGAAGGTGTTGTTGACGATGGAGGCGATTGGTCTTCTAGAGGCTTCGAAGATGACGACGAAGAGGACATGGAGCTTGAGCTGGCGTCGAGGAATGTCGGTGAAGGCGTGGCGAGAGCTCTGCGATGGCGAAGATGAACGAAATAGTCAATCTTCGGGGAAGACGGTGGTGTGATCAACGACAAAGGAGCTCGGGAAAGGAGCGAAAGAGCTTCGATGATCGGAGAAGACGACGGAGGCGGTGATGATGACATCGGAGGGGGGGTCTGGTGATGGGAGTCCGGCCGTAGCTGAGGGCGGTGGGGACTTGAAGAGGCGGGGATCTCCGATGACTGCGAGGGTCTTAGACGATTGACGAAGACGTCGGCGTCGATTATGTGGCGGTTTGGGAGGCGAAGGAACCCAATAGGGTTTGGTGTCGCAGCGGAGTAGAGGGGAGGGGGAATGGAAACCCTAGATGGGTTGGTTGGGGTGTTGCAGGATTGAAGAAGATGAAGGAGATGAACAGTAACAAATTGTTATTGTTCACAAAACAGTTTTTTTAAAACTAGGGTTTGGGAATTTTGTGGAGGGTAATAGGAATTTCGGCTATGATACCAAAATGATGTGGAATCAGAAAACAAAATCTATAGGATTTAGGGTTTCAGATATGATCACAGGTCGCAACCTGTTTCTAGGCGTCGTCACAAGTTGAATCAATCAAAGTTAAACCGAATCAAAAACTTAAGTAATGCTTTATATCTAAATATTCAATACTTTTATTCATCAAGCTGAGTCTCTTAAATAGACCTTTACAAAGGAGAGATAACCAATGTGGTACTAAACATATTGGACTTAATAAAGCAATACGAAATAAAAGAAGACTCGATCAACTAGACTTAATCATGACTCCTTAAACTGAATCAAACGAAGTCCGATTGGACTCAAACAAAGAACAACGAATAGAATAAAACATGGACTACACTATCCTCTAATAATATCAATTGACTTATAAACAACTAGGGATCAAATCAGAGCCAAAGTGGTGTCGACGTGACACGACGGCGATAGCGCTGATATGTACGTAGAGAAACCAGTGTGATGCTTCTATCAATTCCCTTTCTTACCAGTGGCGTAGTCAGGTTCAAAGACAGGGGGCACAAAATAACATTCAATAAATATCAAAATTATAAATGATAAATAACATAATATTTTTTATTCCATGAGACTAAGAGAAAGGAAGGGATCTCAAAACTCAAAAACTCCCGGCCGATATTCTATTGCATAAAAGCAGTTGTTACAAAATGAAACTACACATCCAATTTCAAAGATATAACTTGCAAGCCAAATCCTCTTACGTATTAAAGAAAGAAAATCAACCACCCAAAAGCCATTGTCGAATAAGATAATAAGGTCAATAACAGTTACAAACTATCTTGATGCTTTGACATATTTGTAGATGTGCTTGCACACTTCAACAAATGTTGATTAACACTTCATCCTATACCTAAACTCATTTATGTGTCGATTTTCTTATAAGAAGTTTGTCCATGGTTCTTTGAAATTTTAATTAACCTATAAAATTGAACATAAAAGCAGCAGTTAAAATAAATATTAAAAGCTAGTCCTAAATTTAAATTGAAGATAGACGTTACTTGCAAATTGATAAAACTTACAAGTTACATATTACTCAACCCAATATAACATTTTTTTTCCTTTTAGAACAAATACATATCATATTTAGTCTCATTTAGAACAAGTACATACGAACCAAAAAATAAAATATTGGTAATTTTGCATAATTTGATATCATAATATATATGTTATTAGCAAACATTCAAATAATTACATTCACAATGTACATCCAACATGCAACCTTTATAAGACTATAACAAAAGTACACAACACGCTAATTAACTAATTTTATCATAACAATACACTAATTACTAATTAACTAATTTATCATAATGATTTTCTATTTTTTAATATCACTCATTAAATAAATTATGTCATGGGGAATAATAAAATTTTTAGAAATTTATTACAATGACAAGATAAAGAAAATCAATGAGTACTCCAAATTAAAAGAAATTTTAGCATATCAACGGTGACGATGAGGTGGGTATGGCTCGTGAGTCGTGGTCTCGTGGAAGCTGCCTAGTCTCGCTCACCGCTTGTGGTGGAAGCTGCCAAGTCCTTGACTCTTTACCGAGGGCGCCGGTATTATAGAGAGGGGTTTTAGGGATTTTGAGAGAGAGAGAGGGAGAAGAGATAAGATTTGGGGGTATGGTTTAGGGATTTGAGTGTGAGTTGAGATTTGGAGATAGAAGTGATGAATTTAGAGATTTAAGGATTTGAGAGGAATAGACAAATATGAGATTTAGGGTTTTGAGAACTGAGAATGAGAAAGAGGGATCGGAGATTCGAGATCATGAAGATTGGGGATGGTTTCTCTACGGTGGAGATGAGAAAGAGAGAGGTCGAGAGCCGTCGCGCGTTGGGACTTGCTGGGAAACTGGTTCATGGGGATGGTTTCTCTACGATAGATATCACACACACACACCCAGAGAGAGAGAGAGAGAGAGAGAGAGAGAGAGAGAGAGAGAGAGAGAGAGAGAGAGCCGTTGCGAGTTGAGACTCGCTACAAAACCCATGCAGACCCAAGAGAGAATGAGAAATGAGAGTGTGGGCTACAAATTACAGACCCAAAATCTTTTTGGGTGACCCCCCCTTCCCGCCAGTGTCTCTTACGGACAAGGGCACATTCTCATAGACACATGGATTTTTTTTGTTTGTCATATATAGTGATACAACAATGATTTTGTAGATTCATTCAGTTTAGCCCGTGACGGGTTTATTGTTTATTTTACAGGTTGTGCCTGCATTTTGTGTTTTTGGCTCATCAAGGATGGATTGGCAACATTTCTTAGCTCGTTCCAAGTAGGTGTCTTCTTTTCAGTTTCTAGGTCGTAGTAATGTTGTGTGTAGTTCCCCTATGCCTTTTGTTGTCTCTTTTCCCCTCTTTTTCAAAAGTTCTTGTAATGCATTCAATTTACTTTCATTTCTTTTATGACCAGTTCTTACATTAATAACTCATCTATATATACTTCTCCTATTGCAGGCCAACTGAAATAGTTGACTATATGATCTTTTTACCAGCATATGGAGCTGTCATTGGTGCATGGTTTGGTGCTTGGCCAATGCCACTTGATTGGGAAAGGCCATGGCAGGTGTTTGTTCTGCTTCTTATTGGTGGTATATTGAAGTCAATTTAAGCCCCCACCCCCCCACCCAAAAAAAAAAAAAATCCCCACCCCCCTTAAATATTGCTATATAGTCTTACTGGCCATAATCACTTCTTGTTTACCATATCAAACATATTTCAAAGGGTATGATATTTGACGAGGAGTTTCTTTTGACATCTCCATATATTGTGTGAAATCACTTCGTTGCATGGAAATAGAGAAACTAGAGATTCTCTTGCAGGTTGCTTTTTGGGAAATGGAACTCTGAAAAAATATTAGACTGATAGGCACCTCTCTCTCTCTCTCTCTCTCTCTCTCTCTCTCTCTCTCTCTCTCTCTCTCTCTCTCTGACTTTCTGCCTTTTAAGATAGCAAGTCATCTGGGGAAACTTTATTTATCAGAGATAAATCGTGTTTAATTCAAGTATTATATACTTGTATGTCAACCGGGAATGTTTGTAAGGACTCACATTCTGCAGCTATCTTGTTTTAACTTTTGTAAGATTATTTGTACAACAAGAACTTGCACGGTTGTTAGAGAACCGGCTTGTGTTGAAGGTCACAAGTGGAGGAAACCAAATTGATCTAGTGTTTTTCACTACTATGAATATTAACTAGGTCTGTTGATGGCAAGTTTTATGTCAAGAGGCACCATTGCTGTATTTTAAAGGGAAAATCTTTTTCAAGGTTAATCTTTCATAAATATGAACTGTTAGTATTATGTGGACATCATGATAGTCATTCTGATCTCGAATGTGGGTTTCGTTTGACAAATCTAACAATTAAACATTTCTATATCGTCACATGAAATGTGCATAACTCATATGGGCTTGGACGATCACGGTTGGTGATTATTTCCCACAGACACGCTTTTTCTTCCTTGCTAGACAATCAATTGCTAGACCAGCTTCTGTATTCTGTCAATTTGAACTGAATATTGCTGCACAATACATATTGCACCCTTCTTAATTCTTCCTGTTTCCAACCTGCCAAAATTGGATGCTTCCTTTCTCATGGATTCTCTAATTTTCTGCGCTCTTACATGAATCTACTTCTTCATACAGGAGTGGCCAATCTGTGTTACCTACGGTGCTGTTGCTGGATATTTGTTCGCTCTGTTAGCATCTTCAGTGTGCATTCTACTACATGGGAGAAGATTGATTCGTGCAAAAGCAGACTAACTTCTGAATGGCGACTTGTTTGTTTAACCTTGTGGAAGCCTTCAGCAGCAACGGTAACGCATGTTCAACGTCAAACCAATTGTCTTTGCTCGCACTGATTTTGTTCGTGTGTGAGAATTTGAATTTTTTTTATATCTGCTTTTTTTTTTTAACCCTTCTATACACTGTTTCAACATAACTGCTGTATATTCAAATATGCACACAAACGTACTAACACTAATTGTTTACTTCATGTCTTTGAAAATAAGTAGTGCTGTCAAAATTAACCAAAATTGTCTTTTGTACCCAAACTGTTAACTATTTTTGCCCTCCATTTTCTCTGAACTCCTTGTGTTTCAGCAATGATGAAGCGAACTCACGTTATGCGTAGTTCTGAATGAATCTATTGTTGCCGCAAAATGTCAGTGTACTTTGTGCGCGCGCGCGTGTTTTAGGCCCTGTTTTAAATATCGGCTGATACGGCCGAGATATCGTCTGATATCTTCTTTTTGCCTGCTGTCTATACGATATGGGGAAATCGTTCGCTATATCGTTTGCAACAAAAAACGGCCGATATTTGAAATATCGGCCGATAAATTGCTCGATATTGGCTGATAAATCGCCTGATATATCATCCGATATGAAATAACTTATTTATTACACGACTGCGTGCAACTGTACATTATTTTTTACTGTTTCTGCAAGCATATTACATCATTTTTATTAGGTAGATGATATGTATGACTCTAAAGCAACTCTTAATTATCAATATTTCATTATATATAGTGTCCAATATGAATGTCCGATATGCGCACGTATCCCCGATATCTCCCCCGATATCCGATATCTGATATGACAAACCCCCATCCGATATCCGATATTTAGAACCTTGAGGCAAGATATATAATTTGAAAATTTTGTGAACACTATAGGTAAAACATAGCATTTAAATAAGTTTAAAACTTATAATATGTGACATTGTGATGGATTTGGTGCATAGATTCAAAGATCAGATGCAGAAGAATTTTTTTTCTCATTAAAACCAAAACTTATTCAATAAATTGGGGAGATATGGAGAATTCTTTTCATTTTGCCAAATCTCACAGCAAGCATATAGATCCAATCTTGTGCATTTTAGTATGCATACCCTTCACAATAGACACAAATCACATTAGCAAATAAGCCGTTGACAATAATACAATTACATAGAGATCATTGTAAATTTAAATAAATTTTATTGAAAACCCCTAGCTCCAATGTAAATGCAATTTTTACCCAAAAGAAAGATATTTCACCCAAACCTCAGCCAACTTGAGAGCTCAATCCTAACATCACCTACACTCACCTCATCCCCTCTCCTTCTTGGTATCAAACTCAACACAACACTATTATCTCCATCTGCATTGATCTCACACAGCAACTCACTCAACCCTAACAACAACCTAGTCGTCATCATCCTCGGCTCCTTCCCCATTCTCTTGGGGCAAGTGCACGAAGCTCCCTGCAAAATGCACCAATTCCAGCCCGATTGCCTGGTTCTCCGGCCTAACATTCAATACACATCAAACTTCACACATTCACCCCTCACCAACTTTGTGTTATCGACCACCAACACCACCTCTTCATTCTCCTCTTCTTCGCTTATCGCCACCTTCGGCTTCTTTACTTCTAGAACCACTGAAGAACTAAGCTTGACTGGAAACTTCACCTTTTCTCCTGTTCAGGCTTTTCGACAACTGGCTACAGGGGCTTGTAATTGATCCACAGATCGACACATTTTTGAATGTGTAACCTAGAACGCATCAAGACTGTCGCGAACCTTAACCCGAACTAGCTGCAAGTTCTCGTCCCAGAACATGAATGATGAATTGCGCTAGTCGTTATCATCAAACCCTTTCCAGTTCTTGCCCGGTGCCATCGACCACAAGTGCCACATCCTGTCGACGTTCAGGTGATGAGCATAGAACATCGGGTCTTTTCTGGTCGAGTAAAATGCCCCCATGTCCTCAAGATATGCCTAATGGCGATCTCCCGTACACGTATTGACCGAATTGTGCAGGCTGAAGCTCAATCGAGCCGCTACCCGGCCCAACCCCCCCAAAAAAAGAGCCAAGTACCTACCTCTGATGAACAGTTGCGCGGTTATGCGTAGACCATCTGCCGTGCACCATATGGAGGTTCCGGTCAGTCGGGTTCACCGTCTAGGGCGCGTCAGTGTGGTTGCTGAAATTGACGTTGACGATCGCGGAGGTGACTTTGTTGGCCCAGAGGCCCTTCACCTTAGTTTTGATGATGAATAACTTATGAAAGTTAGTTTGCTAATGATCTTGTGTTTAATAAGTTTCAGATATTGATCAAGATCTTAGTAGGTGCTTAGCTTCAACAAAGAATTCAAAGCCAGTTTTGAAGCTAACACAGGTTGATTCAAGAGCTCGCGCGTCAAGATCGTATTTAACACTCGGATGGAGTCAAGCTCTTTGGATCGAGTTTAGATCGAGTCGTCTTGAAGATGAAGATCGACGAGAAGACTTCGGTTTATTTAGTTTCAGTTTTTGTTTAGATCTTATGAAAGATTGATTAATCTTGATATGCTCAAGTTCACACACACAAGTTCAAAAGTTTATTGGTTTCGATTTAACCGTTTTAGATTTTCAAGAATATACATATATTTAGTTTTCATGAATAAATAGAATCAAAAGAAGTTTTACATGGTTTAATGTATATTGGATTTCATCTATATACATCTATGTTTCATATTGTCTAAAAACTTATTTTGATATATATCTAGTTCATGCTTTCAAGTTTTGTTTTTAACAAAACTTAGTTTTAGATTTATTGTCAAAAACATAGATATATCATTTACCATGTGAATTAGATTCTATCCATACACAAATGCTTCAAAAGCGTTTCTATATCATGTTTTTGTATTTATACAAGTTTTGGAGAAAACGGATTTTCATTTCAAAATCTAAGTTTTGGAAAATACTGTTTTTGGTTTCAAGCTTAATTTTCGAGCCTAAAAAATAGTTCAAATAGCTTGTAATATGTGTTGATTTTGGTCGCACATATTTGTACTTCAAATATTTATAAGAACTTATTTTTGTGGATTTTATGTGATTTTATGGGATTTTATAGGTAATTAAAAGACCAAATATTTCAACCTATAACCCTGGTTTTTGGGCTGCTAACGGTCGACCGAAGCCTGGCCCGGTCGACCGACGTACACAGAAGTGCACAGACTTTAGCGATCGACCGACCGGTCGACCATTCTAGAGAGTCTGCTCTCTGGAATTGGCCCCGGTCGAACGATCAGAGAGACAACTCTCTGGTTCTGGTCTAGCGGTCAACTGATAGTGAGAAAGTTCTCACTGTGCCTTGAGGCGGTCGACTGACAACCCCAACGGTCAAAAATCCGACCGTTGACGGTTGACCGGGCGATCGACCGACAGTTCATTTTTGACCTGTTCTGCACCCTAACGGTTATATTTTCAGGCCCTATAAATATGGGTCCTTTGAGGCCAATTTTCACTAAGATTTTTGAGAGCTATTTTTCCCATCTTCTATAGAGTTTTAGCAATAAGTTTTAAACAAGTTTTTGTGCCAAAAATCTCTATCTTTATTTTTTTTCAAAGTTTTGAAAAATCAAAGAAAAACTAGATTTGAAAATTTTGTTTTGTTCTTCATTTTACATATCTATTAAGAAGTTTTTTTTCAAAGTATTTTCTTTGTTGTTTTATTTTCAAACACTTTGATTTCTCACATAATTGAGCTATTAATTCTAAATCTATCTTTAAGATCTTTTTGTGAGAAAAATTGTTTCTGATTCTTTGAGATCACCAAGAGAGTTGTTTGTGATCTTTGTGATCACTAAGTGTATTTCTTTCTTTGCTTTGTGCTCCCTCTTGTGTAGAGGTGATTGTGTAGAGAGGAGTTGTGTTTTCAATGTTGAGTTGTAATTCCTCAGTGGAGGTCTCTGTGTGGAAGATCCTATAGTGGATAGTTGAAATCCTTCTGTGTGAAGTGATTAGTACTCAATATTGCATATTTTACATCATAATCCCCATGCATATTACAAATAAATATATGAATTTTAATCCTCTTCTCTACTTATTTGCAGGTACACAATTAATGGAGAGATATTCAGATAATCACTTAATTAACACTAATTAAGTGATTAATTAAAAGATAAAGGATAAAGCCAAATCTCAATCCAGATCTAGAGAGATCCGCGCAACAAACTCAGAATCCAAGTGGTCCACGTGGATAACCACTTCCCAACTGATCTCCACCAGAAAGATCCGATCCAACGGCCACGAGATTGCCGCGGGGCGCGGCAAGGGGCGCGGCAATCTTGGGGCTGTTGGTCCCCGGATTTTGTGGCAACAAACATCTCTCTGGAAGCTTCCCATTTCTCTTATAAATACCCCATGAAGACCTGCGAGCTGAGACTGATCAGAGAAGAGAGAGAGATTAGTTCTAGGCTTTGTAATTTTCTTAGTTTTAGTTTAGGGTTTGTAACTCTCTATGATCTTCTCTTCTCCGACGGTTAAACCACCGTCTTGCAAATGAGAAAGTAATTAGGTCGACACGCTAGACGAATCCATAGCCAACGGAGTGACAACGTTAGGCAAGCTTTCATTATCAAGGAGTTTGGTAAGTCTTGGCAAGCTAGCAAGGTAAGCTAGTCATGGATTGCCTTCTTTAAGTTCTTTTCCTTTTCTTGTTAATACAACATCCAATTCTTGATTTCTTTTCCAACGACTTCCACATGAACATATCCATCTTCTTTTAGTTTCTTTTGCATCACTAAGTTTATAATCAAGAGAAGACTACTAGTTTTATCACTTCACAACCTAACGTTTAAAGCTTCTATCGCGAGCTCTCCCTGAGATCCGACTCGGTATAGCCCTAGGCTATAGCGGAGACAAGAAAGGGTACATCAATCACATTTGCTACATAATAAGTACAACCCTTTTACGTTTAATCAAAATGGCGCCGTTGCCGGGGATGACAATTCTCTAATACGGCGCATACGTATTCTTTCTTAATCAAAATGGCGCCGTTGCCGGGAGAGCGACGTATTTTTTGGTTTAAAGTGAAGTACTAAACTATTATTCTTCTCTGTTGCAGGCTACAGGAGAAGAAAACAGGAAATTCTTTACTGCAGTAACATCTAAGTGAACCTGGCTCTCTGCTCAAGAAAGCAGAGACCAGGCTTTCACTGAAGAGCCGCGGACCCGCGGCATATCCAGTGGAAACGCGGCACTTCTGAGAGCATTTCTCTCCAATTTTCTGCAGGGCTCTGTTGCTGCAAAAATACTGTTGTTTCTATACTTGAAATCCTGTGTTGTTCACTGTATTCCTGCTTAATTAAAAAACAGTAAAAAGTTGGGTGATAATTGTTAAAAAATGTTTAGACACTTGCATTTTAGGCACGTGTCTTTTCAATTCTTTACTTTTACTGTTGAAGAGTGCGTGGAGGCAAGGTACGTGTTTTCATTGCATAATAGACTAGGACAAACTCTTGCTTGATTTTCTTGCTTTGAGTGAATCCTTGTTATATTTCTTGTACACTTGCACAATTCAAAGTTAAGGGCATACCCGTAAATAAGATAAGGTGGGGGAGGTCATTACCCTTTCCTTAGCCCGAAAACCACAACCCAAGCACTCACTAACCAAGCCTCTAATTTAATAAAAAGTAGACGTTGGCCCTAGGGACATCTCGGACTCAATTAGGAGATTATCCTAAGGGGGAAAAGTGTTGGAATTTAACTCTTGCAAAATCGGTGTCTAGGAAAGGGGTTGAGGGCCGAAAGCCCGAAGGTTGCTGGTTACTTAATTAAGGAACGTCTCCGGACGGAAAACCTCCCACCAACCTTACCCTTCCCTGGCTGATTAGCTTGTGGTTAGAGTCTACACTGAACCTCCTGTGGACGATCTATTGTTAGGAGTCGTCTAGGTCTAAGTCTACCCTAACTTAGGTTAGAATTTTTCTTTCTTTTGTTTGTTTGTTGTTTGTTTGTTTGTTTGTTTTTTGTTTGTGATTGTGTGATATGGCCTTCAAAAATTCTTTCAATAATAATCCATATTTCACACCATCTCCTTATTCGGATAATTCCAACCCGGTGCTTTATAATATGCACCAACCACATACACCGGGTTGGCCTTATCCGAATCACTACGACCCATACCCCCCATCTAATGATTATAATGTCCAAAATAATTTCAACTCTTCATCGAGTCATTGGGATTCACTTACCCCGAGTCAAATTTTCAAAATCCTTGTCCATCATATTCACCTTGTTCACAATATTCATTTCCCGAGTCCACGTCATACACTCCTTTTTCTGAGCCTCCATTTGAAGACAAATCTGACTTATTAAGGAGTTTAGAAGCTAATTTACAGAGAGCTGAGACTGATCAGAGAAGAGAGGAGATTAGTTTTAGGTGTTGTAATTTTCATTTTTCTCTAGGTTTTGTTCTTTAGTTCCCTCTTCTTCTCTATCCCTAGATTTCATTACAAAAGAGAGTGATTGTGAGGGAGAGAGCTTGTGTAATCAAGGGTGACAACTTGAAGCTATGCAAGGATTGATCCATCCTCCATTCCTCTACTTGAGTTTGATTCTAGTTTCTTTTGCTTTCTTTACTTGCTTTATTACTTGCTTTCTTAATTCTAGCACTTTAATTCTTGCAATTTACTTCATGCTTTCTTGTATTTTTTTTATGGCTTGTTGTATCTAATTCTTCTCCATGTACTAGCTAACCACTAGCTTAGCTACTCACTAACTCATGGGTGTTTGCTTGATTTCATCTTGCAAGTGTATGATCTTCTCTTCTCCGACGGTTAAACCACCGTCTTGCAAATGAGAAAGTAATTAGGTCGACACGCTAGACGAATCCATAGCCAACGGAGTGACAACGTTAGGCAAGCTTTCATTATCAAGGAGTTTGGTAAGTCTTGGCAAGCTAGCAAGGTAAGCTAGTCATGGATTGCCTTCTTTAAGATCTTTTCCTTTTCTTGTTAATACAACATCCACTTCTTGATTTCTTTTCCACTTCCACATGAACATATCCATCTTCTTTTAGTTTCTTTTGCATCACTAAGTTTATAATCAAGAGAAGACTACTAGTTTTATCACTTCACAACCTAACGTTTAAAGCTTCTATCGCGAGCTCTCCCTGAGATCCGACTCGGTATAGCCCTAGGCTATAGCGGAGACAAGAAAGGGTACATCAAATACATTCTATACACATAATAAGTAAGTACACCTTTTCCGTCTTAATCAATTTACTGAGAGTTGAGCAACAACTTCAAAAACCATTTGTCTCTCCAATTCCACCATATTCTCAAGAATCTTACTCAGTTCCACCTTTTCATAATGAACAACCATTTGCTTGTGAACCGAGTAAAGATTTCTTGTGTGAGTCAACTTTTCCATCATCACACACTTTTGACTCACACTTCCAAGACAACACTTCCTCTTTCCATCAAAACAATGAAATCATCGATTATGGAAAGATGCTTGAAGACATGACCAATGCTCAAAATGCTAGGAATCGTGACATAGAATTGATGATCCAAACTCTTCATTCTCATCCTCTTTCTAATGTCACTAGCCACTCTAAATCCAAAGAGTCATGTAGTCTTGGAAGTCCAGATTCAATTTCAGCACACTCACCTGAACTTGTCCAAACTTCAGATCCAATTGATACATTGGCAAGTTTTTCATTTCCTAAACTTGAACTTGTCCAAAATTCAAATCCCGTTGACATTTTGGCAAGTTTCTCATTTCCTAAAAATGAACTTGTCCACACTTCTGAAAATCCAATTGATATATTGGCAAGTTTTCCTTTTTCTGAAATTGAACTGGAACATGATTTTGATCCTGAACTTCCACTTGATGATTCCATATTACTTCCTGATTCAATCATGACTCCGGTGTCTTCACATGATTTCAATCCATTTCCCGAGTCAGTATTGGATTCATTTCCTATCCATTGTGAAATTGAATCACCAATCTTTTATGATCACATAGAACTTGGCCAATTCCATACTTCTGAAAATCCCATTGATAAATTGGCAAGTTCTCCACATTTAATTGAACTACATGAGGAATGTGATCTTGAACCCCAACTTTGTGCTTCAATCTTTCTTCCTGATTCCATAATGACTCCGGTATCTTTACCTCACTTTAATTATTTCCCGGAGTCAACCTTGAATCCTTTCACAATTTACAATGAAAGTGAATCATCCATCTTTGAGGATCATGTTGAACTTGCCCAATTTTACACTTCCGAAGATACCATTGACATTCTGGCAAGTTCTCCATCTTGTGGAATTGAACTCAAATGTGACCTTGATTTTCTCAATCTCTTTACTTCTGAAACTGATTGTACAATTCTTAAGGAAGATGTTGACTTAAGTTTTGAAGAATTGTACGGTGATGAGCTTGAATTTCTTAAAATTGGAAGTAAAGAGATATCACCCATAATAGGTCACATTCCATTGTTGGACAATGATTGTGGACTTGAGTTTTCATTTCTTGACTTGGATCCAATTTTTGAACTCACTTCGACTCCGGCACCATCACTTGACTTAATTCACTTCCCTGAGTCGGTAGTCGTTCCTGTTCTTCCAGAGTCCAAGTCAACTGCTCTATCATTTCATCTTCCATTCTGGGACAAGGATCTTGATAAATATGATTCTGAAATTATTAGGAAAATCTTAAAATTAGATGGGGGCATGTACATAATTAAAATAACACACGCATGCATCTTTTTAGTGGGTCATATTTTTGCTATTTTTGGTGGGTTCCTGAAAACCCAAAGCAAAGATGATTGGGCCATGTTCCGTGGACCAATCCGACCACCACCGGAACCACCACCCTAAGGTAATTTTTGTTCCTTCCCTTTCCATTTTGTTTCATGCATACATATATCATGATGCATTGAGGACAATGCATGAAATAAGTGTGGGGGAGGGTTTACTAACATAGAGTTTTTAGACTTTCTTTCTTTTACATTTCCTTTCTTTCTTTACACATTTCTTTAGAAATAATAAAAATAAAAGAAAAAATAAAAAAATAAAAACTTTTTGAAATAAGAGACAAAGTTTTGTTCTATTTTAAGAAAATTAAGATGTATCTTAGAGATTAAGAAAGCCTTAATTATGACATCTTAAACATAGTTGAAGTAATAGATCTTGTTTAAGATTATAGGCTAAGTAAGTAAAATTGGTGAGATATTTTTATCTTGCATTTTTTGCCTTAGATAATATGCACTTTACACTTACACATTTCTTGGGATGGAGACAAAGACCAAAAATGCCATATAAATAAAATAAAAAAAAAAGAAAAAAAAAATATATAAATAAAAGATCACTTATTAAGCTGGGAAATTGTGCCTCAAGAAGCATGATGACTCACGCCTAACAGTGATCTCACTTATTAAGCTGGGTAATTGTGCCTCAAGAAGCATGATTATTCACGCCTAACGGTGATTAAGAATAATCCCTCTTAGTTTTGTGGCCTTTTTCACTCGAGTCCTTAAACCCGAGGGATGTTTCCTCATCTGGTGCCCTAAGACCATCTGGTCTGGGAGTCATCGGTTAAAGGCTCGCTACATGGGTGAATTAGAAAGCCTAATAAAACTAAGGAAGAAAAAAAAAAAAGAAAAAAAAATATATAATAAATGGCTTGATGGTTGGAGTTGAAATCCCAGAAACCTTCACTGTGCACGGTGTGCATATTATCTAGGTTTTATGAAAGATAAAATATTCAATCCAATTTTGAATTCTTACCTTAATTGAAGACAAGATCTTGCATGGATACTTAGTTTAAGAAAGAATAATTATAGGTGGACTTATGACCTAGGATCACTTATATTTTTGCAAAAATAGTTCGTAAACATGTCTCTTATTCAAAATGCGTTTTCAAAATACTAACATTTGTCTTCTTTCTTTATGGATTTTGTGGGTGTAATCCGCTGAAAACCCTCAGGAGACAACACTCCTCCTCTAGGGTAACCTAGAGGTTTAACGGCTTGTTGCACATGCTCAGTGCAATCGCGTCACCTGCGAAAGTGGTGCAATAAAGTGTTAGCTTAGATTTTCTTTTTCCTTGTTTTGCTCGGGACGAGCAAAAGAATAAGTGTGGGGGTGTGATTAGTACTCAATATTGCATATTTACATCATAATCCCCATGCATATTACAAATAAATATATGAATTTTAATCCTCTTCTCTACTTATTTGCAGGTACACAATTAATGGAGAGATATTCAGATAATCACTTAATTAACACTAATTAAGTGATTAATTAAAAGATAAAGGATAAAGCCAAATCTCAATCCAGATCTAGAGAGATCCGCGCAACAAACTCAGAATCCAAGTGGTCCACGTGGATAACCACTTCCCAACTGATCTCCACCAGAAAGATCCGATCCAACGGCCACGAGATTGCCGCGGGGCGCGGCAAGGGGCGCGGCAATCTTGGGGCTGTTGGTCCCCGGATTTTGTGGCAACAAACATCTCTCTGGAAGCTTCCCATTTCTCTTATAAATACCCCATGAAGACCTGCGAGCTGAGACTGATCAGAGAAGAGAGAGAGATTAGTTCTAGGCTTTGTAATTTTCTTAGTTTTAGTTTAGGGTTTGTAACTCTCTATGATCTTCTCTTCTCCGACGGTTAAACCACCGTCTTGCAAATGAGAAAGTAATTAGGTCGACACGCTAGACGAATCCATAGCCAACGGAGTGACAACGTTAGGCAAGCTTTCATTATCAAGGAGTTTGGTAAGTCTTGGCAAGCTAGCAAGGTAAGCTAGTCATGGATTGCCTTCTTTAAGTTCTTTTCCTTTTCTTGTTATACAACATCCAATTCTTGATTTCTTTTCCAACAACTTCCACATGAACATATCCATCTTCTTTTAGTTTCTTTTGCATCACTAAGTTTATAATCAAGAGAAGACTACTAGTTTTATCACTTCACAACCTAACGTTTAAAGCTTCTATCGCGAGCTCTCCCTGAGATCCGACTCGGTATAGCCCTAGGCTATAGCGGAGACAAGAAAGGGTACATCAATCACATTTGCTACATAATAAGTACAACCCTTTTACGTTTAACCATGAAGGCGGGGACGTAGAGTAGTGGCTCGAACCTCGAAACATATTCTTGTGTTTGCGTTTGGATATCTCTCGCTCTCTCTTATATCTTGCATTGCTTTACATTGCTCATATCATATACATGCTTGGTATTCTTTGTGTGCCCACACTTGTGTTCAACCTAGAGAGCTTTTAAAGCACCTCAACTCTTAGTCTAGAGGAATCTAGAGGAGTAGTATTAGAGCCCCTACAGGGAATTCAGGCTAACTCTGAGTTACACATATTGTGTTAGCAATTAGTATAAATTTCGCATCATTCATCATAGATTAGCTGTAACGCCCCGATCCCGCGGATACGGAGACGTTACTGCGACGTATATACGCAGGTCAGAAATACCCTCACGTATATACGCTAAGCATCAGTACAGGCAAGAATCAGAGTACGGAAGCATGTGGTGTATTATACATTCCAACATATGAGTACAATTACAAAGTTATCACTAGATGTGACACAATATTACAAGAATATTACATCACCAATAGGCGCAAGTGCGAGAATTCAAAGAAATGTATAAGTATGAACAGTACAAAAGGGTGCTCACGAGATAGCAGGAGATGCCGCGAGCCAACCAGAAGAGTAAGGAAGGGACTGGAGCTACAGCTGGTCTGTCTGCTCTGCAGAAATAAGCTTGGTCCTCTGCAGGAAGATCCCCTTCAGTCCAAGCTCCGAGACCTGGACATGAGAATCCAGAGGAGTCAGAACTCCACGGCGAGTGGTGATGCGAAAGCCAGATGGCGTGCTGAGATAAGCACAAGTGTATCGATAAAATCGAATCATAATTATGCATTGAAAACGGTGTTGTGAGCATAAGCATGCAAAAGCAAGTAGATACATAACAAGTGATATCAAGCAGGGAACATGCATGATATAACATGACAAGAGCAGGCAACGAGGCGACAAATAAAACAGACTTGCCAACACCAGATATCTCCTAAACTAACATAAAACCGACAAAACCGAATAAAATCGAGTACGAGCAAATCCGATTGTACAGGTTTAGGTCACGGCTCCATGAGATTAGTACCTCGAAGGAATAATCCAAATAAGGAAACCCTCATCTATATACCTTTACCTCATGTTACCGTAATCTGAGCGCGTACAACCCGGGTTACAAAACAACGCAATAAATTGTATATTAGGATTTTATTATAATTGGGGCCGTCTAAGTCCTAGGCTTCAGTATATGTCCCATTCCACATACTTCCACTTACAACTTATAGAGCAAGTTATTTGGAAACTGATAAAGTTCGATGAATCATGTTTCGGATGGGCCCCGTACATGCCCGGGACAACGGTCCAGGAGTATCCGGTGCTGAGCCGGAACGTACCGCTAGGTACCGGGACTTATTTACGTCCGAACAGGAATAGAGTATCGCAGATCCCATAGAAATAGGCCTAGGGCGTGTGCATACCCGGCAGGAATAAACAGGAGTATGGGTGCCAGCACACCCCACGGAATCGCTGGTGGCCGCTAGGTGATCCCTCAAGTATGTGGCATGCGTGACTCGATAAGACCACCATAAACATGATTATTCAGGGCCCATCAGTTTCCCCCAAACCGGGTGGAAGTTGTCTTATTATAATTTAATATGTAGTTAGCAATTCACAGGAATAAAAGGATCAGGACATGATCAGGAATTCAGGAGTACATGAATACTATAGATTCGGGTCGCTGTTTATATAATACAGGACAATAAGCACATGATTCAAGTCATTGTATGTAATACAGAATAACACGGCAGGATTCCCGTGAATGTGATAATCACAGGTCAGGTATTAATATGTCAGGAGGCAGGTGATAAGTCATGTTATAATGAGGAGCAAATGCTAAGTAGTAAGTCATGTCAGGTGATAACACATCAGTTGCTAAATGATACAGATAGGTATATGTCAAGAGTTAATATAACAAGTATGTACATCACAATATAAAACGGGAATACCAATACAAATACATAATGTAATACAAGTCAACCCGACAATGCGGGAAAGTCCAAAGGGAAGGCGAGGACACTTGCCTAGAACTTAGAAAACACCGTGAAATGCCTGATGTCCGGAATCCAGGAAATCAACGCGTAAACGCGTTCAATATAAAGGAGGAGAGAGAATGGAGACGCGGGAATCGCAGACGCGGGAGTCGCGTTGCGTAGATGTCACAAACGCGGGGTTCGAGATCCGCGTTAAACCTAGGATACGACAAGAACACAAACGCGGACGTGAGTTCCGCGTCGTGTTAATATAAGAACGTGAATGTCGCGTTAAATAATTACTTGGACGCAGGGGTAAAATCCGCGTCTAGTAATCACACAACAAGAGAAAGGGGGAGACAGAGAAATAAAAGGGAGACGTAGGGAAAGGGTGAGAAGGGGACGCAAGGGAGAAGAGGAGAGGGAGACGTAGGTTTGGAATTAAAGGAAAGGAAGAAAAAGAAGGAAAGAAAAGAGAAGGGAAGAAAGAAAGAAAGAAGGGAAGAAAAGAAAGAAGGAACGGAAAGAAAAGAAAGAAGAATGGAAGAGGGGATGGTCGGCTTTGCCGGTGGCGGCCGGAGGTGGCCGGAAGTGGCCAGAGTGGGTGGCTAAAGCCCCAAGCCCAATCAATGGTGGTGCAAGTGTAGTTGAAAATGAAAAATTGGTGTTTTGAAAATGGTGGTTCGGAGAGCGACGAGTACGTCCGTTGGAAAGAGTATTCCGAGGAGAGGAGATGACGTAGTTGGTGGTGGCCAAGGCGGTGTAGGTGGTGGTAGAAATGGTGAAGTTATGGAGATTAATGGGTTTCTTGGTGGAGAAGAAGAAGAAGAAGATGGTGGAGATGGTGTTATGGTTGTTGTTGTTGTTGGAAATGGAGGAGGAGATGGAGGGGAGAATGGTGGAGGAGTTGGTGGTGGAAATGAAGGGTGGAGTGGCCGGCCAAGGAAGCAAGGCGACTGCCTTTGCTACTGTTGGCTTCGTTGGCTGTTGGTGGAGAAGAAAGAAGAAAGAAAAATGAAAGAGAGAGGAGTGGGGGTGTTTATATTAAAGGGTAGGAATTATTATTACAAGTATGCCATCAACCAATGAGACTTGCGTCTTTTGTAAAAAGAGACCCGCGTCCAATGAAATGAAAATCCGCGTCTGGCAATTGCCCAGACGCGGGGATGAAACTTGCGTCCAGGGAAAAACGCAAAAGTTGCGTTTAACAAAAAGAACAAAAGTCATAATGACTTGATTGGAATTGATTAGCAGTGCATTAAATGCAGTATGGAGAAGATCTCTGCATTAAAGATTGAATCGAGGTTGGTGGAACTCGCGTCTAGCGAGGAGAGAGAAAATATAAAAAAGAGAAAAGTAAAATATCTGGATAAAATTCCGGTATCTGGGAAAACACCGAAAACTCCGAAAAAGTCCAAAAATTTAAGCAGCTTGGAAAGCTTCCCAAAAATTCTCAAAAATAATAAATATTATTTAAATATTTTTGTGAAATCGGTTTTCAAAAATTCAATCCCATATTCAATATAAAAATCCTGAAGTCAACCGTCAATACTGGGTCGGCCGGATTTTGATAAAATCTGAAAAATCTCAGAAAATTCGTAAAAAAGAAAATATAATTTTAAGAAGAAATATGAAAGCGGAATCCAGAAATTTGATTCCAATTGTAAACTAAAATTCCTGAAATCAACCAGTGGTACTGGCCGACACAAAATCCAGGGGAATTTTGATAAATTTAGAAAAATCTCAGAAAAAGTATTTAGATAGAAAATGTGATTTTAAAAAGTTATGGGAAAGTCGTTTCTTAAAATTCAACTCCGTTTGTTAATTAAAAATCCGACAATCGGTCAGTGGCACTAGTCGACACCGGTTTTGAAGATTTTCAATTTAATTCTGAAAAATTCAGAAAATCATGAAAAATCTAAAATATTAGAAAATGATGTTTGAAACTGAAATTGGTCAAATCTGAATAGCATAAAGACTAAATCGAACAATAACCTGAGATCGGTCCCCGATTCAGACTAGGGCTGATTCCGAGTCCACGAATCCGGATCCAAGGTAAAACGGTCATATAAATATCTCATAATACAGAACAAATACAGGAAGTAAATCAAATAAATACGATTAAAAAATACGAATACGCAACTAAGTACGTATTCCGGGAGCGGGGTGTTACATTCCACCCACCTTACAAAAATTGCGTCCTCGCAATTTCGATAAGGGGACGATGAACACAGGAGAGACCAGGGTCGACAATGAGAGAATGATAAAGTGAAATATTTACGAAAGATTACCAACTCAAAATACAAAAGATCAGGGCAGCGGTTACAGTGACATCCTCAAGATTCCTGTTCTGGATACTGAGCTTCATATTCTGCTGTTGCTTGGCCTGATGCCTCTGCTGACATGTTGTAGACTTGGCCTTTACCATGATCTACTCTAGTTCTAGGTCCTCTCTGTGGCTGATCATACTGCTGGGGCGGGAATGGAGCTCTTCGGTCTACAGATTCTGGGTTCTTTCTTAGTGGTGGAGCTGGAAGTGCCGGGAGTGTTGCTCGTGCTGGAAATGTTGATGGTGTTGGATAGGACCTCTTGAATGGGCAACCACCTGTCGAGTGATTACCGGATCCATATACCAAACATAGTCCATTAGCCTTTCGGCAGTTGCGTTGGATGTGTCCGGGCTTTTGGCAGTACCCGCATATCATCTGTTGAGGGGGAGGTCGGAATGGTCGCTTGACTATCGGCTCGTTGGTGGTCCTGGCTGCGTCTTCTTCGTTCATCAACTGAAAGGGTCTTTTCACTGACTTGTTCTGCACCTGGTTCTCATTCTTCTTCTCCAGTCCTCGTTCTACTTCACGGGCAATGGAGAGAACCTAGGAGTATGTCTTCAGCTGTTGAGGTATAAGATACATCTGGACATCCATCTTCAGCCCTTGCTGAAATCTGCTCGCCCGTTTTTCTTCGTCTGCCACCATGTAGGGAGCAAATCTGCTGAGCCTCAAAAATTCGGCAGCATATTCATCAACTGACCGGTTTCGCTGTTGTAACCGGATAAATTTTCTCCATGTCCCTTTGAGCTGTTGCAGGGAAGAATCTCTCGTAGAAACCCTTTGAGAACTGGTCCCAGGTGATGGGTTTCTCTAATGTCGCTTCTTCCGCCAACCACCATGTTCGAGCCACATCCTTCAATTGTATCTTGGCCACTTCTACCTGGTTCTCATCGGGAACTCGGGCTGCCTTCAAAAGATCTGTCGTGTCTACCAGCCACTATTCTGCATCCAGGGGCTTCTCTGTGCCCGAAAAGATAGCCGGCTGTAATCTCCTGAAGTCCGACACGTTGCCTGGCCTTTGCTCTCGGGGTGCAACTAACAGTCCCTGACGTAGAAGCTCTGTCTGTTGTTGTTGACTCTGCATCATCCCTTGAAGTACCCTCATCAGGCTATCATTGTCTTACTGGATCCATCTTGAGAAGTACCAGCACCATTACGTGTTCCCCGTCTTTCCATATTTGAGTTAGGTGAAGTGGGTAACAAGAAGAAGCTGGAAGGTAAAAGATTGAAGGTCTCAGGATTCAAGAAATGGATCAGAAGGAAGAGATAGATAACTCTGCACTTGTAGTTGGATTGTATAATCAGGACTCTTGTATTCCAGTTGCAAATTTCTTCAACATTAATTTACCGTCTGGACGTACTGAGGATGCGAGAGCCTAGGCTCTGATACCACCCGTAACGCCCTGATCCCGCGGATACGGAGACGTTACTGCCGCAGGTCAGAAATACCCTCACGTATATATGCTAAGCATCAGTACAGGCAAGAATCAGAGTACGGAAGCATGTGGTGCATTATACATTCCAACATATAAGTACAATTACAAAGTTATCACCAGATGTGACACAATATTACAAGAATATTACATCACCGGTACGCGCAAGTGCGAGAATTCAAAGAGATGTATAAGTATGAACAGTACAAAAGGGTGCTCACGAGATAGCAGGAGATGCCGTGAGGCAACCAGGAGAGCAAGGAAGGGACTGGAGCTACAGCTGGTCTGTCTGCTCCGCAGAAATAAGTTTGGTCCTCAGCAGGAAGATCCCCTCAGTCCAAGCTCCGAGACCTGGACATGAGAATCCAGAGGAGTCAGAAATCCCCGGCGAGTGGTGATGCGAAAGCCAGATGGCGTGCTGAGATAAGCACAAGTGTATCGATAAAATCGAATCATAATTATGCATTGAAAACCGTATTGTGAGCATAAGCATGCAAAAGCAAGTAGATACATAACAAGTGATATCAAGCAGGGAACATGCATGATATAACATGACAAGAGCAGGCAACGAGGCGACAAATAAAACAGACTTGCCAATACCAGATATCTCCTAAACTAACATAAAACCGACAAAACCGAATAAAATCGAGTACGAGCAAATCCGATTGTATACGTTTAGGTCACGGCTCCATGAGATTAGTACCTCGAAGGAATAATCCAAAGGAAACCCTCATTTATATACCTTTACCTCATGTTACCGTAATCTGAGCGCGTACAACCCGGGTTACAAAACAACGCAATAAATTGTATATTAGCATTTTATTATAATTGGGGCCATCTAAGTTCTAGGCTTCAGTATATGTCCCATTCCACATACTTCCACTTACAACTTATAGAGCAAGTTATTTGGAAACTGATAAAGTTCGATGAATCATGTTTCGGATGGGCCCGTACATGCCCGGGACAATGGTCCAGGAGTATCCGGTGCTGAGCCGGAACGTACCGCTATGTACCGGGACTTATTTACGTCCAAACAGGAATAGAGTATCGCAGATCCCATAGAAATAGACCTAAGGCGTGTGCATACCCGGCAGGAATAAACAGGAGTAGGGGTACTAGCACACCCCACGGAATCCCTGGTGGCCGCCAGGTGATCCCTCAAGTATGTGGCCACGCGTGACTCGATAAGACCACCATAAACATGATTATTCAGGGCCCATCAGTTTCCCCCAAACCGGGTGCAAGTTGTCTTATTATAATTTAATATGTAGTTAGCAATTCACAGGAATAAAAGGATCAGGACATGATCAGGAATTCAGGAGTACATGAATACTATAGATTCGGGTCGCTGTTTATATAATACAGGACAATAAGCACATGATTCAAGTCATTGTATGTAATACAGAATAACACGGCAGGATTCCCGTGAATGTGATAATCACAGGTCAGGTATTAATATGTCAGGAGGCAGGTGATAAGTCATGTTATAATGAGGAGCAAATGCTAAGTAGTAAGTCATGTCAGGTGATAACACATCAGTTGCTAAATGATACAGATAGGTATATGTCAAGAGTTAATATAACAAGTATGTACATCACAATATAAAACGGGAATACCAATACAAATACATAATGTAATACAAGTCAACCCGACAATGCGGGAAAGTCCAAAGGGAAGGCGAGGACACTTGCCTAGAACTTAGAAAACACCGTGAAATGCCTGATGTCCGGAATCCAGGAAATCAACGCGTAAACGCGTTCAATATAAAGGAGGAGAGAGAATGGAGACGCGGGAATCGCAGACGCGGGAGTCGCGTTGCGTAGATGTCACAAACGCGGGGTTCGAGATCCGCGTTAAACCTAGGATACGAGAAGAACACAAACGCGGACGTGAGTTCCGCGTCATGTTAATATAAGAACGCGAATGTCGCGTTAAATAATTCTTGGACACAGGGGTAAAATCCGCGTCTAGTAATCACACAATAAGAGAAAGGGGGAGACAGAGAAATAAAAGGGAGACGCAGGGAAAGGGTGAGAAGGGGACGCAAGGGAGAAGGGGAGAGGGAGACGTAGGTTTGGAATTAAAGGAAAGGAAGAAAAAGACGGAAAGAAAAGAGAAGGGAAGAAAGAAAGAAGGAAAAGGAAGAAAAGAAAGAAGGAAAGGAAAGAAAAGAAAGAAGAATGGAAGAGGGGATGATCGGCTATATTGCCGGCGGCGGCCGGAAGTGGCCGGAAGTGGGTGGCTAAAGCCCCAAGCCCAATCAATGGTGGTGCAACTGTAGTTGAAAATGAAAAATTGGTGTTTTGAAAATGGTGGTTCGGAGAGCGACGAGTAGGTCCGTTGGAAAGAGTATTCCGAGGAGAGGAAGATGGCGTAGTTGGTGGTGGCCAAGGCGGTGTAGGTGGTGGTAGAAATGGTGGAGAAGTTATGGAGATTAAGGGTTTCTTGGTGGAAAAGAAGAAGAAGAAGATGGTGGAGATGGTGTTATGGTTGTTGTTGTTGGAAATGGAGGAGGAGATGGAGGGGAGAATGGTGGAGGAGTTGGTGGCGGAGATGGTGGTGGAAATGAAGGAGTGGAGTGGCCGGCCAAGGAAGCAAGGCGGCTGCCTTTGCTGCTGTTAGCTTCGTTGGCTGTTGGTGGAGAAGAAAGAAGAAAGAAAAATGAAAGAGAGAGAAGGAGTGGGGGTGTTTATATA